>NIGD01000001.1:5761762-5774294 GCA_003055185.1 Escovopsis sp. TC
GGGGGGCAGGGGGGGGGAGAAGCCCAGAATGTGGACATACCCAACATCTCGTGGCGCGAGATTTGTCCAGGAAAATGAGGACAAATGCGGCCCAGAAGGCACCGAACATGGCAACCAGTCCGATGATGAGGCGCATAACCAGAGTCGGCGGTATCAGGTTGCCCAGGGCCTTCATCCTCAAGAACCCCGGGAAGGCGTCGCGCTCCATCGCCTGGAAGACGTAGTCCTTAGCTACGTCGAAGACCTCCGGGTCGTCGCGGCCGTACTCCTCGATCGCGACCGTGACATCGTGGGTGATGGAGCCGGGCAGCGTGATCTCCCTCTCGGCTCCCGGGAGCAGGAAGGTATACAGGATCTTCTCGGCGGACGCCCGGATGTCTTGCCGCGCGACAGTGTGCTCGGGGGAGCTGGAGTCGGCGTTGTCGCGGGGCGTGCCCTGATGGCTGGGCTTGGTCGTGCCGGAGCTGTGGAGGGGAGAGGTGTGCGTCGAGTCTTCGCGCAGGAAGGCGGACATCTGGGCGTCCTGGTCGCGCTCCTTCTCGGTCGGGTACATGGACGGCCCGGCGGCGCGGTTGTCGAAGTCGCCGAGGCTCTCGAGCAGGACGGACGAGCGCTTCGAGGGGGTGTGGTCGAATTCGGGAGTCGCGATGAGGACGGATCTTCGAAGCTCGCGAACATAATGGCGACAAAGGGACATGTGCTGAGCGACATCGAGCCTATTTTCCACCGTCATCAGTCCTCCTTTCTTCGGATTCGGTCTTCGCAGCTCACTTCCTCCTCCCCTCCTCCTCTCCTGCACCTCCTCTACTGCTCCTCCTCTACTGCTCCTCCTCGTCCCCTGCTCCGCGGCTCGTGAACAATGAAGACATCGTGACCTCTGGGTAAGGCCTACCAGAAATCTAGGTAGTCGACCGATCGCTGCTGGTCGCGCATATAGATGTAGAAGGAGAAGAGATCGACAGGGGGAAGGGTGCGGCGGTTGAGCACCTCGAAGAGCGTCGGCAGGCGATTTCGAACGACATCGAGCTGGCTCGTCGATTCTGGGGCCTCCAGATTGCGCTCGGCCATTGTGGAATGATATTCGATAGACGGTCGATGATGGTGATGGTGCTGAGAATGAGCCGAGAGAAGACAAAGATGGCTAGGGATGAGGTATGGAAGAGTCCAAGGGCGCGCGGGTGGGCCTGCTGCCCCCGTTTGGTGCTCAGGCTCGTCGTACAACCGGCAGCGCGACGTGACGCAGCCCAGCCTCAGGTCGTTTCGTTGCTGTTAGGGAAGAATGGATCAAAAAAAAGAGAGATGGATAATCGCTGGATCGCAGGGACGGAGGGAAGAAAAGAGGGCAGACGCCTCCCTACAAACCATTGAAGGGAGCTTCGTCAGAGGGAAAAGAGAAGAGAGCGAGAGGTAGAGTCAAAAGTGAGTGCATGTACGGAGTACATGTACTAGTAGATACCAATATGTACTACTCCGTACCTGTAATACTCTGTGCTCCGTAGGTAGAACTAGGTAGTACTACTAGTAGCAACCTAACGTAATTCAGGGAGGAGCTCCAGCTGTTGGAAGGGGGGGGGGGGGATGTGAAAAGTGAGCGGAGCTGGTGTTGGAAAGAGCTGGAGGAGTCTGGAGGGGAAAGGACGAGAACAAGGGCGATGACAAGGACGAGCAGGAGTGGAAACGGGAGCGGGCTGAGGAAGAGTATACTGGACGGGACAAAGATCAGAGGGGAGTTGACAGCAGGAAAACACCTTCTGCAGCCCTTCCCTTGCCTTCGAAAGGCCGTGATGGACGGATCAATGGATTGGAATGGACTGAAATGCGCGCGACAGTGGCTGAGCTGGGCCTGGATCAGGTAATCCCAAACGGCGCGGATCCGACCTCATTTCACGGGACCCGCTCCTCTCGGGGGGGCTTGCTCGGGTTCCTCAGGACCAGGGCCTCATTGTTTGCTTCAGGCAGTACGGAGTAGGGGGTAGAGAACCCGAAGGCACGGGAGGAGCTTGCATCAAGCGGACGGCGTCGCAGCTGACTGGAGGCTGGAGGACATCAATGTTGATGATTGACTGCATGTGGACTGGACTTGGAGTCAGTTCATGCTCATGTTGATGCTGACTCCGGAGGCCCTGGGCCTAACCTGGAATCCACCTCCTGCATCAACATGGATTCAGGGGGGAGAAGGACGCCGCCAAGTCACGTGTCGACCGGCGCGCGCTGTCGGGATGCGGCCATCTGATTGGCTCGCTACCCCCACCCACCAGCACCACCACAGGAATTTCGAGGCCTGCCCTACGCACAAAGATTTTGTGGAATTTGGCAGTTTCCCGACATCAACACCTCCCCAACGTCAGACCTTGGAAGAGACGATCCGCAGGTACGAATTCGCAACGAGCCAAAGATCCCTCCCATCACCCCCCTAGTCGATCTCATCCTCTCGACGACCGAATCGAAAAACCAGAAACGGACGCGAGCCGAGACAGGGGAAAAAAGAGGATAAAGAAAGACTGACACCCGCCCCAGCCATGTCGTCGAAGAAGCCTGCCACCAAGACCCAGCGTTCCGCTATTGCGGACGTTGTCACCCGTGAATACACCATCCACATGCACAAGAGAGTACGTCGCATCGAGCGCCCATGCCGAAATTTTTCGTCCAAGGAGAGAGCAGGCCAAGGGATGCAGAGGAGACAGCGCGAGGGGCTGGAATTCAGGGGAGGAAGAGAGAGTGGACGAAACGATGATTGGGAAGAAGGAATTGAAGAAGACGGAGGAGAATTGAGAGAGAGAGAGAGAGAGAGAGAGAGAGGAGGAGATCTGGAAAGAGAGGGATCTGGAGAGGCGGCGAGGAATGCGAAAGGTGGCATGCAGGAGATCTCGAGATGGATCGCGCTAACTCGTCTTCTTCTCAAAATCAAGCTACATGGTGTCACCTTCAAGAAGAGGGCTCCCCGCGCCATCAAGGAGATCAAGGAGTTCGCGCACAAGGCCATGGTATGCGACCCTGCCCCTCATCCCTTCCCCACCACCTGGGCCTACCGACAGCGCGATACACGCGACCCTCCCTCCCCTCCCTCGAGAACGAGAAACCCCACACTTCAGGGGGTAAGTTGGGAGGGGGGGGGGGATAAAGGGGGAAGCTGCGCGGGTGAAAGCCAAGATCAAGGCGAAGGTCGAAAGGCAACAGGCGACTCCAGAGGATGGAGTTCAAAACTGACCAGAGGTTGACAAACGGAATCGCAGGGCACTGTTGACGTCCGCGTCGACCCCCAACTCAACAAGAAGGTCTGGGAGCAGGGCGTCAAGGGCGTCCCCTACAGGGTCCGTGTCCGAATTTCCCGACGACGAAACGACGAGGAGGGCGCCAAGGAGAAGTTGTACAGCTACGTCCAGGCCGTGAACGTTTCGAACCCCAAGGGCCTCGCGACCGAGGTCGTCGAGGAATAAAGAAAGAAACAAATGAATACACAATTATGTTTTCTTTGGGACGCAAAACAAACAGGACACACTCGGGGTGATTGGCATGGCATTTCCGGAGTTGCGAATGGCTCTTCTCTAGCTTTTTCACGCCGAACAGAAATATAAAGGCGGAAACGTGATTCCTGCGGCGGCCCTCCTGTGTTCCACGCGATCGAAAGGACTCGCCCGTCGGTGGTGCTTCTGGGCTGGATGGGGCGCGAGCGCGCGCGCGCGCGCATTCACACAGAGAGAATGTGTGGGGAGGGAGGCAAATGGGGAAGAGAGAGAGGGCAGGATTGGAGATGGGCGACAAGCGAGGGGGGAGGAAAGGGGTGGGAAGGCCTTTGCGAGATATGCTTCTCACGGCAAGCCGCGCCGCCAGTCTCGTGCCCGTGGGCGAAATACAATGCAAGATCTCTCATCTCCCGTTTTGGATCCTCGATCTCGATTCAGCGGGAATGCGAGGAAGAAATACGAAGAAAAATCGGGGTATTCGCATACAAGATCCCGTCAAGTAATCAATTGATGCTCCCAAGACTCCTATGGAATGCGACAGGAAAGGATACAGAAAAGGAGAGGGGAGACAAGGAGAGATGGAGAGGGAAAGTGACCCGTCTTCGATGAAGAGCTTCACTCCTCTTCAATGTCGACGTGTCGCGCCAAGACTTTTCTCTTGAACTCTTCAAAGTCGTTGACCCAGAGATCCGCGGCCTCGCCATTGAGGGGAGAAGAGCTGCAGCCAAAGTAGCAAGAGATCGTTAGTCAGATCAGTAATATGGACTCACCCTACCCGGACGGGTCACCTCACGACGCGATTGAATGGGAGACACTCAACTTGTTGGGCTCGCCGAGCAGGCTCTGCAGGCTGAGGAGGACGGTCTGGACGTTGTAGGCGGCTGTCCACTTGTCCTTGAGGATGTCGAGGCAGATGCGGCCGGAGAAGTCGACGTTGGGGTGGTAGATGGGCGTCTTGAAGAGGACGTCGGGCGGGGCGTAGGGGTAGGTGGGGGGGAAGGCGAAGCTGAGCTTGAGGGTGAGGCCGGAGTAGGGGGTGTCGGCGGGGCCTTCGATGGTGCCGGTCCAGGACGTGAGGTCGCCGGCGGCGGAGGGGAAGGCGGAGATGCCGGGGGCGGGGGAGGTCATGAGAGTCATGAGCTCTGTCTGCAGTCTGTGGGGACGTCAGGATGAATGCCTGTTCGGAGTGGCATGGTTTTCTTGGAATGACGGCAACAAAGGTCGTGATCGGTTTGGTTTCCTCGTGTGATGACTGACCTCTTGGTGACGCTCGACATGTTGGCCGGCTTGCGATACTGAGATTTGGAAACGGGGTGGTATCGTTGGGGCTCTTGAGCGCATGCGAGGGCAAGCCTGTCGAGGTACGGGAATGTGAGAGGTCACGCGACAGGGATCCCGAGTTGAGACGATCGGCCCCGACTCTTATGACGCCACGGGGACTTCTGACCCAGATGTACGGAGTAGGTGTGCTCTTGTCGATGGCTGGCTTGACGATGTTGTTGTTGTTGTTGTTGTTGGTGGTGGTGCTTTGTCGACCCGCTGTTTCTTTTGACTAAGGGCGTGTGGAGACGAGGGAGATCCGAGGTTGTCGCAACGCCCTTTCGAAATCGATGAAGAATGAGAAGGAAGACGGAGAAGAAGATGAACACGATGCCGACAATGCAATAAGACCGTCCCCGATAGGAGTTGAAGCTGGAAAGCGTAGGGCAGAGGATCGTGAGCGAGTGAAGAGGGAAGGATCGAGGATTCTCCCACAAAACTTAGGATGACATGGGGTCGAGGAGCAATCGATATCGATACCGGCGGGAGGGGCGCGTCACGTCTGAGATCCGATCAACAGAGAGATGCAGCCGACGCTCGACATCGATGCCGTACCAAGGCCAGGGAGACGTCGTTCAAGTCAGCCACGTGAGGGAAGACAAGCCAGAGCAGGGGTCGGAAACGAGACGAACGAGGTCGGGATGGGCGTGATGAGACCCGGAATGCATTGATCCATGTGAATGAGGCGCGTCATGACTGGAAGTTCCATGCACGAGGGAGCCGATGATCCCCTTATCGGAGCCGCCCTGCCCGTTATCTTAGCGCTTTTCCTGCTCAGCCAATCACTGGCGTTCTTCGCGCCGGAGCAAGCGAGGCTGGATGTGTCGACCTGGGCTAATCCGTTTCAGGTTAGGCGGAGCCACAAGGCTGCACACGATCGAGCCAATCAGCAGATGTCGAAGCTTCGAGGTAGATAGTGCGTATCTCGAGGCGAGGAACCCGAGGTTTGCAGCGCGAAAGACGGCCCGACAGCACCTTGGAGATACATGATCTAGGTTAGGCGCATTACTGTCACGACGGGAGCCTGCACGGACTGGACCGCATCATCCATGTGTGCGATGTGTGCAGTGACTTCAATCGTCCGACTTCCTCTGCTGGCTCATCCGCTTTGTCGTGGGATCTCATCCAAACCTCGACCATCATGGCCGTCCGAGACCGCGTGAGCGTCTCTCGCAACAAAGCGCATGCCCGAGCTGGGGTCCTTTCCTTCGCACGAGTCTGCTTTCGAGTTCGGTGACGCATCTTCATACTCCGTAGAAGAGGAGGACCTCCTCGTAGGTCGTTGCCGAGCACCATGGTGAGTGACGAGTCCAGGTCTATGGCGAGGTCTATGTCCCAGCAAGCCTCATACACCAGGGCTGTGGAGTATTGCCCTCCTGAAGATGGTGGATTGAATCACTTGCTGATATCACACGTCATGGCAGTCGCAGATGGAGGCATTCCCACGGGATCTTCCCTTCCGGATCATCTCGAAGACCATTGGGCGTGGTGCCTATGCCGTGTAAGGACCAGGTCTTCCTCTTGAAGTCACTACTACTAGTAGAAGTAGGAAACGATGTGTTGCTTGAGAGGCACAGAAGCTGGGAGATGGTGATTCCTGCTAACTTGAGCGACTAGAATCAAAAAGGCCATTCCCCTGGAGGCCGCGAACCCGCTCTTCGCGGTCAAGTTCATCCACAAGGTGTACGCCATTAAGCGCGGCCGCATCTCCGCCAAGCAGCTGGCCATGGAGGTCTCGCTGCACTCGCACGTCGGCCAGCACCCCAACGTCATCGAGCTCTTCGCCTCGGGCGAGGACCCGACGTGGCGCTGGATCGCCATGGAGTACGCCGAGGGCGGCGACCTCTTCGACAAGATCGAGGCCGACGTCGGCGTCCGCGAGGACATCGCGCAGATCTACTTCGTCCAGCTCGTCGGCGGCGTCTCCTTCCTGCACTCCAAGGGCGTGGCGCACCGCGACCTCAAGCCCGAGAACATCCTCCTCTCGCAGGACGGCTCCCTCAAGATCGCCGACTTCGGCATGGCCACCATGTTCGAGTACAAGGGCCAGCGCAAGCTGAGCGCGACGCTGTGCGGCAGCCCGCCGTACATCGCGCCCGAGATCCTCGCGTGCGGGCGGCCCGACCGCGAGACGAACCCGCCGACCAAGTACGCGCCCGAGGTCGCCGACGTGTGGTCCTGCGGCGTCATCCTCTTCGTGCTGCTCGTCGGCAACACGCCCTGGGACGAGCCGTCGACGACGAGCTGGGAGTACAGGGAGTACGTCCGCTCCGCGGGCAAGAGCACCGACGCGCTCTGGGCCCGCGCCCCCGCCGAGGCGCTCTCCCTCCTGCGGGGGATGATGGCCGTCGACGCGGCAAGACGCTTCGGCTTCGCCAAGATCCGCCAGCACCCCTGGTACACGCGGCACAACCCCCTGCTCACGCCGGACGGCAAGGTCGCGGACCCCATCATCCTCGCGTCCCAGATGCTCGAGAGCCTGCGCATCGACCTCCATCGCCTGCCCCTCGTCTCCGCCGCGGCGCGGCACTACGCGCGCATGCCCAACACCGACGCCACCGCCGACTCGGGCCTCAACGCCGGCCGCTTCGCGTCCACGCAGCCCGAGGCCCCCGTCGCCGCCGCCGCCGACCAGGCGTGGGGCGACTTCGAGGCGCCCGTCCTGCGCTCCCGCCTGGCGGCGCCCCCGTCGTCGCTGCCGGCCGACGGCGGCGACCGCCGGCGCATGCTCTGCAGCGCGCTCGCCGACGAGCCGTCCATGTCGCAGTTCAACTCGGCCCCCGGGCCGTCCATGTCCATGACGCAGCAGGCCCGCCGCTTCCGCGACATCTGCCCGCCCGAGTCGCTCGCGCGCTTCTTCTCGCACGTTCCCGCCGCGCACCTCGTGCAGATGCTGAGCGACGCGCTGCACCAGCTCAACGTGCCGCTGGCGCCCGTGACGCCGAACCTGGACGGCGGGAGCGGCGGCGTCGTGGCGACGATCAAGGTGCGCGCCGTGGACAGCCGGCAGCAGAACCTCCACGGGGACATTCGCGTGGACAGGCAGTCGCTGGCGGACGGCGCGGAGATCCTGGACGTGCGGTTCATCAAGCTCAAGGGGGACCCGCTCGAGTGGCGGCGGTTCTTCAAGAAGGTCGTGGTCCTGTGCAAGAACGGCGTGTTTATCCCGGAGAAGTAGGACGACGAAGGGCCATTAGACTGCTGAGAATGTGGGCTCCCTGAACGATGACGACAAACACGTTCCATTCATGCATAGCGGTTGTTGGCCCGTAAGGGTATCTGACGGATAATGAGAAGAACAGTGGAGCAATGGCCTCCCCCAAACAAGCCAACCAAAGCCACGGGCTTCTTCCTCCCGGGCGGGATACCATAGCTTCTTTCCCCCAGTTGAGACATAATACATGTGCTCCTCCTCACTCAATCATCTCCTCAACCTGTGAAGCCGTCTCGTTCGGCTGATTATGCCACGCGAAGGCTGAGAGACGTGTGTCAGCCTGGGAAAGGTTCAAGATGGAGGGTGGATCAAGGGGCTCGTGAGGTTCTCCTGTCAAAGAGGTGGAGGGAAAGGGGCTGACGTACGTTGTCGACACATGGGGCATTGACCATTGGAGGCGTCCTGCTTGATCCACTCCATGATGCAATGCTGTGTGTGAGAGGGTGAGATGATGTCCCTATACGCAGACTCTGCCTCCTATTGGAAAGACCACCCTCCTCCCTCTCGACATCTCTCGCTCCCCCTTCTCACACACACACACACACACTCTGCCCCTCTGGACCCCGCTCTCGATCTCTCGGCAAGCCCCCCTCTTCTTGATACACATTCGCTGAAGGACAGGGGTGGAGAGGAGTGAGTCCTGGAGGTGAGGCGACCTACCATGTGAAAATTATGTCCGCACTTTCCCGACACTGGCCGTCTGATCAGCTTGCTTGCCCAAGATCAACACCACCACCACCGTCACCACCACCGTCACCACCACCGTCACCACCACCCGTCACCATCGCCACCACCATGATCACCCGATCAACCAACCTCCCATACCCGCCATGAGTAGCCGCGATAAGCATTCACGCGAGGCCAGGACAGCTACATGTACACTCACACAAGCTGCACTCGTCCCCAGGGTACTTGCACGTCGGACACGTGCCGTCAAAGTGCACCTGGCAGATGCCGCAGACGTCGTCCTCGGGGATATCCCAGCGCCACGTGGCGACCGCGTTCCATTCCTGCACGGTGACCCTCATGCCTGCGGCATTGCGGACGGAGGCCCCCGTGATGTGTGCTGGGGATCTGGACTGTATGTGACCGGGATTGGTGAAGGATGCTGTTGTTGCTGTTGTTGCTGTCGTTGTCGCGGGTAATGCTGCGCAAGCCCTGGCGTTTCCGCTTGGATGTAGTATGCACACGCGAGTACGATTCCATGTACAGAGTACTCCGTGTGCTACGAGTACGACTTGGAGGAGGGCGAGGTTGCTGCGTGAGCGATTGGGGGATGTGATTGGTGGATTGGGATGATTGAGCGGGGCGCAAAGCCCGGCTTATTTACAGTGCGAATGCACACTGTCTTGCCCCGAGATATCAGATTCGGCGATGGTGAAAGGAGAATCTTCCTGCGCCGGTGATCTAGATTCTCGATTCATCATCCGGCAGTCCGGCTAGACCTCCTGGCCAATGCTGTCGGTCACCATCGTTGCCCAAGCTCCTCATGCGGCATGCTTGTCGACTCGTCTCCAGTCCACAAGCAGTCGTCTCCCCCGTGCCGTCCCCCAATCCGCACTCCCTACATTGATACATGCACGTACGGAGTACTCGTACTCGTACTCGTACAGGGTAGCAGCACTTTCCTCGCGCCTCTGGGCTCACCTCCAGGCCGGGCTCACCTCGTCTCACCTTGAAGAGGGGCCATTGACATTGATGCTGCCCCGCAGCTGACTGAAGTGCACATGGATGTCGTCTCCATCCGTCCCCCTCCAGCCTCAATCTCAACCCCCCCCACCACCTGCTCAATGCCGTTCCCCGCACGCACGCGCTTCGCCTTTCCATGTTCTCCCCCTCCTTCAAGTCTCTTTCCCGCTCCCTCTCTGCCTCTCCAACTCCTACCAGTACAAGTCCACGCCCACACGCCCCCCTCCCCACCGAGCTCGTCGACACAACCGGCAGCGGCAAGATCCCTCGTGTCCTGTCGCATTGGCCACGGGCACCATTGAAAGCTGTCCCGTAACTCGTACGTCCCGCCTGAACCATGCCCATCCCGCCAATCGCCTGGCGCGCCCAAGGCTCCCTCCGACAAAGCTTCCTGCAGAGGAGGATCCATTCGAGCCGATAGATCGAGGCACCCGTCATCTCGAGTGCTTCCTCTTTCAGCTACCGTACCTGCAGACGCAGACCGTCCCCGCATACCTACTCATACACTTCTTCTGCCAGTACGAGTACCTACGAGACGAGGTAGTGCGAGCACGAGCACCCTCTCACACCACCCTTCGAGCACGAGTATCGTCATATCGCATACTGGAATACCCACATTGGTGCCTTGTGCCTTCTGTTACGAGAGTGCGATTACGAGTTCGAGACTTCGAGACTTCTACCGAGTGCGATCAGTCACAATGGCTGTCTCGCTCGTCGCCGCCGCCGTCGGCCGCTCGACGCGCCTCGGCATGCCCCGCTTCGGCACGAGTAGCAGCAGCGGCTCGTCGTTGACCTTGCTGCGGCGAGCAGCCGGCCCGGCCCCGTCGGCCCCCCCCCGCCGCGCCTTCTCCTCGTCCTACCTCGTCACGCCCCAGGAGCTCCACGAGGCGCTCCGCAAGAACCCGCCTTCGCCCATCAGCCCGGACCCGCACGTCATCCCGCTCTGCGCCTCGTGGTTCATGCCCAACGACGGGCGCACCGGCATCCAGGTCTTCCGCGAGCAGCGCATCCCGCGCGCCCGCTTCCTCGACCTCGACAAGGTCATCGACAAGCGCAGCCCGTACCCGCACATGCTGCCCGACGCGCGCGTCTTCGCCGAGGCCATGAGCGAGCTCGGCATCCGCCGCGAGGACACCGTCGTCGTCTACGACACCAAGGAGCTCGGCATCATGAGCGCGCCCCGCGTCGGCTGGATGTTCCGCGTCTTCGGCCACCCCAAGGTCCACGTCCTCAACAACTTCCGCCTCTGGTGCGCGGAGGGGCTGCCCACCGAGTCCGGCGAGCTCTACCACGTCGACTGCCACGCCTACCCGATCCCCGAGTTCCAGGCCGCCCGGGTCGCCAGCTTCGACGACGTGAAGCAGGTCGCGCAGGACGTGAACAAGGAAGGGTCCGAGGGCGTGCAGATCCTCGACGCGCGCTCCCACGGTCGCTTCACGGGCAGGGACCCGGAGCCCAGGGAGGGGTTGTCCTCGGGCCACATGCCGGGGGCGATCAACATCCCATTCCACGCCGTGCTCGACAACGAGACCAAGGCCTTCCTGCCGGCGGACCAGATCCGCAAGGTGTTTGAGGAGAAGGGTGTCGACCCCAACAAGCCCATCGTCTTGACGTGCGGCACGGGCGTGACGGCCTGCGTACTCGGGGACGGCCTGGACTTGTCCAACTATGGGTCCCCCAAGAACAGGAGAGTCTTCGACGGCAGCTGGACGTGAGTGCCTTGTTTCCGTGCTCTTCCTCTGTCACTGCCCCCGAACCCGTTGCAATCGCTGACGAGTGTTTTCCAGTCAATGGGCGACCAATGTCCACCCTTCCGATAACCTGATTGTGAAGACGGAGTGAAGAGTTGCCATGCGGATGAGCCATAACCCACTGCCCTGCAAATTGCCCAATGCGAACTGCATCTGCGACTGTCCATGTTTCCCCTGCTGTCTCCTTCAATCTCCCCCCTCCTTGAAGACTGCTTCGCGGCGCCTGAGTACGGTTATCTCCTTCTTGCATCTCCTTCTTGAATTCCCCGTCGGATCCCCTCTGCTGGGAATAGGGGTTCTGCTTGGATACTGTCTTGAGTTGTCAGGGCGTGGATGGGTAAATCACCACTCTACCTGGGGAGTACTAGTAGTAGTACCTACCTACTACTACTACTACTATAGGTAGTAGTACCTTTGGACTCCTGCTTCGACTTGCGTGTCGCAGTCGAGATATCCCTGTCGGTGGGAAAAGTACTCCGTATAGCTTGTGGATTCCATTCTCCGAGATAATTCAGTCCTTCAGGCGCATCCTCAAGCAAGGGCGACGACACGACGACGGCGACCCCTGATCAGGATGCAATGGATGATGTGCGTTGCACCCCGCGGTCACCGTCCGAGGCATGAAGAGGGCGCCCCCATACGAGGACATGTTCTGGTAGTAGTATTTTGTATCAGTACTCCGTAGGTACGGAGTACCTCCACGTCGGTCATCGTCTCACCGAGAGCCCCTCCAGGCTGACCGAGGTGAATGGTTCTGCCTGAAAGTCCAGGCCCCAACGCCCTCCCTCTGCTCCCGTTCAGGCACGATGACCGCAGCACGGAGTATTCGGTACCCCGCATCCCATGCAATCGCCAACCCCCTCCAAAGTATCGGATACCTCTGCTCCCTCCCATTGGACCAAGCTTAGGGCTCGCTCGCCTAAGCCGAACCACAACGGGCGAAAATCCAATCCCCGCCCGCCGCGCCAGCCCGCGAGCGCAAAAAAAAAAGAGTCCCACAGGGCGAAACACCACACATGGATTGATCGATACTGGGTCGCCGCGCAGCACCTTTCCTCGTACACACACACCCTCACGGCCTTCCCCCCCCCCCC
>NIGD01000001.1:5785228-5801206 GCA_003055185.1 Escovopsis sp. TC
CCCGCCATATCTGCCCCAAGACCCTCACCAGCTCAAGGGTCTTTCGGGAAGAAAGAAAAGAAAGGAATCGGTGGAGAGAGGAAAGGCGGGAATGTGCCGTCTTCCGCGCTTCTCTCCACCGTCGGAACTAAAGCAAAGATAGAAAGAAGACCCTCCAATCTCTGCCGTCAAAAAGGGTCGCGCGCCGTTCTGAAGACCCTCATGCTTTCCATGCCCGGGGTATCAAGTATGAAAAGGATTCAGCGTCGCGCAGAAGTCGAAGAAGATGGAAGTGAAATTTTGACGGAAGTGTGGCATGAGACACTTCTATCTTCTTTTTTTTGTTGCTGTTCTTTTTGCAAAGGCGGGGAGGGGGGGAAAGCGGCCGAACGGTCGAACGTATGAGGATGAAATTTGCGACAAAGGGGAGCGGGCAGAGAAAAATCAAAAAAAAAATTCAATCGCTATATGCCCATGATGAGAAAATGCTCAAAGTCCCAAGAGAAAGATCAATCTGAATTTGATCAAAGAGTTGCAAATTCTGTCTGGATTTTTTTTAATTTCTCGGGAAGAGTTGCAAGCTTGGCTGCGAAGTGTCGAGATTAGAAGATGAGATTACGGGTCTGGTCTGGCTCACGAGGAAACCAGAGCTCCGGTATCCGTGGACTCGGTCACGAGTGGGCGAATGGGCTGGCTTGACCGGCATGCTCATGAACATAGCACGCATGCTGGGGTGCATGTATAAGTCCTGTCCAATCGCCTACTGCTGATGCTGATGCTGATGCTGTTGGATGTTCGAATTGACCATGCCGGAGTAGGAGTGGACGTGCTGAGACTGGGTAAAGGCAGCTGGGTGGTTCTGCTGCGGCGTGGGAGTCACTGGGCATCGAGGCGGCAGCTGGTGGTACGGTTCCTTGGCAGAATTGCCCCCGAAGCTCGCGCCATCGGGCGTGATGGGAGGCGTCAGGTAACCCTCGAAGCCCATAGTCGCGCCGTGGCCCTTCTGAGGCGTGCTGTAGATGTCGGCATGCTTTGGAGGGGCCAGCTCGGTAGGCGGCGACGGGGGACTGGCGTTGCGGCGGGCCATGGCTGCTTGCTCGGCCATGAAGTCGGCAAGCTTCTGCGACACCTTGGAGAGACTGCTCGAGGAGTACTTGCGCGCCAGAGTCGGGGATGGCTGGTTGAGGTGCTGCGACAGAGTGAGGAGCGTCAGGTTCTCGGTGTGGTCCCAGTCGCCGTCGTTCGCCTCGGGTCTCCCAAGGATAGCGCGCGCGAGCGCCGTGGAGGCTCGGGCCATCATCGAGGGCTTGGTGGAGACGAAGTCTCGATGGTAAAGGGCGATCTCGCAGAGGTAAGCGGCCATGTGCTCGACTTCGGCGTCGTCTTGTTCGTCCACGACCATGAGCTGCGTGAAGAAGTCGACGGTGGGGTGGCCGATGGTCCAGTCAAGAGTGTTGAGAACGTGCATCTCCATCTGAGTGAACATGCCGGCATCGTAGAGTCCGCAGCACATGTTGTTGAGTTCGTGAATCTGAGGAACGCGGTCCTTCTTGTCTCCGTACTTAGCGGCAATGAGGAGAGCGGCGCAGCCAACCAGCTGGTAGTGCTGCTTGTAGACGACTCTCCGTGAACAGTATCGGTCCAGCAGGTTGACGGTGAGGAAGAGGGTCTCGGGGAGAAGCGCAAAGGCGGCGTGAGCCTCGACGAGGAAGTCGATCAGGTAGGGTCGCATAAACCACTGAATCTCACGTTGCATGTCGATGAGGTTGGCATCGGGTAGCGTCTCCTCCTAAATACATGGGTCAGTTCCAGTGTCATGACGCAAGCGTGCATCGATGCAATGCGCTGCATCTCGGCTGACTGCAAGACTTGCCTCCATGTGCTTCATGTGTTGCATGATGTCCTCCAGGAACTCCTCGCCAGCGAGGCGGGAGAGCTCGCTGGCAATGGTGTCTTGCCGGTTGCGTGCGAGCACCTTGGCGAGAGAGCGGGCGTTCATCCTGGCTTGAGGATCATCGGACTCGACGAAGAAGGTCTCATCATACTGAGAGTACGCCATGATGAAGATTCGCTTTTTCGAAAACAGTGACTCGTTGATGGTGGAGGTTGTTGGATACCGGCGAAGGGAGTGGAAAGGGGGAACTGTCGGCAGGCGAGTCTAATTGAGATTGGTCGGTGAAGAGCGACGTTTGTCGCTTCTCGTTGTGTTTTTGGTGGTCAAGGAGTGACAGAACAAATTCCCCAGGAATCTTTGCGTCGGTATCGTTTTGAAAAAAAATGAATGTGGCCCGGGATGAACGGTGGGATTGTTTTTTTTTGGGTTTCCGCTGATGCAAAGTCGGCCTGGGATTGAAAGATATTAAGATATTATTAAAGACCGTTGGTGGAGAGCGAAGGGAAAAAGAGTGACTGTGGCTGGGATAGAGTCCAAGACCATTAAGATTCGGTGAGACTTGGAGATGAGGAGAGGTGGGAGAAGAGGAAAAAAAAAGGGGACTGGGGAAAGGGAGTTGATAAAAAGAGGACCGGGAAGGGTTGAGGATGGATTTCTAGAGAATTCAATAAGGCATTAGTCTGAATCCCGATGCAGATGGTGGTCTATCTGGCCTGGGTCTGGTATGGGAGCGAGGCATAAACGCCCATGCATGAAGGATCTGACAATGATGGCGGGCCGAGCTAGCGAAGAGAAGATCCTCTGTCTGCATGCCCCTGAATACGTGAAGTGAAGTGGCCGCTCCCTTGAGAGTGAGGGATGGGGATGGGATGCCATGGGATGGGGACGGGATGTGGACGGGGGACGGGGATTGGAGATGGGGCTTGGGATTGGGAGGGGGCGTGGGAGGGATCCGAGAGAGTGAGGCTGGCACGAGAGTTGCAAGGAAGGTGAATAAAAGGTGAGCAAGGTCGAAATATCCGAGCATAAAATCAAAGAAGGCTAGTCCCAAGGGGGAAAGACGGAGGCCGGATCCCAGCAGAGATGAGAAAAGGAGAGTCTTACCGCCAGAGGGAAGCCAGGGACGAGCCACCTGGGATGGGTAGATTTGAGACAGGAAACCTGGCAGTGGGCGGGAACAACGAGTGAACGTCTCCCGTCAGAGGATCAAAATGCCGGTTGATTCGGTTCAAGGCCCAAGGCTGTGGAGAAGAAAGTGCCGGGAATGCAAGAGAACGAGCTCGGGCATGCAGCTATGGGAAGGGAACACCCATTCAATGCAATTAGATCAACTGAGTACCAGCTGGACAACCATAGCCAACAAGAGGGAGGGGGGTAGGAGGCTCTTGTGCTCGAGTGGATGGATGGATGGATGGATGGATGAAGACTCATGATTCGAGGAAGAGGTGGAGGCCTTTCGTGCTTGGTGTTTTACCACCACGGGTGCCACTGATATTGGAGACTCACCAACCGGTCCAATCTCCCCAGAACATTCAAGTCTCGGAGGCGAGTTCGAAGTCAGGAACCAGTCGAACGGAACGAGATCCTTTGTGGTGAATTAATATTTGGTGCAGTATTGCAGGATGTGCAGACGCGGAAAGTGTTGAAGAGGAATATAGATCGAAGAACGGAAATGGATGCGAAAAGGAAGAGAGAAGGAGAGAAAGAGGACGACGGCTATCGGTGAGCGTGCAATGAAGGATCCACCTTTTTGTTCCGACTCGAGCGATTGCGATGGAGATTGCGATCGGAGCTGTGTTTCTCAATTGTAAGTCAGGAAGCCCGAAACTCCGTGGCGCTGGCAGATGGGGCAACGGTGTGCAGCGAGGGCGAGGATTGCGTGGGATCGTAGGCAGCGAGGCAGCAGCGTTCGAGAGGCTCATTCAAGTTGCGACACAGTCTTTAGATGGTTCGACCTCTCTCTTCCTTTCTTCCTTCGTAGACTCTTGGTCTCTCGAGTCCATGTCTCCGACAGGCATATCATCGAGGCATGGAAGGGGGGGAAGCAGCTGCGGGGGGTTGGAATTGATTGGCAGAAGACGGGGGGAGGAATGCCTCGCCGCTGAGGTTGAGGAATCTCAGCGGCGGGTGTCAAGCAACCTGACTGGCGACGTACTTTGGAGGTTGAAGGAGGCGGGAGAAGAATGTGGCAGAATACCAGTCAAGGTATTCCAAGGTTCACCACTTTTTTTTCTTCTCTGTCCAGCTTCTTCTTTTCTCTTCTCCCGGGTTCTGCTTCTTCTCTTCTTCCTCCTCTGGTCTTTCTCTCGATTTCTCTTCTCCCTGGAGATGGTCTCGTGGAGGTCGGTCGAGTCGACTTGGTCCTGGCGAGACTTGAAGGGCGGAGGGGGCGTGGGCGGGATGTCGGGGCAAGGTCGGTCGGAATTCTCCTCAATCCAACGTGAGCTACCTCTAGTATTCTCTTCGCTTGGACCTGCGGTGTGGGCGGGCCAGGAAGAGACAGGAAGTACTAGATGAGGAAGCGGAGGAGGGGGGAAGAGGGGAACAAGAGAGGGAGAGAGAGAAGAGGGAAAAGGAAGAGAAGAGAGAAGAGGAAAAGAAGAGAAGAGAGGGGGAGAGAAGGGGGGGAGGAGGGGGGGGGGGAGGAGGAGAAGTGGGATGGAGAGGAGAGGAAGAGAAGAAAAAGGTGGTGAGGTGGATAACGAGAGGAGAAGACGAGGGACTGGAGGCGGAGCGTAAGTTTTAACAAAACGTTAGCAGCGTCAGAGCACCGCTCTCACGGTTACCTCCATGATGTGCGCCGAGTGCAACCTGGACGATGGAGGGCTATTCCGTACACCGTTTCCGTACCTTTGCGTCTGGAGACACCGTACTGTACTCCGTACATACTACCTACCTACTACTATCGAGCTCGTCTTTCGTGAGTCTTGGGCTTTACCTGTACTCGTACTCGTACTCGTACTCGTACTCGTAGTATTTCGCACATGCACGGAGTCGAGCCTGCCCTGGCCTCCAGCCGTGGCGAGCGGTTTGCCCTACAAGAGAACGCCCGGAGTCCTCCAGTGCATTGGATCCAGTGATATCATGGATGGATCCATGGATGGATGTACGGAGTGGATGTGCTCTCCGAAGCTCCTGCCCGCGTTGCCGCCACGAGTACGGAGTACCGGTACTCCGTACATGTAGGTACTCCGTACTCCGTACTAGTAGCCCGTAAGACCCATTTGATCCATGGATGCAGTGGTTGATTGATCCACCGCCCGTCCCTGCCCTCAAATGTGTTCCAGTATGCAGTACGGAGTACTTAGTACGGAGTCCTGCCCACTCGCGCTCGTACTCGCTCGTTCATTGCAGTGAGTGAATCCATGAAAATAAATGCACTTGCAGTGAGCGCGGTACGGATCCTCCGAACAGACTTCATTCTCGTTCGCAGCAGACGACTCGATTTAACAGACTCGGTCTTCGAGTTACCTTGTACGGAGCACATGTACATCCAGCCGGCGTACGGAGTACCTCCACTGGACACATGAGCCAGTCCGACGAGGGAGGTCGCACTTCCAGTCGCTCCTGCCCGCCTGCTTGCCCGTCCGCCTGCCTGCCTGCCTGGAGCTGCCTGCCTCCCGCGCTGCTTGCTTGCCTGATTGCCCGCAGCGTGATTGGCCCGCCGCAGCCGGCCTCCAACCGGGATGGCAAGAGCTGAGGGCGAGAAGGAGCGGAAGGGCAGGAGCTGCCATCTCGGATCGAAGCCAGCAGCCAGAGTCGGTGGGAAGCACTCGAGTCGCACCTTCCACGCGGCCAAGGACCTTCTTGAGCATCTGCGGAGTACCACTCCACTACCCGGGGCTTCTTGTACAGTGCGGGGAACCAGACACGGGCTGTACTCGTACGTGTATTCCGTAGGTACTCCGTACATGTACCGGCAATGATCGATTCTGGGGCTCCGATGCCAGTGGGTGCCGGTGAGTGCCAGTGGGCGTCCATACTATGTACCGCCTCGACTGGTGCAGGTCGGTCCATGGTGGATACCCGTCAATACTATGGAGGAGGGGAAGAGGGAGGGGGGGGGAAAGAGGGTCAGCTTCAGACCACTGCGAATGGATCAATACTTGTACAAGTTATGGTACTGGTACAACGACTGTCCCGTGCTTCCCCGTGCCTCATCTACAGCAACGATCATGATACCTCCTCTGTTCGGAGTAGGAGGGCCCTCATCACCCCTGGCGCGGTCCAATGGTGGGATGACAGATCCATTATATTGATGGATGGGTGGATGGCTCGGCGGGCAAGAACTCCGTACGAGTACTCGTACAGGCACGTAAGAATGAAGTGGTAATCGTGGAATGAATCAGCCTGAACGGCACGCCGTGCTTCTCACCCTTGACTCCTCACTCTCACTCCTCACTCCTCACTCCTCACTCCTCACTCCTCACCCCTCACTCCTCACTCCTCACTCCTCACTCCTCACTCCTCACGCAGTATTTTGTAGGACATACGAAAAACTCCCTAGACTTTGACCCATTCCCGATGGATGAAAAGCCGTCATCTTGGGGATTGGCGAGATCTTCGCTCTGCGTGCGCCCCTCATCATCATGGATCCCTCCTCCGGGCAAAAGGCCGAGCAGCACCACCAGCTCCACCCGCCTCGAGGTTCTGGACACGAGGCACCCTTTTGCGCAATCTCACTCTCGGGCACAAATACGGAGTACATAGATTCATTTTCGTACGAGTACTCCGTAATCCGTTCATCATGTCTTCCTTCTGACGAGTACGAGCTGTACCTATACTCTGTAGTTCTTCTCCGTACTCGCACCTGTACGGTGTCCTCGCACGGATACGGGATACTCCCTGGCCCGGACGAGGACTCCGCATCTTGACGATTGCACCCTTCCGGAGTATCCCGTACCGTGGCTGTCCGACCACCGGCTCCGAAGCCGCGATGACGGGGCCCATGGAAGGTTGCAGAAGCCCCTCCTCCTGGGAAAAGTCCCTGGGTGTTGTCCTCGGTAGCTGTGACGAGGAGCACGCATCGCTTCAATGAAGATGGATACGATGACTGCACAGCCTTGGAGTATGGGGCATGTATGGAGTACTACGGAGTAGCTGGAGGTATGTACCTGTAGGGTCAGTCCCTTGCCCATCAGTAGTCCCGTTCTTGGAACCATGTCACACGGGGTCGCCTGGGTCGGCTGCCCTCCAATTTCAAGAGGGGCACTGCACATGGTGATGGCCCGCCTCCGTGCGTGCCAAAGGGCCAGTGCAGGGGATCTTGTCCGCATGGGGTGCCGCCGCTGCTCTGACGGGCCCTGTCATGGAATAGAATCCATTCTCTCGCGGAGTACTCCGTACTCCGTGATGGCGTGTTCAATGGATCCACAGGGAGAGAAAGATCCATCCATTCCATGGCCATGGATGTGCAGGAGTTCATGGTGAAGAAAAGGGCGATTCCAATGGGGTTGAATCCATGGATATGATATGGAATTCGTGTCCCATAGATTCATACTCCGTGCTGGCACCATGACCGTACTCGTACTACCTGTACTCCGTACTCCGGACTCCCCTCGAGTACTCGTACGAGTACTCGCCCCTCGCTCAGCTTCCTGGCTGTGGCATTTGACGCAGGCGGCCGCACGCGTCCTCAAACCTCCTCCATGATCTGAGGCATGAGGCGTGAGGAGTGAGGCGTGAGGCGTGAGGCGTGATGCCCCTCCCCATCATTGGACGGCGGATGGATCAATGGATTGGATGTGCCTGGAACTTGTGCCTGTACTCGTGCCTGTGAGACTGGCACGGGGCTCGGAGACCTAGGGCATTGGCTGTCGCTGCGATCCGCCCTCCCTTCCCTTCCTTTGGCTCGAGCTCGGAAATTGAAGCCGTCAGGAGCCCAATCATGTGGCAGAGGCCGGCCGGCCGAGATTAGAGGGTCATGGTGCTCCATGGAGGATGGATGGACGGGACCAGCGCTGAGAGGGCGGCCCCGAGCGCTGGACCTGACGATATGAGCGCATCAGTACGGAGTACGGAGTACATGTACTCAAGACATCCATGGATGGAGTGCAAGCTTGAAGCCTCACGAACGTCGAACATGGCGCAGACGTCGGCGCGGGCGGGCGCTCCTGCCGGTGTGCGCAGGACTTGACAGGCAGTCGTTCCTACAGAGTACTAGTAGTAGGGTAGTAGTACTCCGTAGTATGACGAGAGTATTGAGTACTACCTAGTACCTCCTACTCTCAGGCACGGAGTCCGGGGTACCAAGATATGTGCGATGTCCATCTTGACCTCGGGAAGGAGCAATGCATGGCGAACGAGAGACTCGTCGACTCTCCATCGGCCCTTCCCCAAGTCCCGTCTGACACAGGGACAGGTCGGACCTTCTGTTCCCAGGCACGGCATGTGCAAGTGTCACTGAAAGCAGCTCCAACTGTCAGGCGCGAGCCGCTCCCCAAGTTGTTCTGCGTCGGGATTCCTCGCCGGTACGAGTCCATACACATGTACATGTATCTACCAGTACTAAGTACGGAGTACGAGTACGAGGACTGGGTACAGGACTGGGTACAGACCCTCTCCCCCTTTCCATCCTTCTTCTTCCACTTCTCACGATCTTCTTGCAGCCCCTCGTCCTCCCATTCTTCCATCCCCCTTCAGCTGCTCCACGGTCTTCGATGAATCACCACCAGTCGACATGGCCCAGCGCATCCGCGGCGCAGGGAGCCGCCCATCTTACGAGATTGGGACACGAGAGCCGAAGCTGTGCCTCCCGAGCAGGAGTCGTCACAAACACGCATCCCCAAATCTCCGCCCTTCTTCCCTTACATGCGACTGCGGAGCATGGAGCACGGAGCACGAAGTAGTACCTACATCCATCGTGCGTGGATGAATGCATTGATTGATTCAACTCTGGTTAGTGATTTCCCGGTCTCATTCATCCGAGCAACCGGCCAGCCTACATCCATCCATCCATGCCCCGTTCTGCGACCACCGCTGCGAGTTCGCAAGACGAGCATCGTCTGCCTTGTACGGAGTACATATACTGGTACTCCGTACTCCGTAGAGACCGCATCATACGGCCCACTGAGAGTGCTTGTACTCCGTGCGGAAGACAGATACGGAGAAGGCACTCGTACTCTGTTCCCCTGGTCGGGGATTCAGCAAAGTCATGGATACTTCTCACTCCGGATCAACGCCATGATGAGGCCTCTGCTGATGATCACGCTGTGGAGGTCTATGACCCGTCAGATTCTCGGACATGCTGGTACTCTGCTCTGTGCAGAGTCTCCTTACGGGCCATTCGGACAGGATGCTATCGCCCCGAGGCATGCCCCCAAGTCTATAAATACTCGGCGCACTTCTCATCCCCCGTTTCACGAGCAAGGCAAAGGGTGATCCTGGTCGCTCTTACGAGTACTGACTGGTCGAGCGGGGGACAGGCATCCGCCCGGGGCCCATGTGCGGAATTGGGGCCAGTCGGTGTGCTCTGGCGTCCGTGGCATGAGGCAACCCCTCCGAGCGAGCGAGGCTCGCTCGCGTTTTTGCCTGATCTGAAAGCAAGCCGTCTTCCTCTCCCGATCCGACTCTGGCCTTCAAGGGCTTCCTAGTTGTCCCCAGGGCTGCCCTTTGCAGGCACACTTAAGGAGTCCGGAGTACTCCGTATATACTGCGAGATCGACGACGTGATGCAAGATGGCCAGCGATAGAGACGCAGGAAAGCTCTGGCCCGCCTGAGGATACTGTGACGCAAGCCCCAGGGTCTTTCTCTTCCTCCTTGCTCGTCCCTTTCTCTTCCTGCCCTGCGACATCGCGTACTAGGGATATGCGGCCGCGAAGCTTTATTGCCTCGCTCGGCGCACCAGCTCGGGACTGAAGTTTGGTGGCTTGATGTGCCGAAGCGTGCTCGAAAAGCTGTGCGATATGTCCCAGCCAGCCAGCACACGATATTTGGAACAAGACGGTTTTCGAGTGAGTCGCCTACTTTTCAGCTCGCGCCGCCTCGATGCACGAGGCGTCGCCCTGGAACCTGGAGCGTACAACAGCCAGAGGGTCAGGCATGCCTCGAAGTAGCCTTGGGAGAAGACCCAAGCGTGCAAGTCCAGGACCCTTGGAGCTGCCGGAGCGATCACCAATGAAGAGCGGGAAGAGAGGGGAAGGAAGCAGGAGGAGAAGAGGAAGATCCAAGAGACGAGAAGCAGCAGCAGCATGAGCAGCACTATGAGCAGCAGCCTGCAGCGAGAGCATCAGCCGGATCTTGGGATCGTCTCCGTCCGCGTCATGCACCAGTGCTCGGGCTATTTGTAGCTCAGCACCGGCGAAGAAGGCCGAGCCAATGAGCGTACCGAGACACGCTCTCTCGCACGAGGTTTGAACTCCTGCATGTCGCGATCGTCGCTTGCATCGTCAGGCGATTTGATCACCTCGTCCACCAATGAGCCAGGCTGGGATGCCAAAGCTACGGAGTATGCGGCACTGACATGATTT
This sequence comes from Escovopsis sp. TC, assembly GCA_003055185.1. Lineage (NCBI taxonomy): Eukaryota > Fungi > Ascomycota > Sordariomycetes > Hypocreales > Hypocreaceae > Escovopsis > Escovopsis sp. TC. Next base: position 5,795,571 of record NIGD01000001.1, read on the forward strand.
GAGGCCCGAGTACGGATACCGGAGTGCTCTCTACAGGTATGTAAGGAGTCCTCCGTGCCCAGACTCTTGGGGGTCGCATCCCGCGCACGGCGTCTCATCCGACATGCCCCGTCGGCACGATCCTCCACGCAAGATCGGCGTGCCTGGGAGCACGAAGGCGAGGATGCGTCCGTGAGGTGAACGAGCCAGAGAGGCAGCAGTAGGCAATATGATGCTGCTCAGCATGTGAGTTGTCTTGGCGGCCTTGACTCTATACATACGTTCTTACTCCGTACTGGTAGAGCTGTCATTTTTCTTTCTCCGCCGGTTGCATCGCCCGCGGAGTCTAACTTGCAGGAAGTACGGAGTATGCCTTGCACAATGACTCAAGATCTTGCTGACCAGAGACCAATGGAGGCGCGACTTTGATGCTCTCACGGGGCTGCTCACCCCTCCAGGGGCTGTTTGCCGATGATGTCGTGCCGCGGTGCAAGCCACCTTTGCGCCCGACGCCTGCGAGTGTCTCTACGAACAGGAGCACTGTGCACTTGAGGCATGAGAATTGCGGGAAGGTAGAGAAGATGAGGTGTACCCCGTAACAGCACATCTTGTCATATGGGAACTGCCTCAACTACGGAGTACTCCATACCCCGTCCTCAGTCCGGCGTACCGAGGACTCCGCTTACGACCAGCGAGGTGGAAGTGGTCACTTCACCATTGAATGGTGAAGTCGGCGCGATACACGCTCCGTACTCGTACTCCGTACTCCACACCAGGAGGATCATCACGAAAAGCTTTCGACTGTGCGGAGCGCGGCCGGTGGATCGATGCTCTCGATCTCGCGGTGCGGAGTCGGTCAGATGGGGAGGGTCTCTCTCCTGTTCCCTGCGGAGGTGTTGGGGCGTTGCCGTTGTCGGCTTAGCCAGGTTCTGGCGGGATGGATGGGTGGGTGGTTGGATGGAAGGGATCAATGATGGATGGATGGATGGGATGGAGCCGGCAGGTCTGATTTGCTTTTGCAAGTTGGGGAAGCTATCGATGGTTTCCTAGGATCCGCGTCTTTGAAGGGGAAGGGGGGGATGGAGATGCGGAGAAGGATGAAAATTTTGTGACCGAGGAGGTTGAGCGCGTGCGTGGAGGGGAGGCTCTACGGGATGAGATGGAGGATGGGTTCTGCACGGTTGGGAGTGCGGTGTGGAGTGTGGAGTGTGGAGTGTGGAGTGTGAAGTGTGAAGTGTGGAGTGTGGAGTGGGGAGTGGAGAGTGCGGCGTGCGGCGTGCGGCGTGCGGCGTGCGTGCGGAGTACTCCGTAGGGGGTATGGAATACTGGTACTCCGTACTCCGTACCGACGGAGCCCTCGAGGACGAGGTCGGAAGACAGAGGCCGATGTGGATGGGGGGCCCGGGCGGAGGGGCTTCACGGTTCGGGTAACGGGGTCCGGAGCACGGAGAAGAGTGGAGGAGGAGTGGAGGAGGAGTGGAGGAGGAGAAGACGTGGAGAAGACGTGGAGGAGAAGTGCAGGAGAAGGCTGGACGGTGATACGAAGTACTCGTAGCGATGGATGGCGGGACGGGGGCCGGTCGGGGGAGAGCTCGAGGGGCTGGGAGGGGGTCGGTGGCGCGCCCTGCGTCTGCTTCGATGGTGGGCATGCCTACGGTTGGAGTACGTTACTGTATCCGTACGAAGTATGGAGTCCTCTGTAGGAGGTGCTGCATACACGACATGTCGGGGTGCTATTCAGACTTTTGTCCTCCATCCGAGTACTCCGTACGAGGAGGAGTGATGGAGATACGGAGTAGTATGGAGTAGGTTAAGGAGGAGATGTGGACGCAAGGACATGGGGCAGGGAGGAGGTTGAGGGAAGTCTTGGGTACTGAAGAAAGCAAAGGGTTGGAGGAGCGAAGCGCGTAGTAGGGAGTACAAGTAGGGAAGGATGAGGCCGTGGGATGGGGGTGGTGATGGTGGGTCTGGTGGTGAAGGTGACCCGTCGGCAGTACGAGTACTGGTACTGATGGGGGATGGATGCATCACGACGATCTGCGGGGGAGTGATGATAGCCCTCCAGGCTGGAGGGTTGGGCATCGTGAGGGTCTCTGACTGATTCGAATACGTACTCCTCACGGCAAGACCTGATGCATCTACGGGATGCATCTACGGAGTACTCGTACTCCGTACTCTGTAGATCTCAGCGACATTCCTGGCAGTGCTCCTTACTACTCGCACAGGATACATGCAGCAGAGACCCAGGCAGCATCTGCGAGATGAGATAAGCGCATCGTGTAGAGGCCAATGAGGGCGGTTGCCGATGGGGGTTGGAGTGCTGGTGTGTCCGAGTGCTGGAGGGATCGATGGAGGGATCGATGGATGGACTTGTGTTGGTGTCTTGGGTGTGATGCCGTGCTTCTCCTTGCATGTGCGTGTTTGATTCCGACACCCTTTCTCGTGAGGGTCAGGCACAGCTTCACTCGTGGGCTTTGATATCCAGACCTCATGGTGGTAAGACGAGCACATGTACTCTGTACGGAGTACGGAGTATTGAGGTCGAGCTTGACTTCAAGTTGATCTCGACTGCTCCGTCTTGCTGCTTGCTTATGTCATACTCGTACAAGCAGTCAGTGTCTCTCACATCAAAGCATCACCACCGCCTCCTCACAAGCAAGGGACTCATCCCACAACCGAGGAACCCCACGATGGAGGTTCTCGTACGGAGTACGGAGTAGTAGTAGTACAGGTAGTAGTATGTACTCGTACTCGTACGAGAGTATCTAGTAGGTACTTGTAGCTTGCCGCATGCAGCAGACAACAGCGAATGGGAAAGATTCTAGAATGTCAGACGTGCAGTACTTGTACTCGTACATATAGGACTGCGTAGGACGGAGCCCGCCATTTTACAGCGAGGGGAGGGGATTTCGCGCGCAGGATGTGCGGTGGCATCGAGCGCGGCCTGGGATGTCTGAGTCCCTTGGGGGGGGGGGGGGGGAGGTCTTTGATCAATCAAGTCCATTGATGCTTCACGGATCGGTCCTTGATGGATCAAGATGTACGTCGATGATGGCGGCTGCACAGGGTTCGAATGAAGCCCGTATCAACATGTACGGAGTACGGAGTACCGATACAGGCACAGAAGTGGCACGGGGTACTGAGTACCTAGTAGTAGTACCACTGGAGTACGGAGTACTCCGTACAGACACCTCAGCGTCCTCGTGCCTTCCCCCGGCGAGGTGCACCGCGATCGCGCCTGCCGTGTCCGACGGGCCCCGTTAGCAGGTGAGCTCCTTCCGTCTCTGCGGAGGGTTGGCTCCAGGTCAAGGGGGGAAGCAGCCACCGGGGCGCCGCGCCGTTCCTTCCTCCGCTCCGGGCCGGCTGGAAGAGGACACGTCTCGGTGCTGAGGCTTGATGTGTCCTGGAAGGCATCATCACCGCCATGTCCTCGGCAGCTCTCAAGAGTGCTCCTCTGCATTTGTGCATCGTCCATCTCTACACGGACGCGTCCCCTTGCCCTGGATTCCTGTCGCATCGGTATGGCTTACGGAGTACTTCTCCATGCCCAGCCGAAGCAGGCATCCCATCCATGGCCCCAATCTCGAGCGTGGCCCCTCCGATCCAGGCGGTCTACTCCGTCCCGTCCCTGTCAGATGCCGACCCTCATCTTCACGTCTGGCCCCTGCGGCGGCACGGGCTGCTCAGATCCGCGGCCCCGTGCTCACTGTCCATGTTCTCCTCGTCGACCGCCGCTGCCGTCCTCTGAGATGGGGACCCTGCGAGGACGGCAAACATCCAGCTCGACAGGTGCCGGCGCACTGGACCACGCCCACAGACTCCCCATCCGAGCCGGACGGAGCACAAAGTGCAGGCCATGCGGTGACAGAACCCTCCGCACGCGCAGACTGCTACGGAGCACTCCATGCGAGTAACTCGTACTCCGTACGAGCATGCGATGTGCTCGTATGCACCGGAAAATGGCGCGGAGATATCGCCTCCGTTGGGTGTGTCCCGCGAGAAACTCTCCTCCCAAAAAAAAGTCGCCCTGAATATGGTAGTGCTTCAACCTCTTCCCTTTTTTTTTCCCCCTCTGTGTGTGTGGTCGCCTTTACGGAGTACTTGCTTGCTTTTGCCTCCTTGCGGGTGCGCTTGCTCCTCGTTCCCCCATTCTGTGGCTCCCCCCCTTCGGATCTCGAATCCCCCTTGTCCTCGCGTGCTTCGACCAGCCCACGCGTGCTAGAGGCCCTGATCGTGCGATGAGGGATCAGCCCGGCGCCAGGGCTAGATACCGTCTGGGCCAAGCGCAGGGCGGTATTTTCACGAGGATGGGGGGTTTGAGTTTTGTCACGGCGTGGGTGTCAAAACGGTCGGCTCGAGACCTGTGCGCTGCCTTTGGAGGGTGTGCTCGACATGGGCAAGGGGTTTCGAGGAGGAATCGGCGGCCGTTGCCCGGCTGGTTGATACGGAATACTCCGTCCTCCATATGTACATGAGGCCGACCTCCTGGGTGTGAGTTTCTTTCTCTTCTCGATGATCGAGGAGATCACGTCTCCATCTACTCCGTACTCGTACGAGTACTCGTGGTAATGACTGGGACTAGGACTTGTGAGCAGTTGTTGGCCAGCACGAAGCACGGAGTACTCCGGACTCCATCCGGATTTCGAATACGAGTCCCGGGCATGAAGCTCCACGTGTCGGCGCCTCTTTTTCCGGGATAGACTGGACTTCCTTGCAGCACGATGATGACACTCATCCCACACGACGGGGAAGCAGGTCCACCTTAACTCCCTACCCTCCACACTCCATACTTCAAACCCAGCATGCAGTCTCGGCGCCGCCGTCTCTCGTGAGGATGGGGTCATGCCGTCGGAGGTGGTGAGAAGCCAGTCATGGACAAACTCGTTGCCCTTGCCCTCTTACTTTCTCTCCGAAAATCTTAACTCCAGGATTGCGAGTTGCATCACGAAATCATTGCACTTCCAGGGACCGCCCCCCTGGATTTTCTCTCGCTGCGACCAAGAAGTTATGCAGGCACAGGCACAGGCACAGGCACAGGCACAGGCACAGGCACAAGCGTGCATGTTTGTGGTACCTGTGCTAGCTTCTTGGGGCTTTTTTGGGGTCCCCGCCTCTCGAGATGGAGGGGCGGGAAGACTTGCACAAACATGGAGTCCTCGTACTTGTACGAGTGCGAGTGGGAGGCCGAGGAGGGATACCATGAGCCTGAGTGCACAGCGGGCATCGAGTTACGACGGCGTTACCATTTCGTGCTTGCACACTGCTGGATGGCGTTGCACGAATGGACGTCTGGCATCTGGCTTGTCCTCAGGGGGCTCGAAACAGCACGCAGCATCCATCAGGTCGACGGAGGGAAGAAAATGGCCGGGCAAGGCATTGCATTCACTTGTCGTCACCGACCGGATTCCAGGACTCAAGCTGATCGAAGAGGTAGAGAATACTTGGACGCGAAGATGGGAGGAGAAAAAATTTGCTCCGTGAACCGCCTTCGAGAATATCCACTGTGGGGCATTCAGAGGGTCCTGCACGATCCCCCTCGTGATCACTACAATCGAGTACTTGCAACGAGGGCACGATACATGCAGGCACGGACAGATGAGAGACGACGAGGGTTGGTACGGATTATTCGGGGGGGGGGGGGGGGGCCCCGCCCAAAA
>NIGD01000001.1:5801231-5832504 GCA_003055185.1 Escovopsis sp. TC
CGGGGGGGGGGGGGGAGGCCTCGACCACAACGTCAGATTCTTGATGGGAAAACTGGACCATGAACAAAGAGCAGAGGATGCGGAAGCGCATCGGGATCTCGTCAACTGGCATCTGCACAGGGTGACCACGACCGCGAGCCAAGCGCTTCCATGCATACATCGATTGGACGCATACACCGGACGCCAGACATGGCCAACAACTGGATTCCTCGTCGGGCGCCCGCCGCTCAAGGCCTCACCGGCTAGCAGGCTCCTCCGGAATCATACCTCAGCCCTGGGGACGTGAATCCACGTTGGTTCTTGCACCTCAGCATGGACAGGCGTGAGGGTGGCTTGCAAAATTTGGTAGAAAGTCCAGCGCGGGCAAGGGAGGGAGGAAGGGGGGATCTGCTGTGTGTGACGCTGATGACGACAGGCGACAGGATGCAGGAGATTGATGTGACATGTCCACGCGAGTATATGCACTCGTGCAGTACTTCTCGTCGGAAACGAGCCCGAGTCTTCCTCGTCGTGCTCGTACCTCGCCCATACGAGTAAACACATCGCAGGGCTTGCCCGACCAAAGTCATGAGTTTCCGGATCTTGCAAAGGGATCGGGAAGACTCGTGCGGACGGGCCACGAGCACCGCGGATTAAGACGACCCAGTTGGATGCAGGCCCATGTTTGGGAGGAGCCGGGCAAGTCGTGCGTCGAAGAGGGGGGAAAGGGGTCGCAGCCTTTCGCGGATAGGGTGCGCCTCCGGCCATCCTGTCGGTTGCAACTCCATCGGATGCCACCTCCTGATTTTGCCTTCACCTGATCCCATCACCACCACTACTACGAATACATCCAAGAGCCCGGGGTGCCTCTCAAGTAAGCATGCGTGGGGTAGGACATGGTTGTGCGTGAATCCGTTTTCAGTTGCCTAGATGGGATGTGGACGAGGACTCGGGAAGTCCAAGAATACACATCCTCGGTCTTGCATCCGATGCGAGTACGAGGGTCCCTCATGGGAGCAAGACTCGGTGGTACAGAAAAGGGGCCCAATTTCGCTCTTCTTGAGGCACGCATGCCGCGCCGTGCGACGGTTTGCGTCTCTCTGTCTCTTGTGTTTCCTGGCGAATGCGGGAGACATCACCATACTGGCGGTTCTTCGTGGAAGCCTTGCTCTGGACAACTTGAAAATTGATGGACTCGAGCTGCCTGCCTGGAGCTCGAGGATGAGGAGTTGGAAGATGAAGAGCCGGGGGGGGGGGGGGGGGGGGAGGGGGGGGGGGGGGGGGGGGGGTGAGGTCCCGCTCCTTGCTAATGCGGCGGGGGCTGGTTCGGATTCCTGCAACGTGTGGCCGGGGCATGGCGGAGACAGCGAGAGGGCAGAGATGGGAAGCAGGCGGCTAGGGAGCAGACAGCAAGCGGGCGGCCAGGAAGCAGACGGTGAAGAAGCAGACGGCCAAGAAGCAGACGGCCAGGAAGCAGACAGCCAGGAAGCAGAGACAGGACGACAAGGCATGGAAGCCATTGCGCGCATGCTCTCCCTCGGCCCCAGCGGCGCTCCGTTGATCCACTTGCAACGCCTCAAAGCCAGCCCAAGGCCAACAGCACTTCGGAAACCCTCCCGTGTGAGTGCCCGCACCGGGGGAGCCTTCTCGACCAGACGGCGTCATGGCCCGACAACAGCCGGTCCTTCTCCTTCATTTCGACCCCATGCTGTGCGACGCAGGGAGCTGTGCGCCCGCGTCTCGACAGGCGCTGGTGATACCATCCCGTGTGCCTGTCTCTGTGCTACATGGGAGGATGATACAGCCTGGGAGGGATATCACTGTTGTCGGCTGGACCTCAAAACTGGGAGGACGTTGTATTGATGACGTTGATGTTTGGGGTTTTGAAGGATGTCAAGGCTCGACGATGGTGGGATCTTGGAGTATCGACTGGGCCATCTCTGATGCCTGGCCCCTTTAAATTCTCTGCCGGGTCGTGACCATGGAAATGATCCTTGGGGGATTTGCAGGGTCTGCAATGCTGTTCCTCGATGTTTGGGCCCGGCGGACTCCCCAGCGTGCCGTCTACGTTTTTCAAGCCCTTCGGATTCGTGCTGTTGATGATTGGCGAATTGCTTGGAACTCATTGCCTGGGGGTTGATTTTGCATGGACGCGGCTGCAACGGTGGATGCCTTTCGAGGCCGTCCATCACGCCCGCAAGTCCAAGAGTCCTCTTGTCCTCAGCCATCGGTAGTGACCGAATCTCTTAGTCACCACGCGCTCTCTACGCCGTCTGCCATGGAGGAAGCAGTTCATATCCCTCCCTTGTCGGCGCCGTGTCCTACAAGGACACACAGCAGTGGTGATGCCGTCCCGCAAGCAATGTGTAAATCCTCCCTGCTGGGATGCTCGGACGGGTGCTGCGCGTGCGAGGGGCATATGTGACCGATGAGGATCGTGAAAAAGGAGGATGAGGATCGGAAGGGGGTGTCTCGTCCGTGGTGGCTCGGCCGGGGACACCGTCTACAACGACTAGTAGTACTAGTAGTACTACTACCGAGCCAGGTAAAGGTCTTGCTGCAAGATCGGGACGCTGCTTCTCAGGAAGGACTTTGATTCATCATGGTCCTCATGAAAAGCCGAAGGGATCCTGTGGAGCCTCCTTCTGATGAGGCCCTTGATGGAATCACTGTGGAATGCCCCTGATGATCAACCCGCCCAAGGTCTGGTAGGTACTGCTCCTGAGGAGCAGCTAGGTACAGGTTGGTAGTATTACGGTCCGAAGTCCAGCTGATACTTCTCCTGATGAACGACTTGCTGGATCAATGAGATTCAGGTCGAAGCTTCCATCCATCGCTACTGCTGCCTCTACGTCTGGTCCGAGAGCTTCAAGCTCTCGTCGAATGGGTTGGCTGATGCTTGAATCACGACTGGGTTAACACGACCCGGTCAAGGCATGACGAATATCGCCCCTGAAAAAGGAGACCAAGAATCTGGCGAAGATCCCCTGCCAGGTGTTCAACAGGCACTGCTCTTTGATGATGATCGTTCTGTTGGGGACGATCCGGTCCGGGGTGTGACTGGTCCGGCCCCTGACGAAGAGCCCTTGCAAGATCCCCGCCGAAGCATTGATCAGTACCACCAAACGAAGAGACTATGTCTCCCTCTTCCGAACTTCGTGATACTGCCCCTGACGAGGTCGCGGCAGAAACCTCCTGGAAGCTTTGTGATACGACCCCGACGAATAGTCTTGAAGGGGTCCCTATGAATGTCGGAACTGATTGTATAGAGTGTCTCGGCAAGACTGCCGTCGAAGCTCTGATCAATGCTACCTGAAACTCTGCATGGCATCTTAGCAGAACTCGATGCTTTGAGTTACTGTGCCCGACGAAGAGTCTGACTGTACCCCCAGGCGAGGGTTTGCAATACTTTCCCCTAGTCAAGTCTGCAGGCAAGACCTCCGTCGAGGCCCTATGATTACCCCCCTTTACGAAAAGCTCTGGTAACCAAGAACTCCAGCCACACCCCAAGCCATGCCAGTCCCGCTCTGCCCCCCTTCCCCCGCTGCAAGAGTCCGCGAAGTTGGCATCCCCTGGAAAGAGTCCACATACTAGTAGTGTGCATTCCCTGGGAAGGGTCTTCATACTTCCCATCACCGTTCACACGTCCTCCATCGAAGAGTCTATCCAACTCGCGATCCCTGACGAGGATCTCACGTAGTGGGGCATGCCCCCACGAAGCGTCTTCGCAGTTGGTTGTCCCCATTTACGAAATCCCATCGATGGCATCCCCCACCAAGAGTCTACATAGTTCTCCCCCCGAGAAGTCTTCACACAAGAAATGGACCCCGGCCTTCACCCCCTATCGCCATCGTTCCAGTAACCACGAATGGAGACACGCCAGACCAGACCATACCAGCATCCCCAGCATCCCAAGTGACCATACCAACACCACCAGTTCCTAGAGAAGAGCATCACCGGCATCACCAGCATCCAGTATCACCATCATAGGCATTACTAGCAACAGTCACCACAGCATCACCATCCAGTATAGCCATCACCAGCATCATCGTCACCAGCATCACCAGCATCACCAGCATCACCAGCATCACCAGCATCACCAGCATCAACAATCACCAGCATCACCAACATCACCATCACCGAACGAACGACCGACACCATATCAACCAAACCAAGCTCTATCATATCATCTAAGGGATGAAGAAGAAAAGAAGGAATCCATATCCAAGAATTCCCATGCCCGGAAAAAACCCATTGTGCAATCCCTATACCCTGATCCATGTGTTCCCTTCCCTGTTCCCGTTCCTGTTTCCCATCGCGCCCTGTAATCCCATTCCCAGTCCTGTATACCATGTCCCCATGTCTCATGCCCAGATCCATGTCCTATAATCCTTGCCCTTCGCCGTTCCCATTGCAATCCCATTTACAATCCCAGGTCCATCTCCTGGTTCCTCCCTCCCCCGCGTCCTAGATACAAAGCCACCGTGTGAATCATCGAAAAGAACGCTCAAGTCTGGCCTCTCCAGTTCCAAGTCCATATCTATTAGTAATCTTTTTGTTTTGTACTATTTTTCCTGCTCCTGCCGTCTCCTGGGTATATGCGAGAGAGTGACCGTGACTGGGATGTCGGATCAAGGGGAGAAGGGGAGAAGAGGCGTGGGGGCTTGTTGAGCAACGACATGCGCGGACGCTGCGAGCGTGATGAAAGTAAAAGAGCACAAATACCATGCCATTTTCCCTCTTTTTTTCGCCTGAAAGCTTGCTCTCCCGTTTCCCCTTGGCCTGACTCCCATCGCGCTTTTGATCACTGTTTCCCCTACACTATCGTGCCCAACAACATCATGCCTTGAGCTCAGGAGGGGGAAAAAATGGAGAGAAGACCCTCTATCCCATACACCTCTGGCCGTCCGCGACCGACCAGGTCCACATCTAGTGCTGGTGCGGGGCGGCCGAGGAGTGGCTGCCGCGGCGGGTCGACGAGCTAGAGGACACGTCCGGGTTGGTGCAGCAGCCCTGGGCGGCGCAGTCGTCGACGCACTCGATGAGGCAGTCGGCAGCGGCCGGGGCCGGGTCAACAGAGCCGTCGAGGTTGATGATGGCGGCGGGCGCGGTGCCGGCATTGGCGCCGGCCGTGGCAGCGGAGGAGGAGTCGGCGGGCAGGAGGGCGTCGTCGAGGTTGAACTCGGGCTGAATGGTGGCGCTGTGGATGCCGTAGCCGTGGAGGCACTTCCGGACGCGCTTGGCGAGCTGCATGTACTTCTCGCCGGAGTGGGTGTTGATGGGGAAGGCGACCTGGAGGTGCAGGCTGGCGACGATCTTGGTGTCGGAGAGCTGCCAGACGTGCATGTGGTGACAGTGGACGACGCCGGGGAGGCGCTGGATGTCCTCGCGGATCTCGGAGACGGAGAGGTTCTCGGGGGTGGCCTGGAGGAGGACGCGGGAGGTGGCGATGGTGAGGGGGATGGAGGTCTTGAGGATGATGAGGGTGATGAAGAGGGAGACGGCCGGGTCGGCGTAGAGCTTGCCGGGCCAGTTGGTGAGCCAGATGATGAGGGCGCTGACGATGACGCCGACATTGCCGAGGGCGTCGCCGAGGACGTGGAGGACCATGGCGTTCATGCCCATGTCGGCGTGGCTGTGGCCGCTGACCTTGGAGCCGGGCTTGCGGGGGAGGGTGTGGTTGTGGCCGTCGTGGACGCTCGAGTCGCGGCGTCTGCGGGTGGCCGGGGACTTGTGCGATGCCTTGGCTGCGTGCGTCGTGGTCGTCTTCGCCGTCGTCGTCGGTGCGGTCGTCGAGTAGGAGGGGTTGGCGCCGTTGCCGTTGGAGCCCTTGAGGAGGGGCGACTGCTCGTCCGCGCCGCTGTCGATGGGGGAGCCGTCCGAGTCGTAGTCGTCGGCGCCGCCCGCGCCAGGGGTGGACGCGGCGAGGCTTGCGGCGATGATGTCCTGCCTGAAGCTTGCCGGGTGGATGCTCATGTCCTCGATGCTGGCGAAGCGAGTGTGCCCGGCCTTACCGGCGCGTCCGCGTCGGCTCTCTCTTCCTCGGGATCGGGAGTGGGAGGTCCTGCGGGCTCGGCCGGACTCCTCGCTGCGGCGGGTCGCGGCATCGGAGGTGGATCGCTCGGCGGTGGCGGCGGTGAGTCTCGCGAGCATGGCCTCGGGGGAGTAGTCGCCGGCGGGGTCGGTGGTGTCGGCGGGGATGGATCGGATGCCCTCTTCGACGTCATGGTCATGGTCATGGTGATGGGGGTGGTCGTGGCCGTGCTGGTGGGCGTGATCGTCGCCGTGGGCGTGGCCGCTGGTGCCGTGCTCGTGGGCGTGGGCGTGGGCGTGGGCGTGGGCGTGGCCCTCCTCGTGGTCATGATCGTGGCCATGGTCGTGGCCGTGGCCGCCGAGAACGAGGAAGCCGAGCAGGTTGGAGGCGAGGCCGGCAGCGCCGACGCAGAGGATGAGCTTGGGGTTATCGATCTCGGGGGGGTCGAAGAAGCGGGTGAAGGCCTCGAGGATGATGGAGACGCAGAGGGCGATGAGGAAGACGGCGTTGAAGAATGCGCCCAAGATCTCGGCTCGAACCCACTATACAATTCCCGTCAGCCGATCTCATTAGTTTCCTTGCATCTATTCAATGGCAGTGTGCGAGAGGAAAAAGGGGGAGGGAGATTGGAGCGTGGAGGCCACGTACCCCGAAGGTGAACTCGTCGGTCGTGGCTTTCTGCGACGCAATGACAGCCCACAAGCCGATAACCAGTGAGATGATGTCGTTGAGCTAGGAGATGCGTCAGTGAGAGGAAACCCATTGGAAAGCCAAGGCTACTCTGTAGATGTCTGGCAGATCGACAGATCATTTGGGGACTCACCATGTGGAAAGCATCGGCCGTCAGGGCCAGGGAGTGGGACAGCAGGCCGCTGATGAGCTCGATGAGGAAGAAGGTGGTGTCGATGACGATCATGAGCTTGATGCGCGTGGTCTTGGACCACATGGCCTTGGTGGAGGAGCCAGCCATGGCGGGCGAGATGGGGGGGCAGAGAAGGGATCAATCTGGATCCAATATGCGCGCGGGCGCGCCCTGTTGGGGTTTGTCTGTCGGTCGCCGAGGGGGAGGGACCGATGCCCACGGCCTGGCCTTCTCAAGGTGGTCGCTGTGTGAGAGTCGCTGCGTAAGAAGGGGGCCCAGGGGCGGCCGGTCGAAAGCGAGTGGTTGTGATGGGAGGAAGAGACAGCTTACTCCGTACAGAGTAGAAGAGGAGGAGAAGGGAAAAGAGAGAGAGGCAGAGGCTCAGCGGATGGAGAAAAGATGAGGGGCTTGCGAGAGGAGGAAAAAGAGGGAGTCGGTCGGAGGCGCCGGCGCGTTGTGGAAGCGGAACAGTCACCGCGCACTGTGTCTCCCCACTGTGGTCTTGAAATGTCTGTTGGTTCAGTACCTGTATCTGTACGAGTACGAGGGCGAGTAGAAGTTCTTGTACGTACACATGTTAGAGGTATGTATAGTACCTACCTAGTACGCATATGCATGCACTCGCGCGCCCGAGTGAAGGCTCCCAGACAGCGCCAGAAACCCTGAGCCGCCACCCGAACCAGTGGTGAACGGCTCAAGCCAGGTCCGGAAGCGTCAGCGGATGGGAGCAGAGGTCCGCGAAGGCATTCATCCATGATGATCCATGATGATCCATGATGATCCATGATGATCCATGATGATCCATACCCGCTGCGCCGAGGATTTGTCACCTCTTCCGATCGCGAATGGCTATTGCACCCGGCATCCATCGCGGTCGCAACAGTCGCACGGTGCGCCGTCCATGAGGACGACAGCTGGTAGTGCTACCTAGTACCTCTAGAGGTGCTGTGCTTGGAGGTAGTGGGTACTCGGTACCTGCAGTCCTCCCTATGGAAGTATCGGAACCACCGTTATCTGCATAATCACTTTCTCGGCCGCGTCTCCGAGGCCCCGCTTTATGCCTCTAAGCGAGCGCTTCCTCGGCAATTCCTCGCTGCAGGTCCGACGGCAGCGGCCCGATTCGGCGCGGCTCCGACTTCCATGCCCCTTGGTCTGCCTCCCCTTGGAGCCTCCCCTTGGTCTTCCTCGAGCTCCTCGATCGAGCTCCTCGAGCGCAGCGGGTGTCGAACGAGGACGGTGCGATGCCGGCTGCTATCCATGCATCAGAATCTTCATCGACTTCCTCTCCTCCCTCATCCTCACACAGCCGCTAGCGGGGCTCGTATCCCGGGCATTGCGCCTCCACTACGCAGTAGTCCTCCGTCCTCCGTCCTCCGCCCTCCGCCCTCCGCCCTCCGTGGCTACCAGTACTCGTACTCGTACGGAGTACTCCGTACGAGAACTCCGTATTTCATAACACCAAACATCGGCTTGCCCCTTTCTCGGGATTCCAGAGGAAGAGCCCCTCGTCTCGCAGGTGCTCCGAATCAGCGCTGTCCTCGTGGGATCCAACACAACCCCCCCCCCCCCCCCCCCCTCCTCTCTCCCGCCCTATTCTGTCCTCCACATCGAGACCCGTCAGGCACAGAATGGATGGATACCCATACTCCGAACGGCGTACTTGTCAAAGGACCCTGATGAGCTGCAGCCATCAGCCATCTGCAATCCACAACCCTCCGCGCTGCGTGCCCACACGAGTACTCGTACGGCTAAAATCAACGCGAGAGAAAAAGGCCCCCAAATACGGAATAAGCCCACCAAGCATCGCAGCAGAAGATCCCAAACCCGTCGAACTCCTCGGATGATGTGAGATCCTCGCGCAGACAAGGTTATCAAGTGCGGCGCACTCCCAGACTCCCGAAGTTTCGCGCCGGAAGCTCCGTACTCAGCTTTCATCACCCTCAAGCTTGCAGGGATTTTCTTCATCCTGTCCTCGTACTCCGTACGGAGTACAAGTACTGGTATGGAGTACTCGTACGAGTACAGTGCGCCGGCGGGATATCGGGCTTCTTGAGGAAAGGAGCTGGCTCGGGAAATAGCCCGCTCGCGTGCCCACGTAGCACCGGGACTGGAGCTCCCTTGGCCCGCTCAGACGAAAAAGGAGCACGGGTGCTTTGCCGACTACGAAAACGGAGTACGAGCACGAGTAATCGTAGTCATCTCAACAGGGTCCGTCCAAGATGACACCCTATCCATGCCATCATCCATTGTCCAAGGGCTCCGTGTGTCCAAAATCGTCATCGACTGCAGCCATACGGTGCGCCGCTGCATATTCGTACTCGTACTCCCCGTAGCTCTCGGCCCTTTCTGCCTGGGTTTTATTTCTCATGTCTCGCTTCTTCGATTTGCCCGTATTCAGATGCTCAAAGGTCGTCCCCCGTCTGACATGGGGTTCCAAGAATCTCTGCCAAGACGGACGGACGGGCGGGCGTTCCCGAAGTCATACTCAATGTGAGCCACATTTAGAGTCAATCCGTTGGTCGTTCCGCGGGAGAAGCTTCTCGAGTTCGAATGCGTCGAGGCCCAGGACGGGGAGGGGGGGCAAGCCGTGCTCATGCAAACCAATACCACCCCATTGCGAACCATCCTGAGTCGGTTGTCAAAACCACCTGTGAGCCTCGAGGTGTCGACCAAGAGGGAGCTCTGAGAAGACGTCGTCGACTGCCGCCATGCGATTCTCATTTCAAGCAGCAAAAGGACAAGCTGCCGATCCAGGCGGGGTATACCAAGTCGAAATGCCCTATCCCGTCGTCACCATCTGGAAGAGGGGTCTTGTGCGCGGGGCAAGATCCTGTGGTGGGGTGTGCCTCACCTTCCATCGCCTGACCAGGTCTCTGAGTCTTCTCTCCAGTCATCTGGCCGCTCCCCACCATGCGAGGTCATCTCCAACTGCCTCATATGCGGGCGCCGAGCCGTCGTCCTGCTCTGTTTTTGAACCGCCATCCATGTGCTTTCACCGGTCCGTGAGAGCTTCCAGTACTGGACTTGCGGTCGACGACTCAAGATCGCGAGCAACGGCCTGGACCTCATCGACGGCGTGCCCCAAGTAGCGACGCTCATCTATCGAGCCCACCAGCTCTGGAGCGAGCTCCACGAGATCCCCAAAGGCGTCAGAGATCTCCTCGAACCTTGCGGCTGAAGCTGGCGGCCGTCAAGATCCTCCTCAAGACGCAGACGATGGAGAGGCTGGGGAAAAGCCTCGCGAGATGCCTCAACTTGCTGCAGGTGGCCACCGCCCACTACTTCCAAATGTGAGACGGCCGAGGGCCTTGTCGACGACCGAGCAAGGGCAAGCACAAGCGACTGATCTTCCCCTTGGGCACTACTACCTAGGACTCTCATGACCACAGTCAGTCCCGAAGCTATTGCTCAGGAGGTCGTGGACAACCTCGGCGCACAACAAGCGATCGTGGCTCAGCGGCCTCGAGAGCAGCCGCAGCTCGAGCCGTCGCCCCTCCCCCCTCCCCCCCCCCCCATACCATCAGCCGAGCTTATGTCCTTCGCAGCAATATGAGGACTACGCGGAGAAAGAACCGTGGCAACAAGCCGCGCTCGACGATTCTCATTACCCGTGGACAGACTGGGACCCTCGTCGGCGAGACGCGGATGACAGAGTATCTCTGGGACACGTTGTGCCATTGAGGACCGGCTCCCTCGCTCGGGGGTACTCTCAGAGGACGGGAGCTTGGAAAGCCCGGATCGCGCTGCCCGAATGGCTCTCCCAACGCGCATTCGAGCTCGTGTCAAGCCCAGCCATTGCAGGCTGGTTTCACGCTTCGGTCGTACAACATCATCTCGGAGTATGCCGAGATCATGCTCAGGGTTCACTAGGGAGATACCCAGGGCGTCTTGAGGATGGTCAGTGAGAAGAGAGCCACATTGTTTGACATGACTCCCCATGGGGACTCGCTCTTGCATGTTTGTGTTGCAACGTCCAATCCTCATTTCATGATACGGGGTGATTCTGATCCGCATCAAAGGCGCTTTTGATATTGAGTCCATTGCGCGGTCTCGGCAGCATCCGAGGGTCTCTTGAGACCCAGATAGCCCGCAGGTGCAGAGTCGCACATCCCTACTACTGGATACCTTTCAGGATCAATGATCTTGAGATCGGGCCTAAGCCACAGAACTGTAAGCTATTCTGGGCGCCAGAACTCGAATGCTTCGCCCGCGACTTTTGGACTTGGGCAGACGGCGAGGAGCCCTGCGAAAGATCAGTACTTGTCGATGACTCCATGCAGAGGACCGCGATGCGAAGGGCGTGGGATAATCATGTGATCCAGGACGAAGGGTACTGGGAATGACTGACCAGCACGATCGAACCATCTATGATCCATATCCCCCATGCACCCACACAGGGATGTCGTGTGCTCTCGGGTGAGACGAAGATCGCGAGATGGAAATTCCACGATGGCAGAAGCATCACCAGGCAAAGGGCGCAGCGTGTCGACGACGGCTCCGACACTGGATTGTCCCCCTTCGAGAGTGATCCACAGCATGGATGTAGCCTTGAGGTATTGAGGAGCGCAGACTTGGCCCACGAGGTACGAGAGAGATACGGAGTCTTTTCAGCTGGTTTGCGCCTGCCGCCAAATGCGTTGGTCCAAGCTCCATTCGCGGAAAGAGAACCTCGAACTTGGCGGTGCTCCGTTCCTGCCGGTGCTGGTGTTCTACTCCGTACTCCGTACTCCGTACATGCTCGTTCTTGTCCTCCGAACTCGTACTCGTACCAGCTGAGGCAAGAGCGCCCCGCACCTTCCCGACCCCGCATGATGGGGCGGGGAGCTAACGTCCACAAGAACGAGCTGCAAGGGAGGAGCTATCCGCAAGTGAACTGATCCAGCGGTACGGAGCACGAGAGGAAGGTGCGACCATACTTGGCATGCAGCTGGGGTACATGTACTCCGTAGGCACGCACCCGTCAAGTGCTCCGAGTAGCTCCTTCCGAGCGCCGATGGTGGATGGCAATGGGATGGACGTACTCCGTATAAAATGGCAGCGTCTCCCGTCATTCCCTCTCGGCTCGTGTCTCTCCAAGCTCCAGTCACCAAGCTCACCGCCCCCCTTCCCGCCCCTCTCGATCTGTCATCTCCCAAGCTGTTGACTCCGTGTCTCATTGTGGTGGCTTCATCTTGCGACAGACCTCCTCGATCCCGTGCCACCTGCTGTCTCGACCGTGCCTTCGGAATACGACAGTAGAAGTCGACTGTATACTATACCAGGAGTATATGTCGGCCGAAGCTGACTCTCAGTATCGTCCAGAAGCCATGCCAAGAAGATCAAGCACGGGACGATATCCAGACGGCTATCTCGATACGCGGCCGGCGAACAAGGCAGGCCCCGTGGGCGACCGCACCGGCGATCGCGGGTGGTACAACGAGAACCCCGCGGAGCTGAGCGCCCAGCTCGATGAATTCCTGGGCAACGTGCCGGACACGATAGATGGGTCTTCCCTTCCCATCCCCGGCGCCCGAATCATCATAGCACCGTAAGTGAGACTGAACCTTGCCGGCTGGGGTGGAGAAGGGTGGAGCGTAGGGGAATGTTGTTTCATCTTGAAGTTGACGCGATCGCGCCTAACGTGTTGCTTCATCGGCCAGTCATGCCGGGTATAGGTACTCTGGGCAGACGGCTGCCTGGGCGTACAGCTGCCTCGATCTCAGCAACGTGAAGCGAGTCTTCATTCTCGGCCCATCGCACCATTCCGCCTTCCAAGGGTGCCGGGTATCGGAATACAGCACGTGGGAGACTCCGTGCGGCCCCTTGATCGTGGACCAGGACGTCCTGCGCCAGATCCGAAAGGAGGGCGGCCTCTACGCGATGGATCCCGACGAAGACGCCGAGGAGCACTCCCTCGAGCTCCATGCGCCCTATGTCTACAAGCGCTGCGAACAGACGTTTGGCAGCCCCGAGGATTTCCCTAAGATTGCGCCTATCATCGTGGGTAGAACCCACTCCCAGGACCAGAAACACTTCGGCGAGCTTCTCCTGCCGTACCTGAAGGATTCGGAGAACGCCTTCGTCATCAGCTCCGACTTCTGCCACTGGGGATCCTGGTTCAGCTTCTCTCCTTACTCCCCCACGGGAGATTTCCATCACCCGACCAATCTGGCTCGTACGAACCGCAGACCCTCGGGACCGCCGATCCACGAATACATCGAGGCGATGGACAGGCATGCGATGGATGCTGTGGAGAGCGGCAGCCAGGACGCCTTCACCGAGAGCCTCCGGCTGACGGGGAACACGGTCTGCGGCAGGAATCCGATCGGGATCGCGATGGCGGCGCTCGAGCTCTATTCGCGAGAGGTCCGGGAAAGCCGCTTCAAAGTTGTCCGATACGACCGCAGCGAGATGGTCACGGTCCCGAGCCAGACCAGCGTGAGCTATGTCTCCGCCTACGCCGTTCTTTAAGCTAGGGCGGCAGCAGGGTGGAGGCTCGGAGAGAAGCCTTTCTTTCATGGCCAGCAGAGGCGGTTCCCAGGTTTCTCGGCTTTCAGCCATCATTTGGAGAGGGGTTCAGGCGTTTTCCAGGCTGGTGTTGCACTGTATCTGTAACATGGGGTCGTTCTTTTCTCCCTCTCCTTCCGAAGAGGTGCCGGTGAATGACTTGCCTCCTTTTCAAGTCGACTGACTCGTATCTGTACGGAGTACCTGTATTTGCTGTTTGGAGACTCTCGAAATTCTGGAATCAATTGCTCGACTGAACTTGGCATTAACGACGAGAAACAACAACGAACTGACAGCTCGAGCTGAGGGAGTGACGCACAGGCCAAGAATGTGATCTAAACGAGCTGGAAATTTGGAGCAAGAGTGGATGGGACAAGCCCCCAACGACGGGGATCTGCCTTGCCCGCCGAGCCGTACCTCTCGTGCGACTCGTACGAGTATGCGATGCTCTCGTGAGGGGCTTCTATCCTAGAGCTGTACGGAGGACTCCTAGTGCGAGTCATAACGAGGGAAGCGCGGAGGGGGCGTTTTGCATTAGCATCCATGGCACGAGTGCGCACGGCACCTTGAAGCTCGCCTGCGGGACTTTCCACGACAGACGCATGGATGGACAGCCCGGCTTCATGTTCGTAAGGATGAATACTACGGAGTAGTACTCGTACGGATTCGAGAATAGAGCACAGAGCACAGAACAGGCTCACTTTGTTGGCATCCCTTGTGAGAGGAGCACGGATCACTTGCGTTTGATTACCTCTCGCCCTCGTCACGGAAGAGCAGAGCCTATCCGTGTTTCGACTCGTTTCCCCTGACAGATTCGTTGATTCGAGACGGCCGGACCGGCGTCTGTGTCGAGAGTATGAACCCGGAGTAAGAGACTCATCCATCCATCCATCCATGGCCCGTGCAAGAGGCACTTGCTCGGATGCATGGAGCACCAGGAAGGACTCCATGCGAGAAGATGGTATGCCCTTGTTCCGGCTCGAGGATGATCTCAGACCTAGAGCGACCGAGCGACATTCCTCTGCATGCGTGAATCTATTTTTACCGTGATTCATATATGTACTCCGTAGTTTACCGTAAATACATGGCTCCATCCACGTACGAGTACTGCGTACGGAGTACTGCAAGCACGGTTCTAGTTCCGAGATCGCAGGCTCTTTCTCGAATCCCCTCGTGCGGAGTCCATTCGAGGCCATCCACCAGTCCGCCCATCCCGCAGGTGTTGGATGGAGGGTTCGCCCTGGGGAGGGGGGGGGGGGGGGCTGAGTCTCTGACGAGTACGGCGTACGGCGTACGACATGCAGCGCCCTCCGTGCAGCTTCAATCACGATCCTCGAGCTGTCGTCATCTTGGGACCGCCCCGCCGCGTCAATTTGCCGATGCAGCCAGACCACATGGATGGATCATGTATCTGACGGCGCCTACCCGGGAGCCAATCTCCCGACAGCACCTCCACATGCAGCTGGGCCGACTCCAGTGGCCTGGCGCCTGTGGCCCCCGTAGGACTGGCCCAGGGCTGGACCACGCATCCCCCGTGCCCCCTGTGGCCCGGCGCATCCAGTGCCTGGGGCCAATGCGGCTGGCGGTCCACAGCCCCGTTGCGACGCTGCTGGCGCCGGCTCTGGCGGGCCAGAAGAGGCTACGGCGGCCCTGCAACCACTCAGTGGTCGGTACTCCGTACGGAGTACATGTACTGGGAATCGACATCCCCGCGGTAGCTCAACCAGACGGAGCGGTACATGTACATACTCCGTCCCTGTGCTGAAAAGCAGCTTCCGCGCAAAATCACGACCGTAAGCCCACAGGTAGCGCCAGGAACCGGGCTCTTCGGGTCCCTCTACCTCGCGACCGCGGAACCTCCATCTTCCCTCAAGTCCTTCCTCGTACTCCGTACTCGTACATGTACTCGTACTCGCAGTGGCCCCCCCGCCCGGCATCTCGCTGATCCTGGCCTCAGTCCCCATGATCCATATTGATTGATTGCACAGATCCATGGATGGATGGTGGATGGATTGATGTGATCAACCCACATGAGTCCAACCCAGTCCAGTCCAATCCCATGGACACGAGCAGCCCTCCATCCCAATTCCAATCCATGCCATCCATGGATCCATCCATCTCGAATCCGTCCATCTTCTGGTCTCCTTTTATCCCGAACGCTTTTTCTTTCCCTTCAATCTCCCAGCTCGCCCACCCGCTCTAGCACGCACGACCGGACTTCTATCCATTGAGGATTCATTCCACACTGCCTCCGATCATTCTCCCTCCCATCTCCCATTGTGGCCGGCGCTCCTCCCCCCCCCCCCTTCCCCCCCTCTCTCTCCCAATCTCATTTCTTACGACACTCAAACTCGGCTCCATTCCACATAACGCAATTTCGAGCAGCTCTCCAGAATTCGAAGCCTTGCCTCTTTCAACATCCTCGGACAGGACGGAGTATCAGCGACAGCAGCAGCGACAGCAGCAGCGACAGCGACACAACATTGCCAACGGCGTCACCGTCCATTTCCATCCTCTACCCCCTCGCCGAGCCTCAGCTCGCCTTTCACAGTCACTATGAGTGTAAGCCCATTTCCTTCGAGCCGATCGCCCGCCGCCGGCTGCCCATTGCCCATTGCCCATCTTCCCCCTCCTCCATTTCCCGATTCCCAAAGTCTGGGCGTTCCAGGCCTCCGAGATCCGAGAGACACTCTGTTTTCCAACGCCCATCCTCCCATCCTCCCTACCCCTTCCTTTCGGGTCTCTTCCGTGCTTCTTCCTTGTGGTCCATCCTCGCTAACGAGACCCTCATAGTACGGGTGAGTACATGCATACCGAATGGGGTATACTCCACTTACCTTTTCTTCGTCCATGGGGGCTGTTTCTTCTGCGGCGCGACTTCGAGACTCTCAGACTCTTACCTAGACACCGACCCCGATCCCGACCCAAACAAAGATTCAGGGGCATACACATAGACGTCATGGTGGCTAACACAATTGCCGCACCACAGATATAGCGAGCAGAACCCCTACGGCGGACAGCGGGATCACTCTCCAGCCGGCTACGGACAGGACGGCTATAATCAGACCCCATACGGCGCCGGCGGCCGCGGCTACACGCAGACCCAGCCTGTTGACACTGGATATCCCGGTATGGATAAGGCCTTCTTCAAGAGCGCACGAGAGTGTCGTGAGGAGATCAGAGCGACTCGCAATTGTGGGATTGATTGATTGATTGTCGATGTTCTAATCCCGCTTTCTTCTCGCGCTTCGTCGTCTTTCTCTCTCTCTTTTGAGGATATCCAGGTCAGAACGTCGAGATGGCTTCCCTCACACAAAACGCGGGCGGCATGGCCCGCAGCGACCCCAACGCGATCCGAAACGAGTGCCGAGACATCAGCAACGCCGTCCGCCAGGTCGAGAGTGATCTCGAGCAGATCAAGATGGTCCAGATGAGGGTCCTCAGCGACGTCGACAGCTCGTCCAACAGCCAATCGAACCAACAGCTCGAAGCCCTCACCACCGAGACCATGGCCTCGTATCGCTCCCTCGCCGAGCGCGTCCGCGTCGTCAAGTCCAACCCCGACGGCCGCAGTCCCATGAACAGCGGCCACGTCGACCGCGTCGACCGCGAGGTCAAGGCCGTCATCCAAAAATACCAGTCCATAGAGTCCGAGTTCGGGTCCAACGTCAAGAAGCATCTTGACCGTCAGTACCGCATCGTCCGGCCAGATGCTACCGAAGAAGAGGTCCGAGCCGCCGTCGATGGCACCGGCAACCAGCAGATCTTCAGCCAGGCCCTCATGCAGAGCGACCGCCAGGGCCGCGCCCGCGCCGCCCTCACGGCCGTCCAGGACAGGCACAAGGAGCTGCTCAAGATCGAGCAGCAGATGAGGGAGCTCTTGCAGCTCATACAGGACATGGACATCCTCATCGTCCAGCAGGATGCCGCCATCGTCGAGATAGAGCAGAAGGCCGAGGAGGTCGTCGAGCACCTGGACAAGGGAAACGAGGAAATCGGAGTCGCCGTCAAGACCGCCAGGGCCACTCGGAAGAAGAAGTGGATTTGCCTCGGAATCTGCGGTAAGTCGCAAGATCGATGCCTACCTGAACCCGGCGCAATCAGGCCTGGCCAGGCAAACACAAGCAAGAAAGGAGAAAGGAAGGAAAAGAGGAAAAAAGCAAAGTGAAGGAATGAGAAGAAGAATGCTGACCATCTCTCAGTCGCCATCATCATCATCATCATCATCATCGTTCTCATCTACATCTTCGTCATCCGTGGAAACAACAAGAGCAGCAGCTCGAACAACGCAAAGCGGGCGATCAGCGGAGTCCTCCAATTGGCCCAACGAGATGTTGCCTCGGTCGGCGCCCAGGTCATGGACCTCGCCGCGATGCGGATCAACCACGCGATACAACTACGGGCCGAGCAGTAGTCCCTTGTTTCCGTCCCTGAACGCGAAAGAGAGCGGACAATGACTAGAGGAAGTCAACAAAACGAAGCAAGGGGGTGAAAGGACAAACGAGACGCGCTGCCGGGGGCCAGTCACGCGATAACGCAACAGACCAGCAGTGGGATGCTGCTTTAAAAAAATTACCCGACCCAAGGTCAAAAGACGATACGAAGATCGGAAGACGAGATATTGTAAAAAGTCATCGATATGCGGCGCAGCCATGGCGCGTCTGACACCACTATGATAGACAACGGGTCTCAGGAAGGCAGGAGTGTTGGGAATGGGGGCGCGGGGACAATGAGACGAGGACACGCCGGATGCTGATGGGGGGGGGGATAACGAATGGACAGGGGCGGAAAGGGGATTTGGAAAGGGCGGTGGTATCATGGGAAACGGGACCAAGCAAAGAAGACGGTGGGAAGCTGTGGATCTGGATCGCCTTTTTTCTTGTTTTATGTTTGTTTAGTAGTAGTACTTCTTTAGTCTCGGCCTGCTTTGTTCTTTTCTCTTACATCGGGTCTTATTTTTGAGTTTTGACTTCTCTCCAAAGGCTTTTCCTGATGGATCATAAAAGAGCTTGACTGGTGCGCGAGGGAGAAGGGGGAAGGGTTTGGGGTCCGCAAAGATTGGAGGAGAAGGGAGGGGTGGAAAGCGGGGAAGAGCTTGCAATGGGGGAAGAATGCTCAGGGGGGGAGGGCGTCTTTCTCCTTTTGATTGCATCAATGTCGTTAGGACCTCCTCTTCTTCTGGGTGTAGCATAGGCGCGTCATGCACCGAATCTGAATCATGGTCTCCTTGAATCCCGGTATCATTACGCTGCACGTTTCTCTTCTCTTGTCTGCTGGAAGTAGGGGTTGAAAAAGGGGTCGTTTTGATGGAGGGACCGTCACGGGCTCCTTGCTGTTGAAGGCGTACCGCATCCATCTAGATGTACGTCCGGGTACTATAGTACACATAGGACTCCTCCGTACATCTACCTCCACCCTCTCATGCAACCCTGCTGTTACATGTGCCCGGCGTGAATCGGGGGATATATCCGGCCGGCAGGATGTCCACGAGATGAACGGATGTGCCTGTTTTTCACGTCGTCGTGTCTACGGTGAGGCAGGCCGGAAAATGTGCGGAGCAGACACAAGGAAAGATTGTAGAGGAACTGGTAGGACAGACTTTGTCTCGGGGACACATGAGAAGAAGGGGGGCCGGTAGAACAGGCTCTGCTGTGTAGTATACTAAATAGGTACTACTCAAGGAAAGAAGAGGAACGGTCTGGCCAGACGAGGGCTGCCGTGTAGACATAAGACATTACTCGTATTTACCACCAAATCCTAAAATTCAATATACAGTCGTTTGCGAAAGACTCCATCCAAAAAACAAGGCATGGCGCAGGAGCCCCTGGGGTCCCCTGAAAGGGGTTCCCTGAAAGGGAGAACACCCCGAGTGTCCCTTTCGAGTCGAGTACCTGAGTACGCGATTGCCGGGCACGGCCCCTCTGTGTCCTCATCCCCAGGCGAACCATACTATCGTAAAAAAAAAGACAGAGAGAGAGGTATCTGAAACGGAGAGGAGAAAAGTCCTGCGGAATTCGCGCGGCGGGCAGTCGTGTATGTCGTGGACGTCGTGTGATATCGTGAGAGAGATTGGGAGGGATCGAGAGAAGGAGAGAAGGAGGGCCAGGGCGACAGACAGGCACGTGGAGGATGGCGCGTTGAAACGCGTCTGCGGCTTCCTCGAGGGTCGCCGATTGCTGTTCTTCCGTATGTCTCGCTTTTTGCCTCGTGTCGGATGGACAGTGTCGGGCATCCCTCTCTGATCGGGCACAGGCCTGGGGAATGGATCCTTGTCGCCGCTGGGAATTCATAAAATCGGGTCATATGCCTCTGCCATCTCCCTCACGGATGGACCGGCTCAGTGACGATCGCCGGCGTCGTCATCGTCGTCGTCGTCGTCGTCGCCGCTCCCTCCCCACCCTCCCCCTGCCTATCCTCCGCCTCGCTCTCCTGCTCCCTCGCCTGCATCTCCACCACCTCACGCCTCCTCTCCCCCTCCTGCACCACCCTCTTCAGCACCGCCATCCTGCGACGAAACTCCTCCGCCAACCCGTCCGTGACGTCCCTCGCGGCAGGTGCCACGCTCGCATCCTGCTGCTGCTGCTGCTGCTGCTGCTGCGACTGCTTCTGCTCCTGCTGCTGCTTCTGCTCCTGCGAAGGCGACCCCTCCACCGGCTCGCGCTCCACCCCTTCCACGCAGAGCATCATCGGCCCCGCGCCGCCATCGCCACTGGGCCCCCCCTCGCCGCCGTGCTCGTCCGTGTGCCCGCCGTGCTGCTGCGCCGAGAGCTGCGACCCCGTGACGGCGAAGTCGGGGCTCAGGCTCGCCGCCCAGGAGACGGACCAGGCGCCCTGCGGGCCGGACGGCGCGGCGAGGTCCACGATGAGGGTGCGGTGGGAGGGGTCGTCCTGGGGGGCGGCGGCGAGGACGGAGGTGTCGTCGTCGGAGAAGAGGTAGTGCACGCGGGGGTGGACGGTGGCGTTGGTGGTGGTGTTGGTGAGGAGGGTGAAGAAGGGCTCGAAGGGAGGGTCGGGATCGGCGGTCGCGTCGTGGTGTGGGGAGCCTCCTGTGCCTCCTCCAGCTGCTCCTCCTGTTGCTGGTCCTGTTGATGCTCCTGCTGATGCTGCGGTTGCTGCTGCTCCCCCTCCTGCGGCTGGTGCTGCTGTCGTCGCCGCCGCCGCTTTGTCTGCTGCTGCCGTGGACGTCGACGACCCAGCTTGAGGTGCTGCGGGAGGAGCTGCCGCTGCCGCTACGGATTTCTCCGAGACGCCGGAAAGACGCGGCCGGCGCTGTTTCGCGTCGAGAGATGATGAGACTCTGTCCTGGTCGGCCATGTCAGATAGACAAGCAGCCTGGTCGCGTCTCGCTGGAATCGGTTTTCGGAGGGTAGTAGGGGGGGCGGGGGGCGGGGGAGAACAAGACTGTGTTGGAAGCAGGGAAAGAGAGCGACTAGGATGGCCGTATTGGGCTCATCTTGGGGGGACAAGAATAGTGTTGGGGATTTTGGATCTTGACGGTTCTGCTCGGCGACTTCTCCGAGCTGTCGACGTTGACATGGAGAGAAAAAAGGTTGAGGAATCGAGCGCGGTGACGGCACTCGTGGACGAGCTCGACGATCCCTCCGTGCGTGTTTACAATTTTGGGCGTGCGTGTTTCATCTTCATCCTCACGTCGGATGACGGAAGCGAATCGGCAGCGGACCCCTGTCTGGCGTCTTGTAGGCGCTAGTCCAACTCAGGACAAGGGCAATCCGGGGACGTCATGGTCGACATCTTAGTCATCATAGACACGTGACCCTCGACACGTCTCCTGAAGGCATCCAGAGCGAGTTCCTTGCAGCGCCAGGAGGACTCGTCCTCGCCTCCTCTTCAACGCCATCACGTTTTGTCGAATTGACACTCCTTTGAGCTTCACGGCGTCGTGGAGCGTCAGCAGACGTGAGATTCTGAGGCCAGGTTGACTCTGAGCGCTGTCAAGAACTCTACTGCCACAAGCATCTACGATCGAATGGATGCCTTGCGGATGCCCCGGAGACTTGCAAGCTCTCTTTCGCACAGCTGCACATGGCGATATCTCGTCGCGGCCAGCTGCTTGACACGAAGACAACGCAACGTATGGATCGACCTCGTGTATGCCCTTTTGCCCCCCCTTCTGACCCCTCCTCCTCGTCGAAAGCTGCGAAGCGCTGTCAAGCCAATCTTCTTGAAGGCCCAGCCACAACGAGTCTGACAGAGTCGAGAGCAAAACTACTCCTTGATGGTGGAACGGCCAGACGCAGAAGTCCTCTCGAGGAACTTCCCCGCTCACTGGTGGGTTATGAGGGGTCCATCCCTAGGATTACTCGCGGGAATCAGCAGTGATCGGATTGGCCCCCCCACGGTCAGAAAGCATTTGCATCCGGCCAAGAGCCTTGGCCACCTAGGCCGTAGGCCTTGGCCCCTTTCCATCGAGGCTCGTCGCTGCGTCTCGAAGAAAGCGACCCTGAATTGGCTAGATGTCTCTGGCATTGCCGTTAGCCCCTTAATGATCTGTCGTGCCATGGGACTCGAGTCAAGCTGGCGACGCATGGCTCGTGTCCGCTGCATTGCCAGCTTGTCCAATCATCCTCGACCCTGGGTTCCGAGACTCACCAAGATCCCCAGGCTCCATCATCTTGCTCCTGGAGAGAAAATCCCTCAAGGTCTCTGTAGCCCCCAACAAACTCTATGCCGCGCCTTGGACTTGCCAGCGTAGCCACCCCTGAGGGGATCAGCCCGGGCCGGCAGGTGGGCAGTGTCAGAAATGACCGAATGCTGGGCCTCACAAGCCCCAATTCTCTGTCGGAGCATGGCCAGTACACTCTTCACATCGGCGCAAGCGCCGAAGGCCACTCCGTTGTCAGGGTCGCTCCTCGAGCCCAGACCAAGGACTACCTGCTGGACGGCTCGCTGAGTCCGTTTCACCACGTCCGCAAGCCCATTTCTCTGGCTAGCTGGTCACTCGGCAGAGATGGTGGGGGTGAAAGGGGTTGCGGAGCAGGAATGAATGAGGCGGGGGAAAGACAATCGGACATTTGGATGCAGACGAGAGTGCAGACCGGCGTCACAGGAGTCTCCCATAGTTTATCAGCCTCGACTTTCTGGAGTTCTCTGATTCGTGGCAAAGTGCTTGCAATTCAGCTCAAGATGCCATCACCATGTCCATGGAATAATGGGATGAGCTTGAACGGTGATGTCCTCGTGTACTTAACGTCTTTTTGGAGGGCACCGGCCCCTTGAGTAAGAGGATGGGCTTCTCCCAAGCTGTCCAGTGCAGAGGAGGAAGGCACCACTGTCCGCATGATGCGCCATGTACTGCACGTACTTGGCCGTCTGCTCCTCGATCCCTGCCGGGTCCTTCCGAGCAAGTCTAGTCATTTCTCACATCGATATCAGCAGTCGGACATGGACGAGACAAATCAAAAAAATCTCTGGCCCAATATGACCACCACGCGCCGGGCCAAGTGGACAAAATCTCACGGCAGGAAAATGGCATCATGGTTTCTGTCCGGCTTCTCGATTTGGGCGGGCCGAGCCCGACTTCACGACGAGCCGCAAACCGTCATGACCGCAGCCGTGTGCCATGATCAAGCATGACATGAATCAGATCATCGGTCCATCTGTGGAGCCAGAGGCTTGGTAGATTGGGGATCGGAGGCTGGGAACAGTATTTTGTCTGTTTGGTTCATCAGTACAGGTGACTGTGACTTAGACTCCGTCCCGTTTTTTCCATCTCTTGGAGAAGTGCAAAGGGGTTGGACTCCGGCGGTGGGCCTCGTGTTCATGTGCGCAATGTCGCCAGGTCACACTCGAGCCTGGACTCAATGGCAAGGAAGAAGAAGGAGGACTAGGTTGATAGAGGAGAGGGAGCAAGGTGAGGAAGGGCGAGGTAGGTAGGTGAGAGGGGTGGGGGGCCACCGAAAAACGGGAGAAAACCCACGCCAAGGCTTGCCATGCCATAAAGAAACAGCTTTCATCAGCTAGCGACAGGCCAGGATTCGGTTCGCGTGGAGTGCCCGGCAAGGAGGGAAGAGGACAGAAGATGAACATGCATGTATCATCTGGTCCTGACTCTGCATTTGACAAAGCAAGTTCAGTCGACACATCAGGCATGGGAGAGACACGGGACCTCATCGTTGAACGAAGCTCCGACTCGGTTTTGGAAGAAGAAAAGGCGAGCCTCGTTGGAGTGGGAGGAAGCAACCCGTGTGGGGGGCGAAGACGACGATTGCAGCCATATCGGCCAGGCAAGTCTCACATCTGATGGGCGACGCAAGTTGCGTCAAATCTCATCCTCACTGAGAATCGAGCGCTCGTGACCTCGCCTTAAAGGCTCTGAAGAATTGTGCGAACCTGCTCCTGATCTCATCCGCAGCAGGCCGGCCTGTTGTGAGGGTCTGGCTCTAATTTGTGAAGGACTTGATCAGGACCAGTCGTGAGGACGAGGTCCTGCCGACTCCCCATGTATCAGAAGAGGAGGGCGAGACTAGCCTTGACCCCAAGCATTGGACTGCTGCCTTGGTTAGCCTATGGGACCCGGTCAAAATAAGACGCCTTGCCATACAATAGAATCCCGCATGACCGAGCGACCCTTTGATACCCTTGTGCATCCGACAGACCATGAATGTGTTACTCAGAGACGTCTATCTTGGTCTCATGGTCTTCTCAAAAGAAAGTTCTCTGAGGCTTACTGACTCCAGGTCTGCATTCGCGTGGTTTTATTGAACCCCTTTCAGTGGATTACTGGGGTGTCAGTGAGCCTGCTCCGAATGCGAGCTGTCCCGTTGTCACAAAGGTGGAACCTGGGAGATCCAGGAGACCTGGTAAACTCAAAAAGACCTTGGAGGTTGAGAAGTTGACAAATGTGGATGGGCTAGATGTTAGATCTCGACCAAGGCTTCCGTCCACACATCTCAGATTCTTCAAGGCTTGATGATTGGGGAATCAAGAGTGCCGCCGTGATCGAGGCTGAGGTGATAGGCTTTTCGTGCCGGCGAATTGCTGCATGATACTGAGTGGAGTGAATCGGCTTCTGGGCCATGACCCTCGCATTGATGTGCCGGTGGGGAATATGCAATTGGCACACACCTCGGGGGGCGTGTGGCCATCGTGGAAGATCGAGTGTCTCCGGGCGTGTCAAACTCGAGCCAAGGCGAAAACCCCGGCGTCGGATATGTATTTCATATAATTGGTAGGAGACTGTTTGGTTTCGAATTCCAAGAAAAGAAAGGAAACAAGGGTACCTAGTCAGCGAAAATCAAACACTGAACAGAGCAGGTAGAGAAACGTTGAAAAGAAAGACAAAGACAGACGAGAGATCTTACAGCCATGCCGTCCTTTCGCCGAGGCGGACCGTGGACGGATCTCGGGAACATCAACTCCCAGTGTGGCTTCGCCATATGTCCCAGTGAGAGAGTAAGAAGGGACCTCGGGCTGGCGTCGACCAGGACGAGGGAGTCAGAGCTCAAGACCTACGGGAATAGTCAAGTCAGGCCAAGCACCTCAGAAGGGAGAGACCGAAAGCCGAAAGAAGCATCTTACACTTTGGGACGAACAAGGTCGCGGGCACTGTGGTGGCCGGGTGCACAGTGTAGAGCCACAGTTGCTTCATGGCCAGGGAGCAAGACGTCGTACGGAGTATCTCGTACGGTAGTCAGAGGTCCGTACGGAGTCCTCCGTACATGGAGTCGGATGAAAGGGCCGGAGATCGCGGCCCTGGTGAGCCGCCGTGCTCCTACCAGTCTTCGCACTCGTACCCATACTCTGAAACATCGAGGTTGATCGCACCAAAAATGGCTACAGAATCGGGGATATGGGGAGCCTGCTTGCGCTGCATGCTCGTCCCACCTCCAGTGGGCCACCTCCAGTGGGGAAGGGGACGGGCCGCTTGGAGATGCGAGAGCTTCGATGAGGGAGGCTAAGGGTCGAGACTCGGGAACGGTTGGTCGGAAAGTCTCTGCAACAGTCGACGTGGATGTCGGCCTTGCATGCGCGTTGCAGACCCTCTGGGTAAAAGAGGGGAAGAGAGGGAGGCACCGCAATAGAGTCGGAGCCGCACCCGAGGCCCCCGCCTGAGACTGATAGGCTAGGCGAGGCCTTGTCGTATTTCGTGTCATGAGCGTTCAGATCGTCGATCGGGTCCCACTCAAGAAGCAGAAGATTCATTACTCCGTACGGAGTACTATGCACGGGAATCGTTGATATGAATGCATCTTGAAGGTGGAAGAAAGAGAAGATGGAGAGAGTCGGAGTCAGGGTTGCGTGTGGTGGAGGCTCCTGCACTTTTCCCTTCCCGGCCAGCCTCCTTCCTTCCTTCCTTCCTTCCTTCCTTCCTTCCTCCCTGCCGCCCTGCCTTCTCCATGCCTCCTTCCTTTCTCCCGGCCTCCTGCCTTCATCCTCCTGCCGCCTGCCTCCTTCCTCCCCTTCCCCCGGTGAAGCTTCCCGCTCTACGGAATGCTTCCGCGACTTCCGCCCGCACCTGCCCTATCTTCTACATAGAATGGCTGGGAGACGCCCGGCAACATCGGAGCCCGATGAGAGGTCGAACAAACTCCTTACTCCGTACGGAGTACAGACTACTGCGTTCTCCGTACACGAGACTCAAGCACACCAACCGCATGCTGAATACGGAGTAGATGACGAGTTCTTTGTTGTCCAGCATCTACTCCGTCCTCCGAGCGGGGTACTCCGTTAGTGTAGGAAATTATCCTTTTCTACGAAGTACTCCGTGTGTGCGCTTGCCTCCTGATACATACTCCGTACACTCGCGATCATCCGCAAAGCTGGAGTAGCACCGGCGCACTTGCCACAGTACGGAGTACTGTGCACTCCACCCCCATCTCAAATCGACGTCCTGTCATGCCAAAGGCAAGCGCCATGCTCGTCCGTACTCGTACATGAAGCACTGGGTTTCACATTGAACACTGTACGGAGTACTCCGTAGGACCTGAATCGTCATCCAATCTCCTGCACCGGTAGTACCTTCCCGCACAACTCCCGACGTCGAAGTCTGGCCATCTGCGCTTCGTGATTCGAACCTAACCTGCTGCCGATTCTCCCAGACAGATTGATACCTCCTACCGCCATACTAGCACCATATGACGACTAGGTACTCCGGACTGTGCACCTACCTCCCGCCTGCGAGATACTGCCACCACTGGGTCAACTTGAATGCATCAATCATGGGCCTCTGCCCCTCAGTCCGCTGCCAAGCAGCTTCTCAATGACCAGGAGGCCCCCTCGGCTCCGGGGTTGCTTCACGGACTCCGGAGTTCCGACCTCACATGGGCCCCAGTGTTGGTCGTCGGGTGCACAGCGAAACCCCGGAGTCCGCAGCGGCAAGACCTCTCGAATGGCAGTAAAACTTCGAGATCGATCAACAACATCGGTACTCCGGGCTCCGATCTGCATGGGATTCCTGCTCTCCGGGTGGGGTCGGGGGGGAAGGGAGATGAAGCGAGATGGATGGCTCAGCCTTTGTTGGAGGCGAAGCCGCCGTCAAAGTCCCGATCTGATATAAAAAGCCCAGCCGGCGATCGGCGACTGCCAGTCCTGGGTACTGTCGTATGTTGATGGGAGTCCAATGATGCCACAAAAGGCGCCGGTTTCACCGCATGGGTTACCACATCCATGGTAGAGAAATACATCGCCCATCCTATGAGATGCTCCTACGACCTTCCGGCGATCCGGAGAATGAAGCTATTCGGACCTCTTGCCGTCTCGACACCCTCTTGAAACAGCCAGGGACGGAGATGGCCGTTGCGAAGTCCCGCGAAGTCACTCCCTATTCGAGGTACCTGCAACGAGCTGCATTAAGGGGGGGGACGCGCGGGGTCGGAGGGCGGAGTACCAACAAGGAACTTGAAGGATACTCCACGCGATGAAATCTTCCGGCGAGGAAGGTCGACCTGGGCCCGGACCTTCCCAAACTTCGTCGAGCCGTACGGGGTCCTCTATACTTCGTACTCCGTAGTAGTCGCACCTTCCTCCTGACTATGAGAATATACTGCGACGGCAGGAGCAGGAGCTGGGTCGAAGCTTCCTCGCATTCCATCCAGCCCCCCCACCAAAGCCCCCCCTCCCCCTCTCACTCCCTCCCTTTTCTCCCCCTTGCCCTCTCCATAAGCCATCGCCCCGACCGAATCCAAAGTCCAAGATGACATAGAAGTGTCCGAATAGCAGACCTTCCCTGTCCACCATCAAGCACCGTCTCGTCAGTCTCTTCGCCACCAGACCAAATACGCCCGCAGCAGTCCGGACGAAGCTCGGACGCCAGTCATCAATGATCCAGCGGCAGGACGATCGATCTGCCCCGACTTGAGATGACTCCACTACTCCATCAGGGCCATCCTCGATGGTCTAATGGGGACACGAGGGGGGGGGGGGGGGGGAGAAACAGAGGGGGAATATTGCTTTGGCCCCACCGTGGGTTCACGGCCTGACGAAGTCGAAGAGCCTTCCAACTCTTCATGAGTTGGCCAGGAAGAGTGCAAACTCGATCTCAGAGTGCTTCGTACGCCACGTTGTACATTCGTAAGACTCTAAACGGGTATCGGTGAGTGCCCCCTCGCCGCACTCGCGGTCAAGCTACCCTGATGGGTCAAGTAATGCGCTGAAACCACGGGGTAGGATACGCATCTTCGACAACCCGACTTCGACTGCACGGATCACACTGGACAATCTTGTCCACCCCGAGATGGCTTCTCCCCAAGTCTCCATGCTCCATGCTCCGTGATCCGTGCTCTGAACTCGTTCCAAATCGACGGCATGGCGGGACCTTCCTTCCATCCGAGAATCGGAGAAGACTGGGGCGTGCAAAGCGTGAAAACGGGAGGCGTGTGCTGATAGCCGATGGATCGCAAGCCTTGTGGCGTGCTCGTGGATAAAGGTTTGTTTTTCCCCTCTTCACAGTGCGAAGTCCTTCGAATAAGCACGAGCACGAGAGACTCTGCCGACAAAGGCTGCCGGGACGCAACCTTCCGGTCTCCTCCATGTTTCAGAGGACGTCGAGTATCAATCCCTTCGTGTGAGCTCCCTTGCTGCAGGATCGAAGACGGCCTCTCTCCCTTCAACACTGTACTTACCCAGTCGCTCGCGCTCGTTAGGTCATGCTCCGACTAGCATCCGTCAGGCAGCGCGCAATATTCGGTCACGCAGATGCTGGAGACGCAGCCCTGAGGTCTCGTACACGTACGGAGTACTCCGAATTCCATACTCCGTGAAGCTACCAGCACAGATGCTGTGTGAGAAGTCCTCTCCGTACGAGTATCCCATATGTGCTCTGAACGGTGGCTTCGGGACCGCCACTCAAGGGGGTCAAGACAGTCATTGCAAGGCGAGGACAGATCAAAGGCCGGCCGACTATCCAGTGTGATCCGAAGAAATTGTCCGTCAAGCCCCACCTTTTCTGACGTTGCGCCTCGTGGCTTACTGTGAGAAGCCGTCCCGAGATTTAGCTGCTCTCAGAAGCTTGCAAGCATCCCCTGGCCGCCGAATTGGCTACTCATCTCGGTCCCCCGACTCAATGGCTGACGCTTCCTAATGGTTGGCACGGAAGGCTCAGTTTGACTCAAGGACAAATTGCAGCAGATCATGAGTACCAGGCCGATTCCCCAGCAACATGACATGCCGCTGTCAGATTTCGAGCTTGGCCTCGTCGCCGGAACTTCTGTTTCGACCCGTCCAGGAAGCACCAAGAATATGCGTGATCTCCTTATGACGAGCCGACGAGTTGCCAGGTCCAGAGATCGCCCACTCCTGTGACAGACAGGCGGGATATCAAGGAATCTGAGTCCGGCATCGCTCTTCGAAATCACGCAAGCCGGATTGTCCTAGGACAACGGGACTTGACCTCGAGGAAACGATATGTCGTCGCCGCCACGGCCTCCTCGACCACGGACAGCTATCATCAGACGAGAGCAGCCCGCTTCTCCTCCTCAAGCCCGCTCCGGCTCAATCCACCTAGCGTGGAGAGAAGGTTTGCGTTAGCACATGTACCTCTCGCGTTCGCCGAGACTTGCTCAGTCGATTGATCATGTCAGCTGAAGTCATTCGCTTGGATTTCCAACTGGTGGCCGCATGCATTGCTCACTCTGCTACTTTGTCCTCCGTAAGGAGTAGATACGAAGTATATACGGAAAAGTCACAGCAATGGCATCCATGCTCAGACTTGCGAGGCCCCTGGCCTCTTCGAGCCCCCCATACGCATACTTAAGTGCTCATATCCACCAAATTCTGGGGCCTGTCCAAGGTGTCAAGCCTCACACTCTGGTTGCTTGAAGGCCTCTCGACCTGCATCTCTGAAGATTATGAACAACGACCACCTTTTCGACATGATGGGCGAGCACCATCCCATGGATCCAGGGGCCAACCCTGGAGACGCGGCGGACTTCACCGATTTGCCGGAGACTGGTCCACAAGACCCAGATTTCGACCTCGATG
This sequence comes from Escovopsis sp. TC, assembly GCA_003055185.1. Taxonomy (NCBI): domain Eukaryota; kingdom Fungi; phylum Ascomycota; class Sordariomycetes; order Hypocreales; family Hypocreaceae; genus Escovopsis; species Escovopsis sp. TC. The sequence goes on from NIGD01000001.1 coordinate 5,831,030, forward strand.
ATGAGGAAGAATATGAGGACTATGGCAGTGGGACATGGCCCTTGGTCTCTGATCACTCGACCTCTATTCTCTCTGAAGCATGGGAGGACGAGGTCGCCTTTGGGCGTTCTTATCATGGCTTTAGGAAGGGGACCTATCCGTTGCCGAATGATGAGATCGAGTGGCACAACGAGGAGAGCATGCATGCCATCTTCTCGGAAGTGCTGGTATGTGACCAGCCATCCCCTGGGTTGGAACAATACTGACAAACAATGGCAGGGCGGCCAACTGTTTCATTCCCCAATCGGAGACGCCCCGCAGAAGATCATCGATATCGGCACGGGCACAGGTGAGCATCTGAAGGCTCCCAGACAAGGGACTAGCAACCTCGGTGATCACGCTTCGTATGCTAATCTTCTCATGATAGGAATTTGGGCCATTGAGGGTCTGTCAACCTTGTTCCGATGACTCCAGAGTCATTGTGGTTCTCACTATCAGCTTCCCCATCGTTGACGAGGAACACCTGGCCCCGATTCAGGCAATGCGGTGCTGTTGCTCCTGGATGCCGGGGATTTGAGGGCTGACTTGATTCAGTGGCCGAACAATTTCCAAGTGCTAGCGTGATCGGGACCGATCTTTCGCCGATCCAACCGTCGTGGGTTCCTCCCAATGCGCGGATGTTCATTGAGGACTGCGAAGACCCCGAATGGCTCCACGGCACAAACTTTGACCTCGTCCACTTCCGGCACGTTGCCATATTTATAAGAGATCTTGAGGATCTGCTAGACAGAATCTATCCGTTCGTGCCAGGATCATCAGCCCTTCATGACTGGATGTGCACTGACGATGGACTCCGCAGCAATATCCGGGATGGCGGATGGGTTGAGTTCCACGAGCTGATGATCGAGGTCTGCTGCGATGACGGCACCATGCAAGACGACGATCCCTTTATCAAATTCATGAGCGTGCTGCAGAATTCGTTCCTGGAGCTCGGCTTCACGAACATCGTCTTGCGCAACATGGAGACCAAATTGCAGAGGGCCGGACTCATCAACGTGCATGGCAGCTTCAAAAAAGTCCCCATCTCCAACTGGGCCAGCGACAAGTATCTTCGGGCTCTGGGGATGCTCATGAAGTTCGCGATATCGGACCATCTCGCAGCCATGGCTGCCAAACCTTTGGCGGCGCTCAACATGACGGAAGAGGAGCGCAGTAGCCTCGTGGCAGCGGTCAAGGTAGCGATGAATGACAACTCTGTCCACCGATACATCAGGATTGGCATCTGGTACGGCCAGAAACCGGGCGGGATGAGTTAATTCGCGGGTTCTCGGGAATCTCGGGGGGGGGGGGGGGGGGTTTCATTCAAACGGAGGTCAAAGATTCCACCCGGCCCCCCCCTAACAGATGGGAAGAGCACACGCCTGAACCCCAGGCCCCAAATCATTCCGCATGCCGCCTTCTGCTTGAAAAAAAAAAAAACAACCATCTCATTGTGC
>NIGD01000001.1:5845746-5856860 GCA_003055185.1 Escovopsis sp. TC
GATTCCACCAGCCTCCACCATCTCGCCCGCGTCGCCGCCCTCACGCTCGCTTCAGCCCCCCCCCTTCCCCCCCCTCCCCCCCCCTTTCGCCCCCGCAGAGTCCCCGTCGGCTATCAATGTCCCTCGCCTCGTTCAGCCTATGGGCGTGCAATCTCCAAGGCCCCGGTGTCCTGCGTCCTGCGTCCTTCCGCGAACAGATCCTTCACCACCCGCCGTGTTCGCTATGTCGGCCTCACTACCCTCTCCGCATCCGCTTGGGATTGAAACCAGCACGAGCGCTCGTACGAGTACTATCCGGACGCATCCAGACTTCTCGTGAGCGCTCACTCTCGTACTCGTATGAGCACGAGCACGAGCACGAGCACGAGCCCAGGCCACAGCAGCTTGGCTTTGCACGAGGACCTCGCATCTCCCCTCTCCTTCTTCCCTCTCTCCTCTCCCCTCTCCCCTCTCCGCTCTCGCCGACGACGGCGACGACAAACCACCACCACCACCAACACCACCACTCCCGCGAGCGGATCCGCTCAGCAGGCCCGGATATCTCGACTATTGGACTCTGGCCGCACCCTCACAATGCCGAATACCCTCCCGGAACAGATTCGCCTGCACTCGGACATGTACTTTCGCCTGTACCCGTACTCGCGTGAGTACGAGTACGAGTACGAGAACGAGCCCCGTCCTCGTCGCCTCTCCGTGCATGGGTTCGCCCCGGCACCAGTCTGGGTCAGCGGAGGTGCTTCGAGACCCGGGCCCAGGCCCCTCGCCCGCCGATCGAGCGCTGCTCCCACCACCATGATCCCACGCCCTGAGATATGAGTACCTCAATCCGCACGACTTCCCAGTGCGCGTACTGGGATTCCCGCGGAGTCCCCCCTTGGACTGCACTCGTACTCGTACGAGCACAAGTATTGGTACTTGTACGATGACGAGCACGAGTGCAGACATTCGTACCTTTCCTACACCATCCACTGGGGCACCATGCGATGCTGGCCTCAGTCCTTCATCGAGTCCGGGATCTTATTCTGGCCCATGCCCATGGGCTGGCCGGTGGATCCCGCATCAGCAGGTCGATGCCCTGGGAATGAATCCAACTTTGCCATATTCGCCATTTCCGCCATCCTACCCCGGTCTGTCAGTTTCCCTCAAATGCTCCATCAAGCCTTGGCGCTCCTCCTCTTTCTCCGCAGCTGCTCATACCAGTACTGGGACTAATTCAAGCTCGTACAGATGGATGCTCCTCCGTACGAATCTTCCCCGTCCAGGACTACTACCTGAGCTGTGGTCTCGTACTCGATCTGCTTGGTCTGCTGCTTCTGCTGCTGCTTCTGCTGCTACTTCTGCTGCTTCTGCTGCCCTTAGTCCACCACCTCCTCCTCCTCCTCCTCCGCTTCGCTCTTCCTCGGCTGTCTCAGATGGTGACTTCTTCAACCCTACCGAGGTGGAGGCCACTGGCCAGGACCTGCACCGGGCACAGCGCTGCGGAGCTAGCGGCCCCCCTTGGCTGGGACGAGAAATGCCAAAACAGCTGGAGGCTTTCGGACGGGGAGGAGGATCTGTATCCGTCCTCGTACCGGTACACGCACCAGTACGAGCGCTCTCAGGTATCCCACGCTCGACCCAGAACGGCGGGCTAGGGGGATCAGGTGTCTGTCTTCGCTGCGGGTTGCCGCGTCGCCGCCGCCGCCAGCGAAAGGGCTGGGCAGAGGTTCGGGCTTGGACTATCCGCCCACCCTCACTCCTCTCCCTCCTTCTCTGACGAGGCTGGCCCGCCGGCCGTCACAATTCCCTCTTTTCCCCCTCCAGGTTCCCTCTTCCACGCCCCCCCACTCTCACCCTTCCCTCACTGTGTCTCTCTCATGGACGGTCAAAGACCAGACCGGGATGGAATCGATGCCTCGTTCCCCATGCACGCGTGGGATGGGAATGATGGGAGGCAGATCGTGTGTCTCGACGCCGTTCGCACAGGCCCTCGCTGTCAGCACTAACACGACCGGATCAGAGCAGTATGTCCATCTCCCGCCCCGAGGCGTGCCTGGGGCCCTCGGCGCAGGTACGGGTACTCCAGCATCCCCATCTGGACATGCGGCGTCAGTGCTCCTGTGCCATCCACCATCCACCACCCGTTGCCAGAATCGACTCACCTCGCCCTTTTTGGCTTTTTTGTCTCTCTTTTCTTCTCCGCCGACGCCTCCACGACCCCTGCTGCTGCTGATGAGCATCTATGCACCAGCAGAATGCCATGTCCCAAGCGGCGGAGGCTGTCGACACTCCTTGACCAACTTGGGACGCTTCTCGTCCTCGTCTCTGCTCCGTGACCCCTCCTCCGCCTCGCCTTCAACGGTCCGTCCGCGACTGCTTCCGCCTCCCTCATGTCGCTGTTCGACCCTGCCGCCCCATCGTCGAGACGTCCCTGTTGCCGCATTGTCGCCTTACCACTTCGCTGAATTTCTTTCTTCCCCCTTCGACTCCAGAGACCAGAGGTCCCCGCCCTTCATCGACCGGGTGGAGACGGCGCACTGCAATACCGACCCTACAGCCCATGTCACATTGCCAGCGCCAAAACTTAGCTTCAACAGGTGAACCGGCATTCGCAGATTGGGGCGGAGACGCGAGACCGGGCCCGGTGCTCGTTGTCCCCTTCAAGCGAATAGGTAGCAAAACTCGGGTCTCGTCCTCTCTTTCTCACCCTCTCTCCGCTCTTCCCGTAATCATCACCCCTCTCGTCCTCCGTCTCACCTCGACGTTGCCTCTCGACACCATAAGCCCGCCCTCTCCTCGTCGATCTCGTCACCACTTCGACTCCGTGCGTGCCTCCCGCTCTCTGTCCCCAAGGCTGGGTTCAGTGGCGAGGTTCAAGTCCAGCAATCGAATCCTATGGGTCGTGTCTTCCGACCGGCAAGCTCGTGTCTTCACGATCTTGTGATTCGAAGCTGGTCCTCGAGTCAATCTCACCACCACGAACCAGTCGCGACCCTCACACGCTCAAAGATCGCCTGAATAGGGTGCGGCTTGACGCGCATCTCCATGACTATTCGCCCAGGGGCCGCGACATGATGCCTCCGGATCAAGCTCATGCGAACGAACAGATCCGTATCGAAGCACATGTTCCAGCTGGCCCAAACGCCTCGCCGAGACCTTTCGTCGATCAAGACCATGAGCAGACGGCGTCCTTCCTTCAACGCATCTCATCGAGACTCGCCCCAATGGATCAAGACGCGATCGCAAACGGCATCGAGTCAGCCAACTTCGGCTCACGACCCGAAGATGTGTCCACTGCATCTGCAACGCGAGCGTGCTGCCAACCTCGGAGCTCTAATCGGACCACTACGGCCACTGACATATCCGGTCTTGTCGCATTTACGGCCATGCAATATCTACCAGTCCCTGTCATCGTCCTCGACAGAAGGAAGACCATCGTCATGACAAACGAGGCGATGGCCAGATTGCTGGGTGTCATTCCCGTGCTGCCAGGCACCGAGAATGTGGAGGAAGTCCTGGACCAATTGCGCGGGCAGACGCTGGTGGAAGTCGGCGTCAAGATGCTGACAGACCATCAGACCCTATTTGGTACCCGGGATTGGGACCACTTCTTCGACATGCTCGCATCCAAATACGAGTCTACGGAGGCCTCGCGATCATCCTCCTCCGACCGTTCTGGAGCAAGCCCCTGTCCTATTCACGGCGATGCTAAGCACAATCTTGCTCTTCTCAAGAAACGGTCTGTGCGGGACAGCGTTCTTGATGTAAACATTGCTTGCAAAGACGGCAAGCGCCCCGTCCCGGAGTTTGACCACTACGCTTTCGTCAAGATGATGATTACGGTGTGGGAGTATCACGAAGAGGGGTTGTTTTTCACCCTCACTTTCTCCAATGAACATGCCCCATTTATGTCACCTCCATCGACGGTCGGTGACGAGGAGGTTCCAGAAATGCCGGACGCAGCAAATGACAACGCCAAACCCGCAAAGGGCCAATCCCGGAATCTGTCAATGGCCGAGAAGTTGAATCTCATGAAAGACTTCATCCTGGACAGCATGAGACACCCAGCCATAGCAGTGTGGAAGGACGGGAGCGTCGTCATGCCCAACAAAACAGCCAAAGCAATGATGCTGAAGGACGTCAACTATCATCCCGGCTTGGAAAAACAGCACGACCTCCACTGGGAGCTCTATACCGAGGACTTTTCGAGGTTGCTCGAGCTTCGCGAGTGGCCCCTTTATGAGGTGCTTCACACAGGGAAGCCCTCAGTCAGCAGACGGTGCGGCATCTACTACCCTCCTGGAAATAAGATGATCCTCCAAATCGTCGGCGAAACGATTCACGACCCAGTGACGGGTGATTTCCTCGCCGGAGCAGTCTTCGGTCAAGATTTCACGGCGGTGAAGGACGAGATGGAGGAAATGAAGGAACGTGATGAGGAACGCTTCAGATCCGTCTGCGAGTCGATGCCTCACTTGGTGTGGCTCTCGAAGCCGAATGGCGTGGTCGAGTTCTTCAATCACAATTGGTACGCTTATACGGGGCTCAAGCCAGAGGAATGCGTTGGCTTGATGTGGCCCGATGCCGTTCATCGAGACGACGAGCCAGACATGACAGAGAAGTGGAATCGCGCCATTCGATTCGGCGAACCGTTCGAGATGAGTTTCAGACTACGCGGTGCGGACGGCGAGTATCGCTGGTTTCTTGGACGCGCGGCGGCCGTCCGAGACAAGCAGACCGGCGACATTGATAGGTGGTTTGGTATGCATGCGAGATGGGGACCCTGCAGGCTCTGCCCAAATTGGTGGTGCCTTGAAGTTTCATGGGGAGCGCCTTGACTAATTGTGCGTCAACAGGTACATGCCACGATATCCACGAGATCAAACTGGCCGACATCCACATCAAACGCACCAGGCAGCAGTTGCTCAGCGTCCTGGCTCACTCGCTCGTCACCATCTTCACAGTCGACACTGAGCGCCGGGTGACGATGCTGGAGGGTTCTCTCATCTGGAACTTGACGGCAGAGGACGACAACGACGGGAGCAGCTGGTACGTTGGCCAGGACATTTACGCCGTGTTCAATCGCCTTACGAACCAGCGTCACGAGGACGACCGACCTAAATGGCTCCAGTCTATTGAAGACATCCTGGATGGAAGAGTCAAGGACAAGAACAAGGAGATCGTTAAAGAACACGGATTTGGTGAGCGAACTTTCGTTCTTTCATTTCGTTTCGCTTTCCTCTCCTCATTCTGTCTTGTGACATCGAGCTAATCGACTTCAGATAATCGTTGGTATCGAACGCGCTTCATCCCAATTCTCGGCAAAGGAACTAGGCGTCAGAATTCAGTCAAGGAGAAGGCCACTGTGGAGGGCGTGATTGGTGTGGTCATGGATGTCACAGAGCTCAAGAGCAAAGGCGAGGCTCTTCGAGAACAATCCAAAGAGAAGCACCGCGCCATGGCAATGGCTGCAGCCGCTAAAGAAGCGACGCGATTGAAAAGCCAATTCTTGGCCAACATGTCGCATGAAATCCGAACACCTATCGCGGGGGTCCTCGGCATGGCAGAGCTGTTGGGGGACACAGAACTCAACGAAGAGCAGCAAGATTTTGTGACCAGCATCCAGAGCTCCGCGACATCTCTCTTGACCGTCATCAATGATATCCTGGACTTCTCAAAGGTCGAGTCGGGGCGATTAGACATTGAGCAGGTGCAGTTTTCCTTGACGCCACTCGTGGAAGAGATCGGGCGAATGCTTCAGTTTGCCGTTAGGCGGAAAAGCCTAGAGTTCCAGTCTGATATCGGAGGCGACATCGCGGACGATATGGTCGTGATAGGAGACCCTGGAAGATTGAGACAGATAATTGTCAATCTGCTCACCAACAGCATCAAGTTCACCAATCAGGGTCACGTCAGATTCTCCGTGGTCAAGGAGAAAGAGACGGCAGACACGATTGAGGTCAAATTCGTCGTCCAAGATACAGGGGTTGGCATTGAAGAATCATCCAGAAGAAAGCTTTTCAAACCGTTCTTCCAGGGCGACTCCTCCACGGCCCGGAGATTCGGCGGGACCGGCTTGGGGCTCACCATCTGCAAAAATCTCCTGGATCTGATGAACGGTCGCATCACACTCGAATCGACACTGGGACGCGGAACCACGGCAACATTTTGGATACCTTTCCTCAAACCCAACCTCGTCCGAAAGGCGAGCCTTGCTGGCTTGGGACTGATGCCGGACCGTTTGTCGTCGGAAATGATCTTGTCGCGTTCGGCGTCGGACTACGACCAACTGACAACGAGCTTCCCCCGCCGACCAGAGTACGGAACGCGCGCGTCCTCCGTGCCAAGCCGTGCCGTATCACCGCAGCCCTCGTTCCTAGCGGAGCAGGAACTGCCCTTCTCGAAGCGATCAAAGATGCACGTCCTGGTGGTGGACGACAAGTAAGTGCTCACGCGGCGGCGAAGGGATTGCCGGGCACCCTCGAATCTGAAGATAGCCATGACTAACGATCATGCAATAGCCCAGTCAACCAGAAGATCGCATCCAGAATCATCGGAAAGCTGGGGTTCCAGGTCTCGGCAACCTGGAATGGCAAAGAAGCGCTCAATTATATGCTCGGTGTCCTGAACGGACAGAACGCGAGGCCCGACATCATCCTCATGGACGTCCAGATGCCAATCATTGACGGATACAAGTGCACACACCTCTTGCGACACCACCTCCCGTACAAGAACCTGGTCCACGACGTGCCCATCGTGGCAGTGACGGCATCCGCAATCCAAGGCGACCACGAAAAGTGTACCAGAGCTGGCATGGACGATTACTTGGCGAAGCCGGTGACGATGAAGGTGCTGGAGAAGATGCTCATCAAATGGTCATTGTCGCCACGCCTTTCGTCCCCATCCGAGTTGCTGAACCTGGACTGCTCGGGGGGAGGAGAGCATTGCGATCACACGCACATCCCGCAAGTGGGATATCAGCCTGAGGCGACGCCGCACGTCGATGTCTCTGGGGATTTCTACGGATTCCGGAAGACTCCGCGTCCGTTCACACCCCTCGGCCAGCGTGGCCCGCTCTCTCCGTGTCCCGACAACGAAAGCAACGTGGTCCCACTCAGCAGACGACCGACTCGCGATAGAGAGTGGTTGATGAGCTCCCTCCAGGACAGCAAGCTTATGGACACGGTCGGGGCCATCCCCTCGCCTCTTTCCCTATATCGAAGAGCCTCATTCTTCATCACCGGGTCCGGGGATTTCAAGCGCGACGAGACTCCCGTGCGCAAGTTCAAGAGCGTGAGCGACGAATCGTCGATCAAGTGACTCGTCCTTGCGCGAAACTCGATGGCTGTCGGCCCCGGACGCTTCCATCCTTCTCCTCTTTTCACCCTCATTCCATCGTATCTCATTCCATTTTTGCTCCTCCTGGCAGTCATCATATCGCACACATCATTACCGAGCTGGATTTCCTAAGATACCAAGTCATCTTTTCGCGTTTATGAATTTCACGAATGTATTTCGTCATCTGCTTCACCAACCTCTACGTTTCTCGACTGTCGAGGCCACACCTCTTGTCCCTCTTGAGCTCTACTTGCAGACGATGTTAAGGTCTTCGAGAGGTGAAAGACAATGGATGCAATACGAAGCCAGAAAGCAGACGAGGATTCGCAATCCATTAATTTGTTCTTCTCGTCAAAGCATGTGGCTATCACAGTCGAATACTGTATCTCTGCTGCAGAAGCGACGCACGACTCTTCTCTTCTCCCCCTCATTTATATCATGTCTCCTTTTTCTCATGTCAGCCGCAGATCATATTCTTCAGCGCTCCCCTTTCTCCTGACCATTGTGCTCCCTGGTCACCAATGTCTTCATACTGCATTCTCCCTTTCCCCTCAAAAGTTCTTGCGGCTCATGTTCAAGCCTGTCTGTTCTTTCTTTTGCTTACCTTTTTTTTCCTCCGAAAAACTCTACCATCTCCTCTGTCCTGTCTGACACGATGGACCACTTCCTGTCCACGACACACGTCCTGCATCTTCTCATCCTCTCCGCCTTTCACCGACCCACACACACATACACATACTCTCTTCCCTCTCTCTCTCTCTCTCTCTCTCTTTCTCTCTCTCTCTTTCTCTCTCTCCCTCTCTCTCTTCCTGTTCGGTCTTGTATCAGGGGTGAAACCTGCTTAACGCGGCAGCAGTCTCAATCATCGGGGTCTTCATCACGGCTTGTGTTGCATTTCCATGGTCCAGCGGTCATATATATTCATTCATTACATATCTACGAGTCTAGTGGGCGTGGTGGACGGGGAGAATCATTACAGAAGAAGCGATGTGGCTCTCTTTTCTGTCCATTCCTCTTTTCCTTTCCCCTTCCTTCCTTGTTCTCTTCAAAATCACTGTAGCTATTGAATGAAGATCTTGCTCTCTCTAGTGGCTTTTCAGTATTGGGCGCCAGCATTGATCACTTGTTGTAAGAGCGGCGATGCGTTGACAAAGAGAAAATCGGTGGGGGATAATTTCATCGATATGGGTTTCTTTGAGACTCCCTAACGCTGACACTGGCTTGCATGGATGTCGGAGATGCGGAGGTCGGCGCCAATGACGTGCGTGAGTGTGAGCGAGAGCGTGAAAAATGAATCACAGAAGGTTTTCGAACACAGCGTAGACTACTCATACCACTACTACTACTAGTAGTAGATATGGAGTATGACATGGACTTTCGTGATGATAGTGATCCACCGGAGAAAGTCAGACGCAGGAGGCGAGTTGGCGGGATGTGCGCTGTACATGTAGGAGAGTCACGGAGTTTTGAGAAATTCTGCGGCAACGTGGTGTTCGAACGAGTTGCATTCAGGAGCTTTGTGAAACTACAAGACCACCCCATTGTAGCGCGAAATCTAAGACAAGATGTGAGGAAAGGCGGCTGGTGGTGGATTCGGGGAGGGGTGGGGGGGGGACATTTAGGGGGTACAGTATGTATGAAGAGGCGATGGTGAGAACAGGATGAGCAACGACGGCGTACATGAGGACGGGTGGACAAGCTACGCGGGAGTGGGATGTTTTGGGAAAGAAGGCATCTATGATGGATAGGATGAGCAAGATGATCGGGAATGGAAGATATAAGTATTGAAGGCATACATGGCATATTAGATGGGCAAGATCAGCGCGGATGTAATAGATGGGTGAGGATGCATGTATGATGGGTACCATTCGCTTTGGTGGAATAGATGGGTGAGGATGGCGTAGATGGTGGGCATAATGAGCAATGATGGCAGAAAACGCAAGTGTATGGCGTAGGCAATCGAAGATGTATGGGTATGTGAGCTGCGAGGAGGCCGGAGTTCAGAAATGTTCCTTCCAGAACCTGAACTCGACTTCTCGCGTTGTGGCGGACTTGCATGCGTTTTTGATGCTGCGAGCTGTGATCAAGAAAAGCAGGAGTTAGCATCAGCGTCGAAAGGGCCTCATGGTGAGCAATGATTGGAGCAATACAATGTGGGAGGGACTCACCGGCAGCGGAGGGACCGCAGAAATAGACGCCGACGGTGGATTTCATGCTGCTCTCGAGGTCCGGGAGGTATGTCCTGTCAAGGATACCGTTGCGCATGGTGGTGAAGAGGCGGGCGAAGTTGGGCCGGCCAAAGTGGGTGCGAGACTTGAGCTCGGTGAGGGGATCCATGTCGGCGCCGACGCTGTTCATGATGATGTTCTGGGTGGTGTCCATGTCGAGCCTCTGGGTGAGGTAGGTGTGTATCTTGAGGAACTCGGTGCCTGAGCTGCCGGGGATCTTGGCGGCCTCATTGGACTGCTCCTCAAGGGAGGAGAGCAGGGTCTGGAACCATTCGAAGGAGCCGGTGTCCCTGCAGACCCAGATAAACTCTACGCGGCGGAGGCGGGAGGGCGGGTTGGGGGGGTTGCGGAGGTGCCAGATGTTCTTGAGGATGGAGGCCCATGGAGTGACGCCGATGCCGGTGCCGATGAGGACGGCGATCTCGTTCTCGAAGACGTCCTCTGCGGGGGCACCGTAGGGCCCGTCAATGCGGATGTCCGGCATCTCTTGGCCGTTCTGGAGGGCGACCTCGTACATGCCGAGGGGATCGACGCCGTCGTAGAATTCTGCCTGTGCGGCTCCGGCGCCGAGGGCATCACCGAGCATGCGGGTGAAGTCGCCGACCTGGCGGACGTGAATGGAGACGTAAGGGTCGAAGGGGCAGGATGTGATGGTGAAGGGGTGCCACTGGTACTTGGAGAGGGAGGGGACCTGGAGGAAGAGCCACTGGCCGGCCTTGTAGCGGAATGAGGGCTTATTGAACTGAATCTCGACGACGTCGTAAGGGTGGCGGACGACCCTGGTGATCTGGGTCTGTCGGCGGGCGCGGATCTCGCGGTAGAGCCGCTCGACCATGTAGAAGATGCCGGTGAGGAGCTCCCATCGCCAGCCGAGGTACCCGATGCAGTGGGTCCAGTAGGCCTTTCCCGCGAAGGGGGAGATGGGGTCGACGGAGTCGCGCACGAAGCAGCCCGTGGCGTGGGTGTAGAGGGCGAGGAGGAAGGGGACGAAGAGGTGATGCGTGTACCAGAAGCTCTCGTAGGACTGCTGGCGGATGCGGGCGTGGGCGGTGGTGTACATGAGCAGCATGCAGAGGAGCATGACGTGGCCCGTGATGCCGCCGGGTTGGGTGTAGTGGATCTGGAGGGCGGTCTCGGGGCGGAGCTGGTCCTTCTCGACGTTGTAGAAGTTGACGTAGTGGGCCGCGGTGTGGCAGACGGTGAAGAGGAGGAGGGCGTAGGCGATCTGGCGGTGCAGCCAGATGTTCTCATCCAGCGGGAGGAAGCGCAGCTTGGGGCGGACCCAGCGCATGATGGTGCGGCAGACGGGGAGGAGGATGAGCATGGCGTCCACGGAGAGGACGAGGCCGGCGCCGCGGGAGATCCATACGGAGTAGGTGAGCTGGTTGAGGCCTTGGAGGCGGGCGTCGCGTGCTTGTTTATACCTGCGCAGCTGTCAGTGGATTTTGCTCTTGGGAGGTCTGATCAAAGAAGGGAGAAGAACAGGAGAAGAGAAGGTGGAGGAGGTGTGGTGGACCAGAAGAAGGACCAGGAGGACCAGGAGGACCAGGAGGATGAAGGGGGAGGGGG
>NIGD01000001.1:5870287-5891430 GCA_003055185.1 Escovopsis sp. TC
GGGTGGGGAGGAGGAGGAGGAGGGAGGAGGGGGCTGGGGAGGGGAGGCGAAAGGGGGAAAGGGAAAGGGTGTTGGTGGGAGAGGAGGAGGGGGGGGGCGGGTGGAAGGTTGACAGGAGAGTTGGGGATGGTAGATAGAGAGCCTATGGGCTGCGATGCCCAAGATAAGTCCCCCCCCCTTTCCCCAAGCACTCGAGGAAACATTCACTGACAACATTTTTTTTCTTGGCAGGATTCGACTCGACTCGACTCGACTTTCTGTTCTATTCATCTTGTTGGGCGGTGCCCCGGAGGGCGGCGCCATCTATGAGAACCTGTTTCTCACCTTCATCCATCCCGTCGAGTTCCTCCGCTCCCATCCCGCGGCAGCCTGCCTCCCACCAGCACCAGCACCAGGCCCCGCAGCACCATTTCCGACAGCGATATCCTCTTCCTTCCACGCATCGTCGTCCAGCACCTCCCAGTCAGGTGCGGGAATGTCGCCAATCAGCCGCTTCTTCAGCTTGTCGGCAAGTTTGACAGGATTGAGGAGCTTGAACGACTTGATCAGGTCTGTGCCCCCGGGCCCGCCCAGGAAGTAGTACGTCGTCCCGTGTGAGTACCGCCCCAGCCAACTCCGATCCTGGTCGGCCTTGCGCCCCTGGTGGCCGCTTGAAGCGGCGTCGAACTCGAGCACGTTGACCATCAAGTTGCTGGAGCCCTGGGACTGACTGGACAAGATGCCATACAGGTTGCGGCCCAGGTTGCACATGTCCTCGAAGGAGTTCTTGTCGCCGACAGGGACGCCCTGGGAGCAGCAGAGCCAGGCGACGTTGTACGCGAGGAGGGTGACGCCCTCGAGGAAGAGGGAGTAGGTGGCGGGGTCGTCTTTAGATAGTTGCGGCAGCGGTTTCTCGATGTACAGGGGCCTGGGGCGGGGGATGTGCGAGTGGAAACCGGCTGCCGGTCTTGTTGCGAGGGTTGGGGTGCCGACGAGGTCGTCGGGGGAGGAGATGTCACCGTGGCGATAAGAGCCTTGGAGGTTGAAGATGGTGGGGCGAGGATAGTCGCGGTGGGGAAGGGTGATCTCGGCAGGCAGGCGGACAGCGAGGTAGTGGGAGATGAGGATCAGGATGTGGGCTATATGAGCCAGAGAGGTGGAAATGACTTCGGGGGAGAGGGCTGTTCAGAGAGTCAGTACGGGCAATTTTTGGTCGAGGTTGAATACAAGGGACGTGCTTGGGCATGCGGGGCCGAACGGAGCAATGATGAACAGAGAACAAAAGGGGGAAGGCTGCGAAATGCATCGTGAAAAGACCCAGAGAACTCACCATCCATTGCTGTGAGGTCGACGAGAGGAACCTTGCCCAGATAATATTCGTACCGCCCCGAGCTGATCCTCTTGCTACTCCTCTTCAAGCCGTAGAGCCTGAGGGCCTCGGTGCAGAGGAAGGCTCTCGTGGCGGCCATGTCCTCAGTGCTCTGCGCCCATCGGAACCGGGACATGCTGATGGACTTTTCCACGTCACGCTGCTGCTTCGCCCGCCTCTCGGCCAGGCCGGCTGCGACGGAGGCCAGATCGGCCCTGCGCCGGGCGAGGCTGGCTTTCCTTGCGCGGATCTCGTCCCTGGCGGCCTGGATCTCGTCACGCAGCCGATCTGCGGCCTTGAGGATCTGGCCCGTCTTCTGCTCGGCAAGCTGCGTCTCCGCGAGCGCGGCCTCCTCGGTGTAGGCGGTGGGCCTGGAGGTGGCGTCGAGGATGGAGTGAATGCGGTCCTGGAAGGCCTCGTTCTCAAGCAGGACGTTGAGCTGCTTGAGGCGGCCATCGTAGATCTTGACGCGGGCGTCTACGGGGCAGAGGAAGGGGATCCGCTGGGCGTCATGGTGGCGGCTGCAGATGCCGCATTCCATGGCGGCGGCGACGGGTGGAGACGTCCGAGAGGAAGGGATGCTGAGGGCGGCGAAGGGCGGCGGAGAAGGGGGGGTTGGTGAAGGCAGAAGGCTCTAGCTGCCTGGTGACGAGGACAGGGCGTGCGCAGATGAGAGAGGGTGGCTGCCGTGGGAGCGGGAGTCGCTCGTTTCACGGAGGAGGAAGAGTGGTCGTGGTAGGAGTAGAGGTTTGTCGTCGTCGTATCGGTTTGAGGTGAATGAGCAGGATGGGGGAAGCGGCGTAGCTCGTTGCGAAGAGGAGACGGCGACAGCGCGGGATCGGGCGGTTTGGTCAGGGAGCATGAAGCATACTACTACGGAGTACTCCGTACTGAGAGAACGGTAGGGCTGAGAGCGGGTGGCCGTGAGCAGAGGACGAGTGAATGAAGCGGATGGCGTGGAGGAGGGTGAGGACGATGACGGCGAGGGTGGTGATGAGGAGGATCAAAAAGAGGAAGAGGAAGAGGATGAGGATGAGGATGAATGACGATGATGCCAGTCGCAGTGCTTCGAGTGAGTCGATGAGATCACGCGCTTTCCCTTTTGGCGGGAAGGACGACGAGACGTTGGGACTGGGAAGGCACCATCGACGTCGGTCGGCGGTTGCGCCACTGCCGCTCCTGAAGCTCAGCTGTACGAGGAATGAGGTAGTGTGGAGGTAGCGCTACCGGAGAGTCTGGTATTCTCTATCTCGACTTACGCTAAATACTGCTGTATAGCCGTTGGCCTACGTCACCTGCCCAGGCCCCAGCTACCTGAAGCTACGGTCGGCTCAAGTCCACGACCGAAGCTCGAGACCCACCTCCTGCAGCGTCGAGGCGTCACAGGGGGCTCCTGCAGCAAGAAACGCGCTGGAGATCGTCGCTCCTGCCCTGGAGGACGAGCCAATGGCGCCTGGGGCTGGCAGGTTGCAGGGCCGCTCCTGCCTGGTGAATGGATCCGTGGATCCATCCGCCCACTGCCGGCATCCCTCGGCAGGAACGAAGCACCAGCCTCGAGAGCTGCGGCCCCCGAGGGGAAGGCGGGCCCCACCTCGCAGCTCCTTCCGCGCTTGCGAGCCCCGTACGAGTACAAGTTCCATCCAGAAGCTGCTCCAGGCAGGCGTTACCGGGACCCCAACCTCTGTTCAAAAGGCAACTGCCAGCACTTGCTCCGAGTCGTGATGCGCATTGATCAGACCAGGGACTTCATTTTCATTCATCATCCTCGAGGACACTCGAGCTCTGGTACGTTTGACTGAGTGACCGGCTGACTGACCGCACGCCCGCATCCTGACGTCGTCACAGCACTCTCGGGAGATCATCACCAGCCCGCTGCCTCGCTTGCCATTCGTCGAAGGCGGTTCCTGCGCATCAGGGACGGACATCCTGGGTCGCTGTACGGAGTCCTCGGGTAGGGAGATAATCCAGACCAAGGTAAACGCCTTGGGGCGGGTGGCTGGGAGGGTGGCTCAGGTCTCTAACGTCTTTGACCAGCAGGTCGATCGTCTTCGGGGCGGGCTTTTGAGCGGTACTCGTACTCCGTACAGAGGACGGAAGACAAACTGCCCTGACCCAACGGACGCCTCGCACTGTCCTCTGCGGGCGATCTGCGGAGTGCGGGGGCTACGGTCTGCACAATCTACTCCGTACTGAGAGGTATGTACCGAGTACGGAGTACGATCAGGTACGATCCCCCTCTGCAGCTGGCCGGCCCAGCGCTAGCAAGATTCGCGAACGCTGGAGGAAGCCAGACTTCTATCGCAGCCCGGAGACACACCCAAACAGAGAGCCGCGGCAGACACCGGCTCATCGCGCTGCAAGGGCCGGCAGTTCTCGCGCCAGGAGGTCACGCGTGTCCCAAGTTCATCGTTTCTTGAAGCTCGCCAACCAGGCGCGCCAAGCATCGCCCTGGCCACCTCTCGAAGCTGACCAAGGAGTCTTCCTTGAAAAGGAAGAAGAGCGAGGGCGGGCAGACTTGATTCAAGTACTTCCCAGGCCGCTTTCCACTTATCCAATAGCCCGCCATGTCATCGCCCGCAAAGTCGACCCACGCAGCAGCAGAGGAGGAGGTGGATGCCGTCTTCGATGACCAGGAAGAGGGTCTCGATGGACAGGAAGGCCTGGAGGAGGAGGAGGAGGAGGAGGAGGACCTAGCGGAAGAACAAGACGACACAGCTCGCCTAGATTTTGACCTCGACATCACCAGGACGCCTGACCTGTCGCACATGGATCATTCAAACGGCGATCTCTCCGTCTCCCCGAGCACTCCTGCCGTTCTCGGGCCCTTTGACTGGGATGATTTCGAGCATCGCTACGAGCAGGCGCTGGAGGAGGCGGATGAGCATGAGAAGGAGATCCTCAAGGAGGCCGAGGATCTCTCGCGGTACTTTGCAGCCTGGTCGTCTGCCGCGTCCGCCCATGACAACGAACGCGCAGTCAAGCGTCTGCAGACACGGCAGCGATACGTCAACATCTCCGAGGAGAAGCTGGCTCAGAAGCAACAGCACTGTGAGTTCCATTTTCCGCCCCGCCGCCTTGTCTTGAATCACATTTGGAGACGCAGGATGGATCACAGGCACGACTCATGCTGACTCAATCCCCAAGACGAGGAAGTCGTGAGAGCTTTTGAAAGTGCTCTGGCGTTGCTACGCTCGACCTAAGCTGCGCAGCTATGGTGAAGCATCAGAACTGCCCGCGAAACAGGAACCACCACGTTTTCTTTGGCATCCAAAGGCCCGAGACTACATTGACTTTGGCGGCAGAGAGACAGCCAATTTTCCTTTTTGCCCCTTGGAGCCTCTTCTTTCCTCGGATGACGATGGTTGAGGAAGGGCGCAGTTGGAATTTCGACGGACCTGCGCAAGTCGGTGTCACGTGACCTCGGGATCTGCACCGCGTTTCCCCCATCGCCAGACGTTGCCCAAGCTTGTCCTGCAGAATCCTCACGCGACCATGCCTGTTTGCTCGCAATGATGCCGGCGGGAAACGGGACCGCATGCATTGGGACCCCGTTAGCCATCCCGCATATTTCATCAGTGAGTCTCGATGCATACAGCAGTCCTCTTCCTCCTCCCCAATCGCCCCTGTCGCGTCATGGTTGCGGTGACTGACCAAGAGTCATCCAGGACGAATTGCTCGCCTTTCACACGAGCCACTTCTCCGCCGAGGCTTTGAACTTTTTTGGTCGAGACTTTTTGGACCCCAACGCTGTCGTTTTTGGCGCCGTCAATGGCGAAGAGCGCGATGCTGCGGCCCACGATGATGAATGGGACTACCACGGCGGCGAGGACGACGACGATGACGGTCTCGGGTATTACGAGGACGGTGTCAAGCGCACGCTCACGGACGAGCAAATCGAGATATTTCGCCACTCCGAGTTGAGAGAGCTTCGCCGTGAGCAGGAAAAGAACAAGCTGGCCCAGGCAGGCAAACAACTCGCGACCTCATCGGACCCTTCTGCGGACGACTCGAACAGGGAAGACCCAGGGCAGGCAACAGGCGGTGGTTTGTCGGATCCGCAAGCCTTGAACAAGAGGAAGAAGAGAAAGATTGCGCCTCGGCGAGAGCCCAAGCCTGATTTGCGCAAACGGACCTGGGACGTCGTTGAAGCTGGCCTGGACTCTCTCGACTACGACTGAGCGATGACAAGACTTGCGGCATATCATCCAAATTTCAGCCGAAGGTGACCAGGAATCCTCTGGTCCAACTGGAAGCATTAGGGTCACTCAAAGTCTTTCACGAGTGAGGACCTGTAAGTATGGAGGACTGCGAGCGTCTATGGCTCTCACAAGCTGCGGGCGGAGTTCCATTTCCAGGACGGTCCTGGTCTTCACCCCACCGATACCACCTGAACGGTACGTGTCTTCTCGGCTCTCGAGTCCTTCTCTGCGTTTCCTTCCGCACTTGACATGATGAAAACCATTGTATCGTCATCCTTAGACAGACTGCCGTCCGCCGGGGGTCGAGGAGCCATTCGTCGCATCGTCGAGTGGGGAGATCCGGAGGGACGCAGCGTGACGAGTCTATATAATCTTCTCTCTGAGGGCGGCTTTCCCGTTGCCCAAGATGTTGCTTTTGTTGAGATGTATGCTACTGCGCATGAGCTTGTTCGGAAGGAGAGTCTGACCATCGTCTGTGGTTATTAGGGAACTTCCAAGGCTGTCCGCTTGGGGCTCGATAGCACGAGTACATGGATATGGCGAAGGGCCAAGCTTGGGGTTTGCGGTGCCAGACCGGAGTGCGATCTTACTGCTTGGACGGGAGGTCCATCACATTTCTGAGCCTGGCTCATCGCACATGCAAGCAACACATGGTTCTGTTGTACTCCCAGATCTAGATATCCGCAAACGGACCAAATTCTTTGAAGAGTGAGCACTCGTACAGAGTAAAAGGTGTGTCGCCAACTCCACAGAGTGAGGCTTTCGAACCAGCATTCCTGTTTCTAGAATTAGGTAAGCAACGTCCTGTGTCCCGAGTCTGTGCGAGTCTGTGCGAGCTCCGCAATATATGCAGCGCATGCATAAACCTTTATGCAAGCATTTGAACGGACCATGCAGAAGCGAGCACAAGCGCTCTGACCAATCCGAAGGCCGCGAGCCCGACGTATTGCGGGTCCCTTCCCGAGCGCAGGCATTGATGGATTCTTACATAATGCACTGGAAGCCGCCCGGCAAACTGCCTTGGCCCATCCCACTTTGGACCATCGTCTCCGACCTCTCGTCGTCCAGATACCGTCCGAGGCCTGCGTGATCTATCTCTCTATCTATCTCTTCCTCTCTTTCTCTCTTTCTGCCTCCCCCCCCTTCCCTCCCCCCCCTCTCTCTTCTGCTTGTCCAACCATCCGCAGCGCGGTCACCGCATCGCGCACCTCCCCCTCTTGGGCTCTCGTTTCCCGCTTCTTATCCCCTCCTCTCCTGCCGTATCTCTTACGCATCCAACCCAGCCTCGTCGCAGCGCCTCCGACCGAGCCGGCACCATGGCGCGCGTCTACGCCGACGTCAACCAGAACATGCCCCGGAGCTATTGGGATTATGACTCGGTCAACATCAGTGCGTGGGCCCTTCGCTGCTCTCTCTCCTTCTGTCACCTTCTCTCGTTCTTTCGCTGTTGCTCTTCTTTGGGGGGGATCTTTTCTGCATCGAAAGACTTGGATCGCTGACGTGTTTGCGAGTACAGGTTGGGGCCTTCTGGAGAACTACGAGGTCGTGCGCAAGATTGGTGCGTAGAGAGCCCATATCCATCCCCGATCCAGCTCCCATCTCTGGCCTCTTTTCGAGCCTGTGTCATATCATCTTTTTTTCTCCCTTCGCCCACTCGGTGCTCCGGTGGTATTGACATGCAGCCCCGCGATAGGTCGAGGAAAATACTCAGAAGTCTTCGAGGGCATCAACATCGTTAATTACCAGAAATGCGTCGTCAAGGTTCTCAAGCCAGTCAAGAAGAAGAAGATCAAGCGTGAGATAAAGATTCTGCAGAACCTGGCAGGCGGTCCAAACGTCGTTGCCCTTCTGGACGTGGTGCGGGACGCTCAGGTGAGGCTTGCGCAGGGGTTTTCCCCCCCTCCTTTGAAATTCTCGCTCCTCAAGCTCTCGCATTTGCTGATATCCGGCTTGCGCGCCCTATCTCCAGAGTAAGACGCCGTCCCTCATCTTCGAATATGTCAACAACACCGACTTCCGCAGCCTCTACCCCAGGTTCAACGATCTCGACGTTCGCTTTTACATCCTCGAGCTCTTGAAAGCGCTCGACTTCTGCCACAGCAAGGGCATTATGCATCGCGACGTCAAGCCTCATAACGTTATGATCGATCATGAGAATAGAAAGGTGAGGAAAGGGAAGAAGGATGGAGCCGCAGCAGCAAGGGGACCGCAGGAACCCTTCTCCTTGGGGGGGCGGGGGAGAAGAAGGGGAAAAGTGGAAGATGAAGATGAAGAAAGAGGTCGCGCGACTTGCGCTCACTGAGAGATCCCGAACTGACCATGGTTGTCGGACAGTTGCGCCTCATCGACTGGGGTCTGGCCGAGTTCTACCACCCCGGCACCGAATATAACGTGCGCGTGGCCTCGCGATACTTCAAGGGCCCGGAGCTTTTGGTCGATTTCCAAGAGTACGACTACAGCCTGGACATGTGGAGTTTGGGGGCCATGTTCGCCTCTATGATCTTCAGGAAAGAACCCTTTTTTCACGGCACTAGCAACTCGGACCAGCTGGTTAAGATCGCCAAGGTTCTCGGTACGGACGACCTTTTCGACTACCTCGACAAGTACGAGATCGAGCTTGATGCGCAGTATGACGACATCCTCGGCCGGTTCCAGAGGAAGCCCTGGCATAGCTTCGTCAACGCCGAGAATCAGAGATTCATTTCTAACGAAGCAATCGACTTTCTTGACAAGCTTCTTCGCTATGACCACCAGGTATGCGCTTGTCTTTTTTCGGAGGAAACTTCTTCTCATTGTCCTTCTCTTGGGCGAAAGATCACCTGTCTTGTTCTCGTCGTATTTTAAAAGCTCCATTTCCAGGCTTCCTTTCACCATCTCACTTTATGTCTAACTCCAATATAGGAACGGCTGACTGCGAAGGAAGCCCAAGCCCATCCCTACTTCAGCCCCGTCCGCGACCCGGAGGTCTTCAAGCACAACCTCGCCAACGCGAACGGAGGGCCGTACAAGCAGTCCTGAATCCCCACGACGGACATCACAGCTGGACCTGTACATCGACGACCCACGGCCCCTGGTTCTCGCCCTCCGGAAATTTTGCCGTCTCCCCGCCTCCTCTTTCCTCTCATGATACCCTGGACCAATTTGTACATCTTGCAGCGCCCCTTTCCCTCTGCGCATTGCGCCTTTCTCTCTTCTGATGCGCAGATCGCGAAGGGGCAAAAGAAGCAACTGAAGGCTCTCCGATCTCCACCGTCTGACAACTTCGTCTGTCTTTCCGCAAAGAGTCTTTGACTCATTCTTTTGGCAACGCTTCACGCTCTCGAATGGCCTGGGATGAACTTGCCCCCTCAGCATCAGCATTTCTATGGATAGCGAGAAGCCCAGGGAGCATTTCCCAAGGCTGGCCATTCGTCAGGAGTCATGTTCATCACGAGGAAACGGCATGAGCAGTGAAGAAAGAAGAAAGGAGGACGGAAGGGAATGGAGGAAAGGGGACCCACAGCTGAGGAGGAAAGCGAGGAGGAAAGGGCAAGGAAATGAGAAACGCGAGAAAGGAAGACAGGAAATCGGATATTTGCTTTTTAGGTTCCTGCACGGCGTTTCGCAGAGAGAAAGAGAGAAAGCGAGGAAAGGAGAGAGAACTGAACAGGTTAAATCGGCATCTTTTTTCTTTGGTCGTTTTTTTCATGAGTCTCTTCTGTCTTCTTTGATGCTGCCTCGATCCGCGTTGATGCGTCGGACGGGAATGAGGGTAGAGGGGAGGATGAGCAAGGAGTAATTTGCAGGGGATTCACCAAGCGCCTCAATCCAGATTCTCTTTGGATTGCGAGGGGGGTTTCTTTTGCGTTACTACTACTAGGGGCAAGTTGTTTTCGGGCAGAGTTTTTTGCTGGGGGGACTTATCTGAGCAGTTTCATCATAGGGGCAATTGTCTGGGCATGATCAGGGGCAGTTGCCTGGGCAGTTTGCATCAGAGGCAGTTGTCTGGGCGGTATTGATTAGGGGCAATTATATGGGCAGTTTTCATCATCAAGGTCAGTTGTCTGGGCAAATTCATCAGGAGCAGTTATATGGGCACTTTTCATGATCAGGGGTAGTTGTCTGGACAGCCTTCATTAACAGGGATTATCAGGGGCGAAGGTCTCCGAGCAGCGGGAAGTGAGCATCATTACGGCCTAGATGAGAGATGAGCACGATGAATGAGGCCATGTGATTGAAATGATGTTTGGTTGGTGTGTTGATGCGTGATCGATGCGATTTGATGTTGATGCCTGATTGATGCGACTTGATGTGTGGTTGATGCGTGGATGATACTGCGAGGGGGTGGTGTGGGAACGACCTTTCTGTGAGGAGGACGGATTGGTTGAGGGTGAGGAGGGATTCGGTTGGAGGTGAAGGATCTACACCGGGGGGAAGATCCTTGTGCGGGTCAAGGATCTACTGATCAGAGTTGGCGATTCGTTGTGGAAGGGATGGGCAAGAAAAGGGGGGCGTTT
Organism: Escovopsis sp. TC; assembly: GCA_003055185.1. Classification (NCBI taxonomy): domain Eukaryota; kingdom Fungi; phylum Ascomycota; class Sordariomycetes; order Hypocreales; family Hypocreaceae; genus Escovopsis; species Escovopsis sp. TC. The sequence continues at coordinate 5,880,331 of NIGD01000001.1, forward strand.
TGACTCCGCTTCGAGAATGCAGAGTGAGCTGTGAGGTTTCCTTGTGGAGTGCGCCTGGTGTGAAGAGTTGCTGCTGTGAGGATGGAGAAGGTGGGAAGCGTTCCGGTTCTGCAGATGGAGGATTGGGAAGACTTCCTAAGAAAATGATCAATGGTCAAGAAAGGAGGTGTCAGGCTGGATGTGAAGATAAGAGGTGGGAGAGCGGTCTCAACTTGAAGGATGATAGATTTGGGGCCATGTGGGTGATGTGGTTTTTGCCCTTTGAAAAGGATGTTGCATTCAGGGGATCTTGAATCGTGTACTCCGTAGCCCCCGCTGAAAAGTGCCGGCATGAGGAGCGTAAGCCCCCTGACCATAAGCCCCTGACTTACTGCTAGCAAACTTAAAGCCTCTGATTCTCCACGGGTATACAGCATGCAGGAGGCGTTGTACATGATCCGTATAGGTCTGGCTCATCACGACGGCGTGCCTGGATCGGCGTCCATTTGGAGCTCGTCTCAATTCGTGTACAATGGATGCCTGGCTCATCACGACGTCGTGCCCGGACCGAGTCCTATTTCAAACTCATGTCGAATTCTAGAGGGAAGTGTATCCAAGTCATCCGCGGCTGCGACTGCTTCGCTGCTCGTCCCTTCGAGCGCCGTGCCATGTAGATAACTTCATGAACCTCCTCAGAGACAACTTGCTGACCCGGAGGTATCTTGCCGCGTTGGGCTTCTTGTTGAGCTATCTCCGTATCGATGTATTTTTGCCGCCTTGGGCTTTTTGTCAAGGTATACTCCGTAGTATCTCTGTATATATATTGATGCTTGCCACCTTGAGCTGCTTGCCGGGCTATCTACATGGATCAAGTCTTGCCGCCTCAAGCTCCAAGCCAGACAATCCCTATATGGATGTATTCCTTCGGCCTTGGGCTTCATGCCGGGCTATTGCTATGTGTATGTCTTCCCGCCGCCTTGAGCTTCACGCTGTGCAATACAGATGTGGAACTCGCTCCGCCTCGAGCATCGCGGAGTGCCAGCTGGGCGCATATCATATCCCTGGTTCGCGCCAATCGCCAGCGCGGCGGATCGCATACTGCCTCGACTGTCTGGCCATATGAGGACAGGTCAAGCCCAGAAACCTTGGTCGTCCGCAAGCTGGTGATGCAAGTCCTCGTAGGCGGCGTCGCAGTGAGGACTCCGATGAGCAATGAAGCAGACATCCCCGCAAGCCGATCATAAGCACGTGAAGCAGAAATCCCGTCCGCATCGATACCCATCCACCCCGCAAACCCGCAGCGTCCCCCCCGGCGACCGCACAACACTATCATCTGCGCCCCTCCGCACAGGCGTGCGATACACCTCCGTAGTAAGGGCGCTCGACTTCCAGAGCTTGCGGGCGGTGGTGGTGATGACGGCGGCGCCAGTCCTGTTGTTGGCTCTGGTGCCGGTGCTGGTCTTGGGGGTCCTGGCGTTGGCCCTGGTGCTGACGGTCCCAATGCTATAGGGCGCAAGGCCGGCGGCTGGGGTGACGAGCTCGTCGAGGGCGAGGGCGTCGGGGTCGGAGGCCGCGAGGGAGAGGATGGAGCGATGGGAGAAGGGGGTCTTGAGTCGGGTGGCGGGGCGGCTTCGGAGGGATGGGGTTTGGGGGGTTTTGGAGTCTTTGCGGGGTGGGTTTGGGAGGGGTAGCTTCTCGTGTTGTGCACTGGGGGGTTGCTTGGGGGGTCTGATGGATGCGTTGAAGGATTGCCGAGGGGCTTCGCTAGATGCGTTGGAGGATTCTGAGGAGGCTTCGCTGAATGCTGCTTGAAAGGGGAATTCGACGGGGGCTTTGTTGGATGCTTGAGCGGAGGATTCGAGCGAGGCTTCGTGGCTAGAGGTTGGAGAGGAGATTTCTTCGGATGCTTTTGTTGAGATAACCTTGCTTGTAGTTTCGCCAAATGCTTGAAAAGGAGGAGGAGGAGGAGAAGCGGCCTGTCCCCGGCAGGTGGACGTCTGCGCTGGAAGTGCCGATGCAAGCTCGTGGTCGTCGTCATGCCGGTCCTCGTCGTCGTCGATCGTGCTGGCGACGAGGCCGCTTCGCGACTTCCGAGACATAGAGCGCCGCCTACGTCCAAGCATTGACACCGGCGGTCCCTCCCGCTCGTCCCCCTGGCTGCCATCCTCATCCGACAGGCGCACCTGGAACGACGCCGCATTCTTCTGCAGCCAGCGCGCTTCGCGGCACAGAACCCGCGGGGTCTGATCGTCAAGAGAGACGCGTGCGGCGAAACGCGCGAGGGAGCCGCTCGGCGAGGAGGACGCCGGAGGAGCGGCGTCGCTGGAGTAGCCGGAGGGTTGGGTGATGGCGGTGTCGGCGTCGGCTGTGTCGGAGCTGGTGCCGCGCAGGGTGGGCTCTCGCGAGTCGTGGGTGTCGGGGGCTGAGGATGGGCTTGCGGGCGGGGCGGATTGCGCTTCTTCGTCCTCTTCTTGGTGCTGTTGTTGCTGTTGCTGTTTGTGAGGTTGGTGTTGTCGTTCTTGTTCTTGTTGGAGCTGTTGCTGGAGTTGATGGTCTTCTTCCCCTGGCGCGTCTGAATACTGCTGCTCTGTGAAATCCATGCCCTCCTGTGCTACCACCGCTTCGAGCGACGCCGACGCGATGCGGGAGAGGTCTGCGAGTCGGTGGGCCGTCTTCTCGCGCTCAGCGGATCGCCTGGCCTTGGTCGCTCGTCTGGCCACTCTGACAGTGGAAAGGACGACGGGAGCTTCGTCGTCGGAGAAGACGTAGGTGGTGTCTGCGGCCGCGTTCATGCCCGTGGCTCTGGGCAAGGAGTCGATAGCAGGGGACTCGCTCGGCTGCGCGGGGGCCATGCCGTCCAGCACAAAATTGCGGGTATCGTATGAAAAAGCTGGCTCTTCTTCCCCCGCCAAGTCCTCTTCCGTCGTGGCCTGGACTTGACCGCCACGAGGACCGTCATTCTCGGCGACGGCTTCAGGGGTCTGGTCGGGCTCCGGTGCGAGGTCTATGCCTGGTGAGCCTGGGCTGCTGTCGACAGCATCGGGCATTTCGATGTCGTGGTACTCTTCGCGCATTTCCACGTGCGGGGCGGGGATCTCGATCAAGAATGTCCGATGTCTTTTTGGCTGCTGGAGTCCCGGGTGCTGGTCTTGTGCCGGTGATGGTGGTTCGATTCGGATGGACTCGGCCGGCTCTCTGCCGCCGGAAGAGCGTCTCCTCGTTTTTCTCGGGCTCAGTGTGAAATGCGAGGTGGTGAAGAAGGCGTTGTCGACGGGCGCGGGGAGAGACTGCAAGTCTGTGTCGGCCTGGCTTGTGTTGTCTGCCTCGATTAAGTCTGCTTCATCGACATCTTTGGTCTCTCGCACGTCGAGATGCTCACCATCTTCTTGTTCACCTTCTCCGTCGCCGTCTTCTTCTTGTTCTTCTCGTTCTGCTTCTTCCTCTTGCTCTTCTCTTTCTACTTCTCTTGCTTCTTCTCCTTCTCTTTCTCCTTTTTCTTCTCCATTTTCTCCTCCTTCTTCTTCTTCCTCTTTTTCCTCAGATACAATGTCCTCTGGAGGCTTGTGTTTTCTCGGCCGCCCTCTCTTCCTCGCTGGCTCCAGCGCTGATGTGATATGCGCATTGGAATTCGCATCAATGGGAATGAGCCGGGGTCTGCCTCGCTTTTTGCCGCCCGGACGAGCGGATCGAGGGGGGCCGGCATCCTCTCGGTCGTCGGATTCGTCTTGAAGCGCGGACTCGGCCCTCAACTCCACAATCCTCTTCCGCGGGCGTCCCCGCTTCCTCTTAATCTCGCCCTCGCCCTGGTCCTCGGCCTCGCCCTTGGCCTGGACCTTGTCATTCTGGGTCGACCTGCGCCGGGCGGGAGGGGCAGGGAGACTCTTTACGGCTCGCTGCTTCGACTGCTGCGAGAGATGCTTGCCGAGCGCCACGTTGAACACGGATCGGAGCGGCTCGTCCTCGGCCTCCTTGTATTTCGATCGAATCGCCCATATGGAGCTTGTTCCCTTCTGGGCCTTGAAGTTGTACCGGTGACCAGTCGGCATCGGCTGTGGCTGCAGCTGCGGTTGCGGCTGCGGCTGCGGCTTCTGGAACCGGGCCAAGGGCCATTGATTCTGGTCGGCGGGGAACGGGAAGGGGAGGGGAATGTTCCCCCACGGCGATCCTGGTGCTGTGAATGGCTGAGGGATCATGGCGTGCGGCGATAGGGGGCCGAAGGGCACTGAAGAAGGCATCGTGAAGGGCGTCTTGGAGGGCATCGTCGAGGGCATTGTGGAGGGCCCGAAGCCGAAGGGGGAGAAAGAGAATGAACCGGGCCACAAGGGGCCGGGCATGATCGACGCCGGGTGAATGAATTGATGCAGCGGCCAGGACTCCCCGGGAAGAGGAGGAGTTCCTGCTCCGGCCCTGGGCACGAGTGCCATCGACAGGGGATCGGTCTGGCTGCTGCTCTGCGCAGAGCCGATCTGGTGCTGCTGCTGCTGCTGCTGTTGTTGTTGTTGTTGTTGTCGTCGTAAATGCTGTCGTTGTTGTCGTAAATGCTGTCGTTGTTGTCGTTGTCGGCGTGTTCGCGCGCGCCCGTCCATGACCTCGTCCTCGTCCCCATCTTGGTCTTCGTCCTCGTCCTCGTCCTCGTCCTCGTCCCCGTCCCCACGCGCAGAACACGATCCTGAACCCGAAGCCGAACCCGAGCCAGATCCCGAGTCATCTCTGTCCCGCGGGGTCTGCTCGGCGCTGTCCTCGTCCTCGTCGTCCTCTGTGTAAGTGAACTGCTTCCACAGGAGGTCGTCGTCGACCTTTTGCTGCTGCTGCTGCTGCTGCTGCTGCTGTTGATATTGAAGCTGCTGCTGCTGCTGCTGCTGGAGGAGGAAGAATTCGTCGCCGACGTCCATCTCGTTGCGCATGTTGTGTATGTGACCGTTGTCGACGACGATCTCGCCGGTCATGAGGTCGATCTCGTCGCCGATGCCGTCGAAGTCGCGGCCGTACTTCTCGAAGATGTGCGCCATGGTGGACTGGAAGCGGACGTCGGAGTAGGCGCGCTCGATGGAGAGGCGGTAGCCCTCGTCCTTTGCGTCGAGGCCGAGGCCTAGGCCGAAGGACTGGAGGACGTACTGGGAGTCGTGGGCGACGTCGAGCCAGTCCTCGGCGGTGGTCTCGTCTGTGGTCCGACGCCGCTTGGAGGGCGGCTCTGCGTCATCCATGGCGTAGGGGGGGCGATATAGTAGTAGTAGTAGTAGTAGAAAGGGCCGTCACGTATGCGCGCAATGTTCGTCGCCCTCGCCTTCTATCCGCTTTCTTGGGGGACAGGTCGTCGCCTTGAACGCCCTTGTCGTCGTCGTCGTCGTCGTCGTCGTCGTCGTCGTTGCTGTTGTTGACCTCGTTGACCTCGTTGACGGCGGCGGCGGCGGCAACGTGGATCGGCTGGCTTCACGCAGCAGCAGATTGTTTCGCGCTTGGGACTGGCATCGGCCGCAGCATCTAATCCAGTGTCGACGCCGTTCGACGCGGAGTCTCGATGGTGGTTGTGGTGGTGATGCGAGGCGCGATCGGGAGGGTGAGTCACGAAGCGAGTGTTGATCGAGGGATGGGTGGATGGGTGGATGTAAGTGGAGAATGCGTGCCCGGAGTGTATGAGGTCTTTGTGAGGCTGCCGGTTCCGAATCGAGGAGACCAACATGGAGATCCGCGCGATGTTCAGGGTTAGGGTTGCGTGAGGGCTGGATCAGGGTTGGAACTTGGACTACCAGGATGTTGCCAGGCTTATCCAAGGGTTACGTGAGGGTTGGCTAACGGATCAGCAGGGTTGCTCTGGTCGGGCCAGGGTTGGGCCAGGGTTGGGCCAGGGTTACGAACCACTGCACTTGCACTTGAGGGTTGAAGGAAGGTTCTGCGGACCTTGCCAATACCTCCGAACCGCGGGGCGCATGCGCGTTCCAGAGGCTCGCGCCGGGCATGTTCATGTACCCCGGCTGTACTCCGTACCGCGCTCGAGCAGGGTTCCCCTCCATCAATTGATGGATCCACGAGGGGCATCGCGGGGTGGCTACCCTGGAGCTGGGAATGGGACACCGCGGGCTCTGACTACATGTATGTACATGTATGTATGTATGTGATGTACTCCGTACATGTAGAATTGATGCTGGATTGAATTCAATGTTGATGTTGATGCTGGATTGAATCTACACATGGCCGCAAGAGTCACTGGTCTTTAGGGCATCCAGCTGGATTCGAGGGGGCGCGACACCGCTACATCGAAACGGTCTGGGCCCTGGTGAGCGTCCCGGCTGCTGGAGACCCCTGAAGCTCGCCGCCTGTGGCTCCTCCAAGGAGGAATCATCCATGGATGGATTGATGGTACTCCGTAGATCTTCATTGATTGATGGATCCAAGATGAATGGACGATGAGGTCACTCGATTCATCCTCCATCCAAGATGCACGTACATACATCAATGATGGCTGGGCCAGACGTCTCCTGGATCCATCTCATCAATGGATCAAGCTTCCCTTCGCAACGTCTACGCTCCTGAATTCTCGGATCACCCCAATCTCACTTGAACAGCCCAAGACCTCGACCGACCTGAGCTCCTGACCTTGCACCAGATCCCTCAAGATCATCACCCAGACCCATCGGCCCCGGATCGAAACCGACCGCCATCCATCCACCCCTCCATCATCCACCCTCCTTCAATGTATTGCCAAAAGTGTCGTCAGCCGCTCAGGCTGGACGGCTCCCTCGAGGACCTCAACCCGGCAGCGTTCGATCTCCTCGTCTGTAAGCACACGCCTGGTCCTCTTACGTCCCCCTCCCACTCCGCCCTCCCCATCGCTTCCCTTCAAATCCCCCGGCTTCACCTGCTCACGGCTGACCCCTCCTGCTCAACGCATCGCCACGTGGACCTACGACAGCCTCCTCGTCCTCGTCACCACAGACCACGACCAAGTCCTCCGCCTCGCGGCCGACCGTGTCGCACCCGCAGGAGCAGGCCCGGCGATCGCTCTACGACAAGGTCGCGCAGACAACGGCCTCGCCGACCTTCCGGCGGCACCATGGCATCCAGCCGCGCGACAACGCCATGTCCTTCATCTTCCTGACCGAGTCGCAGGTCGGCCACCCGCTGCCCCAGCACCCGCCCGGCAGGGAGCAGCAGCAGCAGCAGCAGGGTGCCTCCTCTTCTTCTTCTGCTTCTGCGCAGCGTGGCAAGCGATCTGGCGCCGGCGTCCCTTCCACTGCTGCTGGTGCTGGTGCTGGTGCTGGTGACCCCTCCATCAGCGGCGGGGGCAGGGCAAGCGAGATGGACCGGGTGAACCGCCTCTTCGAGATCCTCTCCGCGAGATCCGACATCGACCACCCCGTGTGCGTCGAGTGCACCGACATGCTCGTCGACGGCCTGCAGAAGAAGCTCGACGCCGCCTCCCGCGAGCGGGACGCCTACGTCTCCCACCTGCGGGAGGTCCAGGCGACGCAGCCGACCGAGGAGGACGCCCGCTCGTGGCGGGAGTCGCTCGGCCGCGCCGAGGGCGAGATGGCCGACGCGCTGGCGGAGCTGAAGCGCCTCGAGGCGGAGAAGGACGCGCTGGACGGGGAGATCCTCGCGCTGCAGGAGGAGTCGCTCGAGCTGGACCGCGAGGAGGAGGCCTTCTGGCGGGAGCGCAACGCGTTCGCGACGCGCATGGCCGACTTCCAGGCCGAGCGGGACAGCGTCAACGCGCGGTACAGCAACGACTCGCAGCTGCTTGAGAAGCTGCAGCGGTCCAACGTGTACAACGACACCTTTTGCATCAGCCACGACGGCAGCTTCGCGACCATCAACGGGCTCCGGCTCGGCCGGCTGTCCAACAAGCCGGTCGACTGGCCCGAGATCAACGCCGCCTGGGGGCACGCGCTGCTGCTGCTCGTGACGGTCGCGGAGAAGCTGGGCTACAAGTTTCAGGGCTACGACCCGCAGCCGATGGGCAGCACGTCCAAAATTGTCCGGTACGAGTCGGCCCCGGCGCCGAGCAGGCGGTCGACTTACAGCAGCAGCAGTGGCAACAACAGAAACAACAACATAAACAACGACAACAACAACAACAACAACAACAACAACAACAACAACAACAACAACAACAACAACAATGACGACGAGAACAACGATAGTCACAACAACAATACCAACAACACCTACAACAGCAGCAATTACGGCGGCGGTGGCGGCGGCGGCAACGGCAACGGCAACGGCAACGGCAACGGCAACGGCGGCCCCCGCCATCACCCCCCCCACCCGCCCCCCCCTCCCAAGAAGCAGGTGCTCGAGCTGTACAGCTCCGGCGACATGCCCCTCGGCCTGACCTTCATGCACCGCAAGTTCGACAACGCCATGGTCGCCTTCCTCGAGCTGGTGCGGCAGCTCGGCGTCTTCGTGCAGCTGCAGACGGAGGCGACGGGCACGCCGCTCACGCTGCCGTACCGGATCGAGGGCGAGCGGATCGGGGACACGAGCATCAAGCTGGGGATCGCGCAGGACGACGGGTGGACCAAGGCGTGCAAGCTGACGCTGACGTGCTGCAAGTTCCTGCTGGCGCATGCGAGCAACGTGAGCTCCGGGGCGAGGGGGAGCGTGGGGTGAGACTACATACGGGTGGAGGCTGACAGTATTGACGACTCGGTACGGAGTATGAAGGATGAGCATACGGTAGGATGGAAGGGCGTGAAGGGTCTCTTTCGTTCCAGGTGGTGAACGAATGGGATTTCGGGATGTTGGGGCAAATGGATGTGATTTGGAATGGCCGGCGTTTGGGCAGCGTTCGGGGCGATATACATACGTTCCTCTTGAGTTGTATCACAGTCTGGGCTCTCCCGTACGTCGATGAATCATTGCATGAATGCTCGCGGGGGCCTCTCTCTTGTGATGGATTCGGGATCCAGGTTTCAGGATGGACCTACGTCCAAGGACATCGAGCTCAGAGTGGATCTCGTTTGCGTCCCTTCTTGCTACCGATTTGCTCGCAGAATGGATCCATCTATCCATGTATCAGTCATATAGATGCTCGCTGAAAACAGGAAGATGCGTGCAGGAATGAGGCCCTCACGATGGTCGGCTTCGAACCTGCAGTTTGCATCTAATGTACATCAAATGAACATACTACTACCTACTCAGTACTATATGGACATATGTATGCATGTGTGCACGAGCTTCCATCCAGCTGTCCGACTGCACGTGCGAGCCGCTACCCGCAACTACCCGGTAGAGGCACCTCTGGATTCAGGGACATGATCGAAGCTTGAGATCAGCATCTTCAACATTCAATGTCATCATGAACATGACATAGATCCATGTCATGGACTCCATGTTGGCTCTTCACTGGAGTCGACCTCGCGGGAGCAGTCGTCAGCTTCAGAGCTTGAGGGTTGTACTCCGTACTGCGTACCTACTGGTAGCTGGAGGAGTTGTTGCGGCCGTCCAGGATGGATGCAACCAGACCGTTGCTGCGGCTCCAAGTACTCCCTACGTCGGGCTACATCGAAGGAACGAGGCCGGGTGCGTCAAGCTCCGTGCATCCAAGAGTACTCATCGGGTCCCCTGCGGTCGGATGAACGGGACCCAATCGAATCAAGCTGGGATGGATGTGGATGGACTCGGACCGTCTTGGATCAACTCCAGTCCATCCTCCAATTGCCTAGAGCTCGAGCTTCTCGTTCGATCAGATCGACTCTTCACCATCAACGCGTTCACGCCTCTGACGTCTGGTCCACACTTCCACTCGCACGCTCTTCTCTCCAACCCACATTCCATCCAAACCTGGCCCTCTCCCGCTCCGTCCAGACTCCATTGCGCTGTCGGCTTCGTCCTAAAAACATCCTCGTCCCGATTGACTCTCGACCTCGAAACGCTCCCATCCTCCCCTCGGATGAGACTCCAAGGCCCAGCTCGCCTCGATCGATCATCTCCATCCACCCGTCCATCCACCCGTCCATCCAGCCACCCAACAAATCGATCCATACTACGTACTACACCTTCTCGGACTCTGCCACCCCTTCGGCCTTCGGACAGCAAGCCTCCATGCTCGAGCTCCTGGATGGCTAATCGTCACCGCACCGCTGCTCTTCCACCGTCACCGTCACGATGAAGGCCGCGCCCCTCATCATCAATTGGCACGACCAGAACGCCCCAATCTACTCGGCCCATTTCGAGCCCGCTGGCAGGGGCCGCCTCGCGACCGGCGGCGGCGACAACCACGTCAGGCTGTGGAAGGTCGACGCCGACGGGCCGGATCGCCAGGTCGAGTATCTCGCGACCCTGTCCAAGCACAACCAGGCCGTCAACGTCGTCCGCTGGGCCCCCAAAGGTGAGGTCCTGCTTTGTTCCGGGTTGGACTTCGTCTCAGCTCCCACGAGAACACCATTCCTGCGGCGAATCTCCTGCCTCGTGCTGCGTGCTGCGTGCTGCGTGCTGCGTGCTGCGTGCTGCGTGCTGCGTGCTGCGTGGTGCACGCTGCCCGGTGCTTCGCCTCGTTCTGCTCTGCTGACACCTGTCATGGTCCCTTCCCAGGTGAGGTCCTCGCCTCCGCCGGCGACGACGGCAACGTCATCTTGTGGGTTCCCAGCGACACGCCGCCCGTCAACTTCGGCTCCGAGGGCCTCGACGACAAGGAATCATGGCGCGCCAAGCACATGTGCCGCTCCAGCGGCGCCGAGATTTACGACCTCGCCTGGTCTCCCGATGCCGTCCACTTCATCATCGGCAGCATGGACAACATCGCCAGGATCTACAACGCAAGCTCAGGTGAGCCATGACTTCAAGTCATCCAACATCCAGTCCGCATGCACCAACTTCTCCCTACGTACGGAGTGGTAGTACTGTACGGAGTACGGAGTACGGAGTATCCATCTTGCACATGCTCACACACACCTCCAGGCACGCTCGTTCGACAGGTCGCCGAGCACAGTCACTACGTCCAGGGCGTCGCCTGGGACCCCCTCAATGAGTACATCGCCACCCAGTCGTCCGATCGATCCGTCCACATCTACTCCCTCAAGACCAAGGACGGCCAGTACACCCTCAGCCATGACGATAAGCCCCCCAAGCTCGCCAGCCACATCAAGGTCGACCTCCCCCCCCGCCGCATATCCTCCAACA
>NIGD01000001.1:5893735-5905276 GCA_003055185.1 Escovopsis sp. TC
CCCCCTCCCCTTCCCCCTCCATTTTTGCCCTGTTTCCCAGCTTCCGTTGTGCAAGCTCCTGCCCCCCCTTTTCGAACAAATTTTCCTTCTCTCTGCCTCCACGGCTCGTATCCTTTCTCTCTCGAAGTCTTTGTATTATTATTATCAGGTCAGGATTTGCCTCGAAGGTACGCGGCAAGATCCCCTGCGAGAACTTGAAACTGATGGAAGGGGACATTGCCTTGCTACTCGTGGATGTGGTTGAAAGCCCCTGCTGATAGCAAACTTCGGGACGCAAGGCTCCGAGACGAGCTCGCCACGGCATTCGCGAGGGCTCTCCCCAAGGGGGTCACCGGCCAGGGACCAGGGGTCCTGGGCCATGTCTGCTGATGGGATTCGCAAGGTCTTTCCCATGGGGATCGTCCTGGGACCGAGCATTCGGGGACGAGACTGCCGAACGATGGCGGGTTGTACTCGAGGGCGATGGATCGATTGGAATTGGATCGGCCGAGGATTGGGGAGATAAGTCGTGCCTGCCGAGCTGTTGAGGGGCTCTTCTCGGGGCTTGGGGGAGATGGATCGGTTGGACCAAGTGTCCGGCGATGACTTGGACGGTGTTGCGGTGTTTGTCCTCGTGTGGGGTTCTGTCGTTGCTGTGTTTCACGATGCCTTGTCATGGTCTTGAATGTCTTGCCCCTTTTTCTCCTTTTTTTTCTGGCGTACTCTTCTGTTCCATTGTTTGCCCTCTACCTTGTTCCAATTCTATCTCTTGCCTTCTCCCCCTCATTTTCTTCTTTCTACTTTCTTCTGGTTTTTCATCATCCGCCTACTACTAGTAGTACCTACCTATCCTTCCTACGCGGGAACGAATACCTCATAGTGGAGAAAGGCCTAATGCATTCCCTGAATAGTTGTCTCTCGAGATTCCCTCATGGATCCATGCATTGGAACGAACACTGACGAGCATGTCGGATGGTTTCGACATAGGACGAGCCAGGCCGTGCTGCATGGCCTCCCCGGGTGCTCAACGTCATGCAGGCTGTGCGGGTGGTTCTTCCCGAATGTATCATGAAATGTGGACGATGGGGACGTGGAGCTGGAGAGCATTGAACCCTAACCCTGGTCGTGATGATTGTCGGCATACTCCGTAGATGTGCTCCGTACGGAGTACTAAGTGCTTGTTTTGGGGCACGTTCCATGTTCCACTCCCTCCCCTTTCCCGCACTCGAACCATCGTTGCAACTGTGCCAGATTGGAGGCATCAAGCGATGCGGTCCATCTCGTGAGGTGTTGGAGTACATGACATAGGTACTCCGTAGTATACTCCGCACTTTGCATGCCTGCACCATCTCGGCTCTGCCCGATGGGCGATGCAGCTGTCTCTCCCCGTCGGCGTGTATTTGCCTCGGCAGCACTCCAAGCACGAGCACGAGCACGTGCACGTGCACCTCGCCCTTCAGCTGAAGAGTGACCCGGGGATGCGACACCGAGAGGATAGAGGTACCTGAGCTTGGCCCCGGGAATTGCAGCAGATGGAGGTAGCGTCGAGGTCCCATCACTCTGCCGGCTGCTGCGACTCAGTTGGCACAGGCAGGGAATTGCGCATCCACTGTGCAGCCGGAGTCCAAGTACATCAATGTACATGTACTCCGTACATGTGTACTCCGTACGGAGTAGTACTACGTGTAGCCATACAGCCATACAGCCATCCCACCGACTCAGACCGACCGTTTTCCCTGCGTCCAGCGGCACCATCAAGTAGCTGTACATACTGTACCCTGCATGGATGCCTCCAGCCACCACTGTAGAGTCCAGAGACTGCAGAGGCTGCAAGTCCCCGGCACGATGCTGAGTCAGGTCCAGTCCGCAACAGCGCAGGCGCCTGCAAACTTCCAGTTCTTTTCCCTCCTCCCAAGTTCTTGGCTCCATCTCCATTCCACCTCCATTCCATCTCCTCCTTCGTTTCCTCCTCCTCCTCCTCCTCCTCCTCCTCCACCTCCTCCACCTCCTGAGCCCCCCCATCGTCGGCGCCTCGTCCATCCACATCCGACAGCGCGATCGCAGCCCAGAGGAGACTCGACGCATCTACGGAGTATCGGCCGACCGCGAGCCCCCGTGGCGACAAGGGAAAGCCATCGAATCTCTCTCCCCCGACGCCAGTGCCCGCCATTTCGCTCTCCACGCGCTAGAGCTGCGTTCCCCGGCTCCACCGAGGCCAACCTCCCGCATCCATCCTCCCTCCCACGCGCCGAATTGATTGCTTGCCGGCTTGCGGACACGCAGCGACGACGAAGGTCCTATCGAACAAGCAACGAAGAGACTCGTGCCTTCGGCTACGATCGCATTTCGCTTCTCGACTCTCTGCTTCTTTTCCTTGTTCTCTGGTCGTTTGGCCCGCGACACCATACACACACCCGAACCGACCCCATCGGCCATCGGCCATCGGCCATCGCCACTCCCACCTCCCACCCGCACGAGCACCTCCGCGAACGTCCTCCTCAATCTCCAACAGTTCAACGACCTCGCCTAGCTCGATCTCCTCCGCATCGCCAAATTCCACAATGATGGCTTCCCCGCCTAAGCCCTGGGAGCGAGCAACCGTCGGCTCCTCTCCACTCGGTGCGTTCCTTCGTCCAGCCTCTGCTGTCCAGCCTCTGCACTACACTCACGCTCACGCTCACGCTCACGCTCACGCCCATGCTGATGCTGATGCTCATGCTGACCCGTCAACCCGCCAATCTCCAGCTTCTATGACCGCGTCGCCCACCTCAGCCCCCCCTGCGACCATAGCGCCAGCCGCCGCAGACGCGCCCCCCATCCCGGATCGGCCCCCTTCCCTCGCCTCCACCTTGAACCCCAATCCCGCCGCCGCCGCCGCCGTCAACCGCGTCGGCCCCATGAACAACCCCTACGGCGGCTACGGCAATGCCTACTCCAGCCCCTACTCCAGCCCCTACTCCCGCTTCGGGGGATACGGCGGCATGGGCGGCATGTACGGCGGCTACGGCGGTATGGGCGGCATGTACGGCGGCATGTACAACGGCATGTTTGGCGGCATGGCCATGGCCGGCGACAACCCGAACAGCCTGACCCAGCGCTTCGGCAACAGCACCGCCGCCACCTTCCAGATGCTCGAGGGCATCGTCACGACGTTTGGCGGCTTCGCGCAGATGCTCGAGAGCACGTACATGGCTACCCACTCGAGCTTCTTTGGTATGTGAACTTGGATCCCTCGATTTCTTCGTCTCCTTTCTCCCTCCCTTTTTTTTTCCGTCCTCCATTTCACATCCCTCTGATTTTCTTCCATTGCTTCTTTTCACGTGTGCTTGTGTTACTGTTTTGTTCCACCGGGGATCCTTCTTTTGAGATGCCTTGAAAGTCTTCCGTCCAACTTTCCAAGGTCGTCCTCTTATCGCCCTTGCCCTTGCTTCATCGAGACTGACTCGTTACAGCTATGATCTCCGTCGCCGAGCAGTTTGGCAACCTCCGTGACACCATGGGCCACCTCCTCGGCATCTTCACCTTCCTCCGATGGATTCGCACGTTCCTCGCCAAAGTCAGGGGCCACCCCCCTCCAGCCGACGCCACGGCCCTCACCCCCGCCGCCTTCGCCCGCTTCCAAGGCCGCAGCATCGGCCCCGACGGCAAGCCGCAAAAGGCCAGCCGAAAGCCCCTCCTCTTCTTCCTCCTCGCCGCCTTCGGCCTCCCGTACCTCATGTCCAAGGTGATCCGCGGCCTGGCAGCTACGGCGGAAGAGGAGGAGCGGAGGCAGCAGCAGCAGGCGGCCCTCGCGGCGCAGCCCGTCGACCCCGCGAAGCTCGAGTTCTGCCGCCTGCTCTTCGACTTCAATCCCCAGTCGCAGGGCGGCATGGAGCTCGAGGTGAAGAAGGGCGACCTCGTCGCCGTCCTCTGCAAGACGGACCCCGCGGGCAACGCGAGCGAGTGGTGGCAGTGCCGGAGTAGAGACGGTCGCCAGGGATACCTGCCGTCGACCTATCTCGAGGTGCTCAAGCGGCCCGCCCCGGAGGCCAAGAAGCTTAAGGCCATCAGCGACAAGGACCGGTCCAACTCGCTCACGAGCAGCATCTCATCCGACGACGGCAAGAAGGAGTTCGCCACGACGGACGGGCAGCGCAGTCGGTTCTACTCGTGAAGTCCAAGGCATACACTACATATCTCCAACCCGGTGCGACAAGACTTACGAGGGCGGCAGAACTGCAGACCCGCTTCAGCTGTACTCTCATCATGACTGCAACTACAACTCCATTTACAACTTCTCGATCTCGGCATGATGACTGACCCATCATACAGTTTATTTCTCTTTCGTTTTGGTGGCATGCCTTATTTACCCTTGGGCCTCTCTTTACTATTCTATCTGGTGCTTTCTCGGCCATGTCCTTGAAACACAGGCGTTTCGGATATCCTTGGACTCGCAGCAACAGTATTATTCCTCTTTTTTCGACCATACCAGCGATGCAGTGTATGACGCGGGGGCGAATGATGGCCCTATTCTGTACAAAGAGGGAAGACAGGGATTGGAGTGGGGTGGAAAGGAGGAGGCAGGAATCGAGAAGAGGAGGGGCGGAAGCGGGAGGAGAGTGCGGCCTGTAAATGATTTTGATTTTGCATGTACGTTTTTTTGAAAATCATACGCTTTGATGCTTATTTTGAATACTTGATTTGTGCCCTGTAGTATGGAGTCTATGTAGGTTGATCACATGTGTGGGCTGCGCCAAAGATTTGAGCGTCTTGTGCGTGTGAGGCTCTTATACAATGTGAAGATTCTGAAGTGGTCTGGATGATGCTGCGAGGCGATGTAGGTCTCTGAATTGAGGACGAGGTCGGTGTCGTGGGGATGGCTGAGGGCTTGGAATTGAGTCGGTGTCGTGGGAAAGGCTGGATGAATGGATGGATGGATGGACGGTGTTGACCGATCAGCCCTCTGTCTCGTAGGAGTTGGACTTGTGTTTGGGCTGGAACTGGAAGCCGGGATGGACGGGCCCGAGGAACATCTCGCTGGAGGGGAAGATTGTTAGCTATCGGTACGGCTGGTGTGGGTTTGGAGACGACGGGGGAAGACAAGAGGACGAGAAGGATGGTTGATGGAGGGAGAGGAAAGGGGGGATTCCTGATGGGGGAGAAGATAGGAGGTGGAAGAAGGGGCAAGACTCACGTAATCTTGATCCAGTCCCTGTAGTTGTCCGACGCCAATAGGGTCTCGAGATCGTCCCTCCCCCTGAACGCGGGCGGCCTGTCGTTCAACCGCGGGGGCAAATGCTCCAGGATCCCGATCGGCACGTACCGGTGCGCGAAGCTGAGCCACTCGAGCAGGAAGCGGCGCGTGAACCCGATGCCGAGCTCGTCGGAGCCCCAGGCCTCGAGGCCGTAGCGCGCGAACTTCTCGACGTAGCGGAGGCGCTCGGCGGCCGACTTGTCGAGGTACTGCCCCGTCTGGATCTCCTCGAAGATCCAGGGCTTGATGAGGGCGCCGCGGCCGATCATGACGGCGTCGACGCGGGAGTGCTCGAGGGCGGCGAGGTAGTCGACGTGGGAGTAGCAGTCGCCGTTGCCGAGGAAGTGCATGCGGCCGGGGGCGCGTGCGCCGCTGGAGGTGCCGTTGGCGAGGTCGCGCGGGTCCGGCTCGGCGGCGGTGTCGGCGAGCCGGTCGCCCTCGTCGGCGTGCGCGCGGACCAGGGCCGCGCACTCGGCGATGTAGCTCCAGTCGGCGGTCTTGGTGTAGCGCTGCTCGCGGGACCGCCCGTGCAGCGTGACGGCCGCGCAGCCGGGCGGGCCGATGCCGCGCGCGCGGTGGCCGGGCGTGCCGAACGCCAGGCGGGAGACGAGCTGCGCGGCCTGCGGCCGGGCGGAGCGCACGCCCGTGCGCAGCTTCACCGTGATGGGGATCTCGCCGGAGACGGCGTTCATGCCGCGCACCATGCGGTCCAGCTTGCCCGGCGCGTCGAGCAGCGCGGAGCCCGCGCCGGACTTGTACACCATGTCGATGGGGCAGCCGCAGTTGAGGTCGATGAGGCGCAGGTGCGGGCAGTACCGGGCGAGCACGTCGGCCGCCTTGGTGACGACCCAGGGGGCGCTGCCGGCGATCTGCGCGCCGAACTTGAGGTCCCGCGCGGGGTGGTAGTCGTCGAAGACGGGGACCGCGCCGGGGCGCAGCGTGGGCGGGGTGATCTCGGAAGAGTGCGCTTTGAGGAGCGTCCAGTCGGCTTTGGTGCCGTTGAGGAGGGGCATGCCGAGCGCCATTTCCGAGTAGGTGAGCTGGCAGCCGAGCTCGACGCAGAGACGGCGGAAGGGGAGGTTGCCTTGCGTTGTGAGGGGGGCGAGTGTCGGCGTCTCGGGGCCAAAGTATAGGCGGCGCTTCTCGGACGGCAAGAAGGGAGGGTCCACGAATTGCGCGCGTCGGTCTTCCATGCTGTCCCCCTTTTCGTCCACCTTTTCCTTGTCCCCCCCCTTTTCCTTGTCCTCCATCTTCTCCTCAGTCCCCTTCTCTTCCTTCCCTTCCTCCTTCTCCCCAGTCTGCATCTCCTCCTCCTTCTGCTTGTTGTGGTCCTTGCGGCGGTGGTGGACGATCTGGTTGACCTCCGTCTCCTGATTCAACCATTTGATGTACTGGTCCGCCCTGGAGAAGTCCATGCGCCGGCGATTGAGCACGATCTTCTGGCCCATGGTGATGACGTTGTGGATGCCGGGTCGCTCATCGGCCTCGTTGGTCGCGTAAGGGTCCTCTTCCTTCTGCTCCTTGTCCTCGTCCTTGTCCACGTCCTTGGCATCACCTTTCCTTGTTTTCTCCCCCATCTCCTGCCCATTGCCTTCCTTTCCAGCGTTTGAGGGGGATCGGCTGCTGATCAAGACGAGTTCTTTTCGACCGTCCGCGTGCTCGATCTCCTTCATGTGGCTCTTGACGAAGCGGCACTTCCACCCAGAGGGACAATGCTTGTACTCCTCGAAGACGGGGCACATCCCGCCAAACGTCACGACGTCCTCGCGGCGGCCCTCCCGGAGATATTTGCGGAGATCGTGGCACATCTTGCATGCGTCACCGAACCGGCACGGGCGGGGGGAGAACTCGTCCGAGTGGGCCCTGCTGTTGCAGAGCGGGAGGGCGTCCTCGAACTTTCCGAAGGAGCGCTCCGTGTTCTGGCCCTTGGCCTTCTTCTTGCCGCCCTTCTTGCCCTTGGCTCCGGCGTCCCTGTCGTCGGCGGGCCGGGGCGGGTCTTGCGTGCCTCTGGTCTCTGCCGCATCGTCGTCCACGGCGCTCGAGGCCACGGCATCGGCAGATCGTAGGATCAGGTACCTATGGATCTTGTGAGCCAGCTTTCTTCGGCAGGGGCCGGACAAAAGCAGGTATTTCGGAGACTCACTCCTTCTTGATGGGGGCCAGGCCCTTGATACGCCCATCTGGCTCTCTGGCGGGACCCCCTCTGCCGGGCTGTTGCTGGGATGACACATCGTGGTGCTCTGAAGATGGCTCCGGGGCCTTGTCGTCCGGTGACCGCTCTACCGGGATGGAGGGGTCCTGATGGTTGTCCGAAGGCGAGTGTGCAGCGTCGTCCACCTTAAGTCTCTTCGCAGCACGCTCGTCTGGGTGTGAGTGGATGGCATGATCAGGTGAGGGCGCGGCGGCGGCGACGATGTCTGATTCCGCACCCATGGTGCACTGGCAGAAGAAGTATGAGGGAATTATGGCAGTCGATCATCAAGGATTAGCAATGAAGAAATTGCGATTCCAATGAGGCCAAGGAGGAGAGAGGAAAAGGTCGTCAGAGAGGGGCAATGGGGATGATCCAGCTTGAAGTTGAAGCTCACGCGAGCCTTCACGATATATCGATAATAAATACGGAGTAGATATTTTCTAAAAAAAAAAAAAAAAAAAAAAAAAAACCCCAAAAATCCAAGGAAAAAAGCCGCCACCAGCAGAAAGATGGAGGGGGGGGGAGCACATGTATCCAGTGATTGGAAGAGACCTCGTTCGCGCATGGTTCTAACATACAAATGGCGAGTAGCTCACGATAAGCAGGGACTTGACATCATCCGAGTCGCCATCCACGAGGAGGTGCATAATCGATAAGGACGCCCGCTGCAGGCCCGCTAAAAGCCCGCTAGAGGAGCGCTGTAATGAGCCCGCAATTACCCCGCGAAGCCGCTGGAGTTAGCGGGCGGCCCATGCCAGATTAGCGCTCGGCTCTGCAAGGGGCGGGCGGCGACGTGGATACCTTGAGTAAACACGCATTTGAGGTAGATGTGCGCCTGCATCCCATACAATGAGTACCTCTTCCTCCAGCCTTCAGGAGTACTCGCACCTGAACGGGACAACCTCGAGGGAGCTTCAGCTTCTCCGCATCCTCCTCCTCCTCCTCTTCCTCCTCTTCCTCCTCTCTTCCATCCCTCTGCCTTTACCCTCCCCCCTCACTCCCCTCTCCATCACTTCAGGCTGTCATCGAAGCCATCGCCACGGAGTCCAAACACAGACCCTCTCCCCAGTCCATAGATCCAGCCGAGCTAGCAATAGGCCTCATTTCATCCCATCAACCTGTCCTTTCCTCCCCCACTCCTAGTCCTCTCTCTCCCTCCAGGCCTCGTCTTGAACCCTCGTCTGACGTCCACAGCCTTCCGTCCACCCACGCCACAGCCGATTCCACGACCACCTCGCGTCAGCAAAGCGTCAGCAGATCGCCGTCCCGTCGTTGTTCGCCCTCCTCGTCGTCGTCGTTCCTGCCCGCCTACCGCGCGCCAATCGTCCCCGTCAAGCTCGAGCCCGGAAGCTGAGATGACATTATAGTCCTCACATCATGGCGGACCCGGGCATCAGGCCTCAATCAAGCGGCAGACCTGTCTCAAGCGGCAGACCCCTCTCAAGCGGCAGACCTCTCTCCAGCGGAAGGCCCCTGTCCAGCGTGCCTCGACCGCCACTCACCTCGTCGCATTCCCAGGCCCATCTGCGAAACCTCAGAGCCCTCAAGCTTCTCACAGACCCCCCCTCTCTCTCGGCAGAGCTGGCAGGGAGGGCCGAGGTCGGGGAGGCGGAATCCCAGAAGGAGGCCGCGAGAGAACGCCAGAGGGACCCTCAGAGGAACCCTCAGGAAAAGCCTGAGAAGGAGCGTCAGAAAGAGCCTCGTGAGGAACCCTCGAGGGAGCCCTACAAGGAATCCCGACAAACGGCGTCGACGGCGTCGCTACAGAGGATCGCGACTCCCGAGAACTCGATCACCTCAAGAGAGTCAACACCCACGCGGGCCAACGGTCAGACCCTGGACGCCCCGGATCTCGCCATCCGCCAGCGCCCAGGCTCCCTCCTCCAGGTCCAGGATCGTTCTCCCGTGTCCGGCGACGCGAGGTTGGCCAGAACGACGACACCTCAAAACGAAAGCACTACACCTCAGTCAGCCATCGCGTCACCAAGCCTCCCCCAAGATGACGGTAGCGGCGGCGGCGGCGGCGGCGGCGGCGGCGGCGGCGGCACAAAGCCAGTCGTCGTGACATCCCAGGACTTGGAGACCACGGGGCCACCCGCTACGAAGCCCCAAGATGACGGCACAGGGACAGGGACAGGGACAGGGACAGGGACAGGGACAGGGACAGAAACAGTCGCAGAAACAAGCACAAGCGCGGGAACAAGCACAGGGGCGGGCGATGGGGCAAGCACAGGCACCGGCACGACCACCACCGTGCCGGGCGCCGGCACAGAGGAGAACCAGCTCCCGCCGCAACCCGTCCTAACCGTGCCGGCCGGGCCGTCGACAACAACGGCGGCGTCGCTCGTCAGCCCGACGAAACCCGTGCCCACGCCCGCGCCGAAACCCGCCTCCTATCCCGTGACGCGCCCCCCGCCGGGCAAGTACCTCCCGTTCCCGCCGCTGCAGCAGCCCAACGAGGCGCCCGAGGTGGCCATCGCGCCGCCGTCGGGCATGTACTGGTCGCGCGCTCCCGTGTCCGGGTACCCACACTCGACGTTCCGCGCGCACACGACGACCATCATCGGCTCCAACGTGTACGTCTTCGGCGGCTGCGACGCCAAGACGTGCTTCAACAGCATGTACGTGCTCGACGCGGACTCGTTCTACTGGTCGGTGCCGCACATGGCGGGCGAGATCCCGACGCCGCTGCGGGCCATGACGTGCACCGCGGTGGGCAAGAAGCTCGTCGTGTTCGGCGGCGGCGACGGGCCGACGTACTACAACGACGTGTACGTGCTCGACACGGTCAACTTCCGCTGGTCGCGGCCGCGCATCGTCGGCGACCGGGCGCCCTCGAAGCGGCGCGCGCACACGGCGTGCCTCTACAAGAACGGCATCTACGTCTTCGGCGGGGGCGACGGCGTGCGCGCGCTCAACGACATCTGGCGCCTCGACGTCGGCGACACGACCAAGATGTCGTGGAAGCTCATCTCCTCGGCGGAGAAGCCGTCCCCGCTGTCGACGGGCGGCTCCTCCTCCGGCTCCTCGCGCGACCGCCGCCCCAAGCCCCGCGGCTACCACACCGCCAACATGGTCGGCGGCAAGCTCATCATCTACGGCGGCTCCGACGGCGGCGAGTGCTTCGACGACGTCTGGATCTACGACATGGACAAGCACGCCTGGAAGGCCGTGCCCATCGCGCTCACCTTCCGCCGCCTCTCCCACACGGCCACCATTGTCGGCTCGTACCTGTTCGTCATCGGCGGCCACGACGGCAGCGAGTACTGCAACGACGTGCTGCTGCTCAACCTCGTGACCATGACGTGGGACAAGCGAAGGGTGTACGGCGTCGCGCCCAGCGGGAGGGGTTACCACGGGACGGTGCTCTATGACAGCAGGCTGCTCATGATTGGGGGGTTCGACGGGAGCGAGGTCTTTGGGGACGTGATGATGCTGGAGCTGGCGGTGCACTCGTACTATTCGCAGATTAGCCATTTCACCATTGATGTTTGATGGTGTGATTTCGTGCCTTGATTTTCTGGAGGGATGCTCCTGATGTATATACCCTTCTAGATTGTGGAATATATCTTGATCTGCTGGCGACCTCAGTTCCCGTCCATGACCTATTCCTCTGTTCTCAATTCAGGTGGATATCTTGGTTTCTCAGACGCATCTGTTTCATTCATCATACACTCGGAAAGAGGGGATTTTCTAAGGAGGCAGACCCAGGGACACAAAGGGCATCAAATAGGGGGGGAAGAGAAAGGGGTCAGACGCAGGAGGGAAAATGCCGAAGGAGAAGGAAGAGGAAAGTTTGAGCAAAAAGGGGCGAGGAAGAAAATGAAGGGAGAAACGAGGAGCCAGAAACACCGAAAAGAAGCACGACAGGCCAGTCCTTTCACTCTAACCCAATGCTGCACCTCCGACGTGCATTCACCTGCCCCCCCCCTTTTTTTTTCGAACAACAAAAAAACAACCCGTGAAGCGTGCTTCGTATGATGTAGAACCCGAGACCGGCCAGGTCCATCACCGGAGAGACGTTCCCTTATTTCTGGACGGCGGCCTTCTTCGCGGCGAGTCTGCGCTCCTCAGCCTCGACCATGTCTACCACCAGTCAGCATTACAACTCTCCTCTGTACTCGGTAGAAACCCC
>NIGD01000001.1:5905301-5926570 GCA_003055185.1 Escovopsis sp. TC
CCCCCCCACAATCTCTCTGCCTTCCCCCCAAAAGGGAGGCACGGCCATCGTCAAAGGAGCGGACCTACCCATCCACAAATCCTGCCCCTCATAGTCCTCCTTGTGCACCCTCTTCTCGATCAAGTGCTTGTGCTCCGGATCGTCCGGATCCAGCACCAGCACCGTCTCCCAGCGCCCGCTCCCCCTCTGGGCGTCGGACACCTCAAAGGCGGCGGAGACGATGAGCACGGCGAGCGTGAGGCCCTGGGCGTACATGCGCGCGTGGACCATCTTCTGGGCGGTGCTGATGGGCGCGCGCCCGACGGCGGCGAAGGCGACGGACATGCTGGCGAGCCAGGAGGCGAAGACGATGGAGTAGCGGTGCTCGCGGCCCATGTCGCGGAAGCGCTGCCAGGCGGGCTCGCGCGCGCGGACGGCGTCGTGGGCGCGCTGCGCGGCGTCGCGGTAGCCGGCCATGGGGTCGCGGGACTTCTGGTAGGCGACGCCGGCGCGGTCGGCCTGCACGATGGCGCCGAAGGTGGTGGAGGAGGTGAGGAGGAAGGCGCGGAAGGGGAGGGTGAGGGAGCGGACGGTGGGGGAGCGGCGGGAGGCGGCGAGGAGGGTGGTGAGGCCGAGGGCGAGGCCGACGGAGCCGCCGAGGAGGCCGCCGCGGACGACGGCGGAGTAGTGCTCGGCTTCTTCTTCCTTGCTGATGACCTTCATGGTGGGGGGCTGGAGTGGACTCTCTCTCTCTCTCTCTCTCTTTTGGAGTCTTCTCGCTCGGAGGTGTTCTCGTAGAAGGGGGTCTTGTTGGGGGGGGGGGAGGCGCCGGGTGTTTTGTCGATCTCGACAGGGCAGAGGTGAGCCCTCGACAAATGGAGGTTCGTAGGCACGTCGGGATGTCGATCGATAGAGAGTCCGCACAGGGTCTAGGTCGGAGGAGGAGGACTAGGAGGAGAGAGATGGGGGGAGGTTGTCGTCGTTGTCGTTGTCGTCGTTGTCGTTGTCGTCGCAGTAAAACTAGTCGGCCGGCTGACTAAGACAGGGTCGTTCCGAATGCCGAGGCGAATTGCTTCTACGGCGATGTACGGAGTAGTCCGTAGTCCTGCTTCCTTTCGAATCGTGGGAGTCCAAGGATTCGGTTCGAGCACAGCAGAATGCTTCAGGCAATGATGTATGGGTCGTCCGCAATGGGATGATATCCTCCTTGGACCCCCCTTCACTATTTATCTGCGAGCATTCCAGGCACGCCCCGCCAGCACGAGCAGCAATGGATTCCATCCCCAGATCGAGCCACCACTCACCCGCATGACGTGACGCCTCCATCATCCCGGGCAGTGCATACTCCGTACGGAGTAGATGGATGGAGGAATCGAGGCGCGGGCGTTCTCGCAACACCGAGACGAAGCCGCTCACGATCCCGAGGCAATGCCGAACTTTCCCCCTCCTCTCCTTCTCCAAGGCACCCCGTCACGTCCTCACGATTCGCAGTACACACACAAGTCCCTTCACCCAGCGGCATCTTGAAATCCATCACGGGCAGGAAAAAAGAAAACAACAAGGCACGCGTCCTTCTCCGTCCTTCTCCGTCCTCGGTCCTCCCTGCACTCACACCAGCGGCATGCATCCCGCGGCCAAGGGCACCACTTGCGGCATCCCATCACGCGAGTTGGCCCACGGCTGACAAGGTCCCCCTTCCATGTGGCGATGACTACTCCGTACCACTGTATTTTGTTCTGCCGTAACTCCAGCCTGCAGCGCACCCGCGGAGCAACCCGGCGTCTCGGGCGGTGCGGCATCTTTGCGGCATTTTGTCCTGCGTCCTGTACTCCGTACTCCGTACATGTATCCATCGTCCGGAGAATTCCGTACTCCTCGTCCCGCGTCCGCTCGCCCAGCGCCGCGGCGGCCAACGAGCGGCCGAGACTCCAATGATTGCTCTCTCTCTTGGTGAAGTGACGGTGACGATGACCTGCAAGGTGAGGAGTCGCATGAGGAGTCATCGCCCGCTGAGTCAGAGCCATTGTACTCGTCAATGGCAGGCAAGTACGAGAAGAGGTCGGATCGTCAATCTCGACGTGTCTGACAGTGGAGGGGGCATCTGACTCCATGCTTGGGACGGGATGGATGGGTGAGCCACCGAATGTTCGCCCTGAGTCCTGGAGAGGTCCCCGCTACCTTCTGCAATGCCGTTGACCACACCTATCGAGCAGTACGAGTACTCCAGGTACGGAGTACTGTCCTAGACATCGATGGTCTGGATCAAGCACGCGTCGCTGCCTTTTCCCCTCTCAACCACAGCGGCATTGTCCAGGCTCGCCCTCTCCTCCTCTCCTCCTCTCCTCCTCTCCTCCCCGGCACTTCACACAACATTTCGAGGAGTCCTCCGTGATCGTACGAGTATGGACCCCTCACTTCAGTCGGTAGCTGCAACCAAAGAAGCCTGGCCCTGGTCCGCAGCTCGCGAGCACGTACTCGCACTCGTACTCGTACGAGAAGTACGAGTACGAGTGCGACGCCGCAAGGCCCAGTCAGTCAATCTGTCTGTGCCCCGCGGTCGACCAGACAGATAGATCATAGACAAGTTCTGCGCCATGCATACCCAGGAGAGGAGGCGCTCCGTCCAGTTGGTGTCTTCCGAAAGGGCAAACACGCTTGTTGACTTGTCTGTCCTCGCCGTTCCACTCTCGCCAATCTGGCAGGACATCAGTCTAGTGGGCAGCAGCGCAAACCCGCACATCTTTGCCACAGCCTCGGCATCCTCCCTCTTCTCCTCGTCGATCCGTCTCCCTCCTCCGCTGCCTGTCGAGCTTTTGACGGCGAACAGGAGGTTGCTTCAGGGTCCAGCGCGGAATGGAGCGGGGCCGCCTGAGCCGACAGCAACAGCCGTGGCAACGACACGAGGGATCATCGTAGACCAGCACGAGCACGAGCCCGAGCCCGAGCACTCGTTATCGTCCTCCCACGTACTCCGCAACGAGCGCTCCGTGCTCGATACCTCACGAGTACCCGGTCTCGTACGATGGTCGGCGAGACTGGATGTACTCGTCCATCGTGCGTGAATATTACCTCGCGCGGACACGGCCTGGGTCCGCGAGATATGCCGAGCTGGCAAGTATGCGGTGCAGGGCCGCGCAGGACGAGATGGATCCGCACCTGTGTCTACCCGTTTCCGTGAGGTATGGAAGGGGCAAAAGATGTTCTAGAATCCACCTCAATGCCTGCAGGTTTCAGAAGCTCGTGGATCTCGGGTGCCCCTGGCGCTTGGCACAGGTATGGATACCACAGAAACGACAGTCTCCTCGTACCAGTACTCGTACGAGTACGAGTACAAGTACTAGTTGGAGCGCTCATGCAGGCTCCATCGCGAGACTGTGCTCATACTCGTACCGGAAAGAGGTCTCGGGCGTCCTCGCTCGTCTTGCATGAGAGTGACGGTAACAGGCCTGGACGGGGGACAGTCCCTGGATGGAATTTCGAGAAAGAGGTGAGAGAGAGGCGGAAGCAGTCAAGGTGGATGCCCCCACCAAAACGGACATGCCCGCGTTGCGATGCGGCTTATCTGCATCTCGGGCGCTTGGCTGTTCCTCGACCGCAACATGACGGGGACTTGGCGGGCACCAGCACAGCGGACGTCGACGTCGCTCCCCCGTGTCATTCTCCCTGGCATTGACGCTCGCGGGTTGACCTCATCGCAAGGACGTGCTGATTTCCCGGGATTCGTACCGATGCCGATAGCGTTGGCGCGCCCTGACGATCTGTCGTGTTGGTTGGACCGTTCAGGAAGCATTCGATGTCTTGTTGGCTCGGTGATTGGCTGCTCCTCGCACACAGTTGCCATTTCGGATCGTCGTGATGGCGGCTTTGACACGTTGGGTGACCCCGGCCTTTGAAATGATGCTCTTAAACGGTTGCGGCACATCGGGTGCCAGACGATTCGGCGATTCGTATCTCTCGTCTTGTGACCCTATTGCCTGACCTAGGCATGAATCATGATGGTAGACTGCCTCGTGGTCGCGGAATCACGAACTGACGAAACCGAACTCTGCAGGGAAACACAGTGAATTATGGACGGTGACGGTGGTGTAGGCTCACGGTGATCAGATCGCGTTGGATACATGTACCAGGCATCTATGAGCTTCCTCTTCGTCGTCCTCAGGGTAGGGGCAATGGGTCTCGTGCGTGTCTTCGCACTCACAGAACCACGAAATCATCCATAGCATCTTGATTAGGCAGCTCCAGCGGAGTTGGAAATCATGTCATTGACACCTCGTGGTTCTCGTACGAGTACGAGTACGAGCCCAAGTCCGAGTCCGTGGACTAACGAGTACCTGGAGTTCAATGAACCCTCAGGACATGCTTCGCCCCCGAGTTTCAAGACTGCCGGGACGTCTTCTAGAACACCCGAGGGCCAACCAAGGGCAGCACCGCAAGCTCGGACGGCTTTCGCGCACGAGAGCCCGGATGTCGCGAGACGCTCGTGCCGGCATGGCATCACCTCGTGCCTGGCATCGGGCGTGCATCGGTAATTTCTTCCTCCTTCAACCCAGCAGGTGCAGGAGACCCTGTTGCCGACAATCGACCTCGGGGGAGCGCCCATACCGGTACGAGCACGAGGACGAACACGAAGACGAGTCTAAGCACTGATGGCAGGTCAGCGAAATGCTCGTTCTGGAGTCATGAAAGCCCGTAAGGGTGCTAGCACGTCCGAGTGCCGTCAATGGCGGTGCTCCGTATTCGATGCCAAGATGCACAATCGATAGGCTGGGTCAACTATTTGGCGGTCCTCGGCATGGTCGTGCGGGCTATCGACGTCGATGATGGAATGACATTGGGGGAGGCTCTGTCAAGGGCTCGGAGCGTGCAGACTACTACTAGTACTCGGACTATGTAGAATGCTCTTTTGCGAGGATGAGGATCTGCTTTTGAGGAGACGGAGACTCGTGCCTGGGCCGGGTCGCGAGTCGACGACGAGAGAGTTTGATAGATCTGGATGATTCAGAGCCATGACGACTTCCCATGAAGCCCGTCTGCATCGAGGAAGTCAAGGTCCTGAGGAGAAGAGGAGAAGAGGAGAGGGTCGAGGAACGAGGAACGAGAAGGGAGCACTGAGAGGAAACAGAGCCAGAGACACAGCCAGAGACACAGCCATACAGAGCCAGACAGAGCCAGACAGAGAGAGACTGCAATGCTCCTTCCACGCCACAAATCGAGGCCCCCTTACGATCACCGCAGCTGCCCAAACTTGCACTTGCACTGGAGTTTGTCGGGTTGCGCCTGCCTTCACTGGAACCCGCGATGCCAGCGGCGCCTTAGAGAACTGTACCTACAGGTACTCCGTACTAGTCGGACTAAGGACGCCAGACGTGGACCAGGGATGCTGGGCGACGAGGTACTCGTAGCAGTAGTACCACTACATAGCAGTACTCCGCAGTACTCATGACAACCCCCTGGCACTGGTCAGTGGTGAGCGTCTTGCTCCCTTTGATTGCGGTGTCGTCACGGCGCAGGTCGCTCCTGGCCCCGAGCTCGCGCCGCGGTTGGTCGTCGTTCCCAAACGAGAAGGGCCGGCCGGGTTTCACCAGGGGTCCTGCCGTTCGAGACAGACTGAGGTCAGTGTTTCTCCAGGCAAGTGCCATCCACCAACTTCCAGTTGAAGGTGCTGGTCTCGCACTCGTACGAGTACGAGTACCGGTACTCCGTACGAGTATCTCGGAACAGAGCGAGTGTAAGTCCCGCGGATCGCCGAGCAACTCACGCCAGCACTCCGTACAGGTACAGCAGTTCTGGGACATGGATCAAGATGATGGACACGCAACACGGTTTTCCTCATTCTGCGGAGTACTACCAGGTAGTAGTGCTACCTACTACTAGTACTACTAGGTACTACAGTAGTAGTAGTAGTACTCCGTAGTACTACCTACTAGGTAGTAGTAGCACCTCTCTGTGGGGACTCGTCACCCAGGAGGGATCGGACGTTCAGTGAACGATCCTGACGAGCGGTAGACACGAGGTTGAGTCCTGCTCGTATGAACGAGTACGAGTACAAGCACCAAGGAGCAGCAGTCAGTATGGATCACTCGTCGTCGGCCTGCATATGCCCGCTCTTCTGACTGCAGGAGGCGACCAGGAACGAGTACTCGTACTCGTATGTACGACCTGTGCAGGGAGGGTCCTACCGGGTGAGAATCTGGATGGAAGGCCGGATCCATTGATCCCTGTTGGAGGAGGACCCAACCTCTGCTGCCCTCGTTGCATCTTGCATGTGGATGCGCGGCTCCACTTCAGACCCTCGCTCATCGTCGCTCGCTCTCTCACTCCCTTCCTGTGGGTGTGAGCGTCTGTCTCCTCTCCTCTCCTCTCTCCTCTTTCTCGACCCCTCTCTTCCTCTTTTCCCCTTTCCACCAGCACAGGTACGAGTATGGAAACCTACTCGTACTACGGAGTACCTCCACCCACCTCAGATCGATTAGTATTTTCATATTCCGGAAGCGCCTTCGGGGCCCCTCGTCGATCAATAGCTCGGCCGGGAATATCGCACCCTGGGCGGGACCCCGGGGCTTGGCATTCGTCGCTCGAGTGGATTTCCCGCTATTCCACGATCCCGTGCGAGCACTCATGGATCACGTTGACTCGTAGTACGAGTACTCGTGCCTGTCAACGGAGAGGCATCGACTGTCCCCTGAGGGCCAAGTCCAGGACACCGTTGCTCCAACTCATAGTTCCCTCCCTCGGATTTCGACCTGGGCGAAGCGCCGGTCCGCCGTCCTTTGCAGACACAACGAGTACGAGTACATGTCCTCGTAGGCGGGCCGGAGTCACAGTGATCACCATCGGGATGGCCACCTCTATTTCGAGACGAGGCCCCGACAGGCCAGTGGCGATGATGGCCTTGGGGGTCAAAGAGGGGGGTCTCTCGTCAGGGGCCCTCCTTGTTGGCACTAGCCGTCCCTCGGCCTTTGCCCCGGCGAAGGGGCCTCAGGTTCTCCGCGGCGCTGCCCCTCGTTGAGGCGCGAACAGAGCATCTACTCGGACTCGGACAGGGACTCCAACTCGCACTCGTCCTCGCACCGCATTGGCAACCATGGCACCCCATGCGCGTCCTGTGCAGAGGTCGAGCTAAGCCCTCTTGGACCTGCCAGCCGGCACCGACCTGGTACGCGGTTCTGCGAGGCCGTTCCTCCATCCCCCCCCCGGGCTCTCTCAAGAACAGTATCAATGGCATTGCATCCTCCTCTGCGCCGCGTCCGAGGCGGCGGATTGCGAGCCAACAGGCCAACGAGAGGGCCATCCAAGCACAGTGCTCCAAGGTGTATTCAGAGTGTACTCCGTACTAATGCACGAGTACTACGGAGTACGTGCTGGACGAGTGCGAGTCGACCTCACGATACGGTCCCTCGCAGACCAAGCCCCCAAAACCCAGCGTCCCCAGAGCTTCTGCAGTCGACACTGCATTTTGCCCTACGCCTTGCATGCCACCGCGTGGGATACCAGGCACGATTTCGAGACGCGGCGCCCCAAAAGAAGCTGCGCGCCCGTCGATTGGACCGGACCACCCGACTTACACACATCGACCCGGCGCATGACTCCATTCCAGCAGCCGGCGTCCGGATGTTTTTGGGAGAGGCCTTACCTGTTTGAGGGGGTCTTTCTCGTCGATGCCGTCCTCGAAGACGTCCATTGCTGGCATCTGAGTCGGGGAAAGGATACAGGTCATCCCCCGTAAATGCAAATGGAGCACTGTGCTTGACTGTGCTAGGGCGCGCCCCCTGGGCGGTTGAGTACAGTGGATATTGCTCATCCATAAACTGTGCTCCAACCTCGGACGAGTCGTCGATGCTCTCCAGGCTCTCTCCTCAGCATCTCGGCATCCGCAGGTTCAATGTTGCCGCCATCCACTCCGTACCAGTATGTCTGCTCTCCGTCTCCCCTCCCTCTTGGACTCCCGTCGGGCAGTATCGTTTATTTCGAGGCACGAACATACATGTACTCCGTATGCAAGGGCATGCATCCATGGACCTCAGAATATCCGCTTCGAGGCAATGCCCACGACCCGGCATGGAAAGCAAGGACTCTACCGCCACCGTCTGACCTGGCCCCTCCAAGAGGCGTACTCTCCAGCCCATCCAGGCAGGAAAACGTGCCGTGCCGAGATCGAACCTCGTACTCGTACTCCGTACTCCGTACCTGGCGCCCGATCCGGTGCGCAAGATCGAGCAGGCCGAGTCATGGAGGCCATCCACGATCCATGATCCATCCACGGCGAGCTGCACCCGCGAGGCTACCACCCGGTCCTGTCGAAGCTCGACTCGAAGCTGCTGCCAGTGCGAGCGCGAGTAGGCAATCCGTACGGAGTACGGAGTATTCGTACTCGCACTCTTGATCGCGACTCATGCGATGCCTGTTTCCCCGGATAGTTACATGTATCCATGATTCCGTGCCTCTCCCCACGAGAAGTGCGCCATGCACCGAGGACGCGCTACCGCGATGCTAACGCTCCACGCACAGCTCCGCCGCACGCCTCGCCGCGGTGAATGCATCAATGTGAGGGGGGAGCATCCATCTGGTATCCAAATCTCGGAATGCCATCCAGCCATCCAGCCATCCAGCCATCCAGCCACATACTCCGTACATCGACCATCGATGCCTCCTCCGTACTCCGTACTCCGTACATGGAGATGGATTTCGCAGGACTCGTCCTAGGTAGTGTGCACGAGAACGAGCACATCCATCTGCCATCCCTGATCTGCCCATCAACGTACGAGCATCGATGCACATGAATGGATGAAGGTACGGAGTACGGAGTAAGAGCGGCCGGGGTGCTGGAGGCAAGAAGCTCAGGGATCCTCCGTCCCCTTTTGTCGTCGGCTCCTCCTTCCCCCTTCCTGCTCGCGACTGCCCGTCCGTCCTCGTCACGGCTCACGGCTCACTGCTCACTGCTCACTGCTCCTTCCCCTCCCCGTCCTCCCTGCCGAGGCCGCTCTTGCCTGTTGGACCTACGGAGAACTCCGTACTCCGTACTCCGTACCGCCCTCCCCCCTTCCAACTGGAACGGCAGGCACCGCTCACGGGTGCTGCCAGTGCTCCGTGGAGTACTCGTACGAGGCGAGGAGTACGGAGTATTCCGTAGTACCTTCCTCGTCGTCCTCCGCCTCCGGGCTGCTCCTTCTCCGGGTCCACCTCCACCCCGACCTCGAGCAGGTGCAACCCGTCATCTCCTTGCCTGCATCGACTAACTCGAGTTGCCTCGCGGCCACGCTTGCCCTTTGACCATTGAACCGCGGAAGGCGCAGAAGAGAGGCGAAGATCTCCTGCCATTATAATTACCGCGACTTCTCCCTATCCCGCAGCATCTCCAGTCGCGACAATTCCTCTCCCCCTCTCTCTCCCTCTCTCTCCCTCTCTCTCCCTCTCTCTCCCTCTCTCTCCCTCCCCCTCCCCCCCCCCCCTCGCTCTTCTCCTTTTATCTCCTGTATTTCCCTTCCCTCTTCCTCTTTCTATTTCCTCCAGTCCATTCTCATCCGTCTTTGCTCTTCCCTTCCTCTCCTCCTCCGAGGACTGTCCTTCAACCTCCACCATTCCTCCTCCTCCTCATCCTCCTCCTCCTCCTCCTCCTCTTACCTGGATCGTGATCCCTTCGTCCTTGATCGAGAAGACCTCGCTCTTTCCACGAAATACACTAGCCAGATCTCGCTCATGCCATTGCCATCTTGATGATACATCTGCCTTTTCGTCTGATTCTTCGTCTCAAAGCGCCGGGCTGGACGTCGTGTGGTGACCTTGAGGCCGACCGGTGACGACATAGAGAAGAGGAAAAAGAGAAGGCAAGCGCAATTCAGTGTTCAGAGACTTGGCAGCGAGGA
Organism: Escovopsis sp. TC; assembly: GCA_003055185.1. Classification (NCBI taxonomy): domain Eukaryota; kingdom Fungi; phylum Ascomycota; class Sordariomycetes; order Hypocreales; family Hypocreaceae; genus Escovopsis; species Escovopsis sp. TC. The sequence continues at coordinate 5,915,144 of NIGD01000001.1, forward strand.
TCGCGAACTCGAATCCATCAATCCATCCCTCGGCGAGGAGTCACCCAGATCGTCTCAGCTCTTGTGACTGCCCTCGATCGTGGTACGAGTACCTGCCGCCCAGGTGTCAAATATCCATCGTACTGAAGGCCCCAAACGATTCCCTGCACGGCAAGCACAATTCTGCAACTCGTCGAGAAAGAAGGGTACGAGTCCCCAATTGCCAGAGCCCCGGACCTCGAGGCTCGATTGGATGAATATCATGCGGAGAGCGAGTGGCATGTGGTGTCAGGGCCTCGACGACGACTTCCATCGCGGGCCTCTCTTCATGACGACGACGGGGGACGACAGCGCCGCGACTCGCGACAGCGATTGGGTGGGCGGCGCCAGAGACGCCTGGAGCGCAAGAGCCAGAGCAGCCACAGTCAGCGTCGGCCCCGGCGCTGCTAGATCCAACGCTGTGCCCCGAAGAGGAGCCACCCGTGCCCACCACAGCGGCGGCGGCGGCGGCGGCGATTACTACTACGACCACGACCTCGGCCACGAGACGTACCACGAGTACCACGAGTACCGCGGCGACCGCCAGCACGACCACCACCGCCGCAACCCCGACGCTGGGTTCGCCCGGGGCCGCGCCACCAGCAGTGCCAATAGTGCAGGCCTCTCGGCTCGCTGCTCCGCCATTGGAGCCACCAAGACCACGACCGCCAGTGATCTCGCTGCCTATTTCGCCTCCTCCTCCTCCTCCTCCTCCCCATCCGCCCACGCCGACTCTCCAGCATCCCTCAAATCATCCTCGTCGCTGACACAATCACCCTCGCCCCAGCCGGGAACACCCCCCGACCTTTTCTCAAGGAACTACAACTTGAACTCTCCCGCATCCGCGTCGCCGACCTCAAAGTCCATCTCCATCCTGACCCGTTCCCTCGAAGGCGCCGTCAAGTCGTCCTCCGCGCCCCCCGCCCTCGCCGCCAAGCCCATCCCGACCATCATCGCCTCGCCCGACGTCGAACTCACAGACTGCGACCCTTCATCCGCCGCCGACATGACCACTGGCCATGGGCTCGGTGCGGCTATGAGCCGCGACCGGCAGGACTCCTTCGTCAGCGTCGGTCCCAAGCCCATCTCCATGAACACCCAAAATCGCGACAACCTCAATCGAAATCGCCGAGAGAGCCTCGCAGGAAGCCTCATGGGCGGCATCAGCTGGGGCGGCATGTCCTTTGGCAGTTTTGTGAGAGACGAGTAAGTCGCATGCTCTTTTTCTTAACTACTCGACTCCTCAACACCACCCCCGAGTCCCATCCTCGATGTCGAGACATGCGTCGATGGCCCCTCGCTTCCCCGTCCCAAACGATCTCGCGCCCTTCCCTCTTTTTTTTTTGGTGTGTCGCTCTCTCTTGCCCTTTTGACCATCCTCGTCGGCATCCCTCTTTGCCGTCAGTTTTGACAACTTGCCTTGCCGTCGCGTTGATTCTTGGTTCTCCGCCCACTTGAATTGTTGCAACGATTGAGCCATATCTTTCGGCATCTCGTGATGCACACCCCGCGGCTTGACCAGCGTCTCTCCAGCCTCTACTGCGATCTCAACCTTTTACCCCCCCTCCCCCCCCCCTTTTCCCCTTCCTCCCTCTTCCCATATTTCCTGCCATCTGATCACCGTTCTACCCCATCCCGTGCTTTCCCTTTTCGTCTAAAATGTTTCCTTGCTCCTTCCATCTGCTGACAAGACCCTTTGCACAGCATCATGATGCATGGCACTTCGCCCTTCACAGGGGTTGCCCACCAATCTCCGTCCTTCCACTCGTCATCCTATCTTCCAAAACTAGAGGCGAACTTCATGAGGGACTTCACATGTTGCGGCAAGATCCTCCCTAATCTTCACGATCTGTTACAACATTACGAGGAAGCCCACACACAACAGAGTCCGAACGCAACGAGAAACAACGCCTTCTCTCAGTTCGGCCAACTCGACATGCAAGGGTCTCCAAAGATGCCGAGTTCGCGAACCACCCCGACGCCCGGCCAAGGTCTTCCACTGCAGACTGTTCAGCTTGGTCTGCCCCATCGCTCGACCGGGTCGGCGCTCCAGATGGGCGGCTCCCAGGGCGTCGGCGCGTCCATGCTCCAAATGGGTGGCGGGTTAAACACAAGCATGAACGACGACATGGACGCCGTTGCCGACATGGAAATGGATGACGCGATCGGCACGATGGACATGGACGACAGCTCAAGGATGCACCACACTCGACAGCTCTTCGGCCAACAGCAGCGCCCGCAACTGAATATGAATACCTCCGGCATCACGCAGGGCCTGCGGACGTCACAGCCTCCCACGCCTGCCGCCGTCAGCTTCGGCTTCCAGAACAATCCCACCGTTTCGTCCGTCAACACACCCACCCTAACAACCCAGCAGCAACAGATGCCGCACCAGCCTCACCGACCATCGGGCCTGAGCCAGATGGACGACGATCTGCCGGGTATGCCCATGGGCGGTGGCGATGCCGCCGACATGGGCGACATGACGTTTGGAAACGGAAACCACACGGCCCACAACGATTCCAACTTCTGCATCAACGACCCCGGGAAGCACCTCTTCAGTCCAAACGGTGCCTTCCCCCAAGCGAATCGCTCCATCCAAGCTCAGCTCGCCCAGCTGGGCCTCACGAACGGCCAGTTCACAGATCCGCAGGCGAATAAGGCGCTGCTGGCTCGATTACAAAGCATGATGATGCCGGAGGAACACAAGCCCTTCAAGTGCCCCGTCATTGGCTGCGAGAAGGCTTACAAGAACCAGAATGGCCTCAAGTAAGTCGCGCGATCCCTGAAATGGCGGCGCCCTTTCTGCCATCACAAGCTCGATCGCTGACCCATGACTCAACAACAGGTATCACAAAGCACACGGCCACCAAACACAGCAGTTGCACGAGAACGGCGACGGCACATTTTCCATCGTGAACCCCGAGACCAGCGCTCCCTACCCCGGGACGTTGGGCATGGAGAAAGAGAAGCCGTTCAATTGCGAGAGCTGCAGCAAGCGCTACAAGAATCTCAATGGATTGAAATACGTGAGTGCTTCTTCCTACTTGTCTCGGTGTGTCCGAACCTAGCTGACGCCGGCTCCCTCCAACAGCACAAATCGCATTCTCTCCCCTGCAATCCCGAGTTCAAGCTACAGGCGATGGCTGCGGGCTTGACTCTGCCGGGCATCGGAGAGGATCAGATGATGTAATAGATGCCCTCCGATCAGCATCGTCTTTACAGGATCCGTTTCCCCCACTCTCCGAGGAAACACGATGCTCATCCTGGCCGCGACTCCGGCGTCTTCATCCTTCCCCGCAGAGACGCCCTGACGTCGTGTCGCATCCCGCGCGGATGCCTTGGTCCCCGCATCTTACCCTCTGCCCCTTGTATCTGCCTCAGGCTCACACAGAGTTTCGCATTCTTTCGGGAGAGGAAGCTCAGGGCGATAGCCTCTGCGGCCTCGTCGAGGGGCCTCACGCGTCGGAGACTGATGGTCGACTACTCACCATCCTAGTGCGCCGAGCCCTGGGACTTGCCCTGCGACTGCCTCGGCTTCTCTCCTCAATTCTCTTCTCACACTGATACTGTTCGCCGCCATGTGCAGCCGGTCAGCGAATTTGGCTGGATCAATCGACCGAGCTCTGTTGACAGCGACCGGACGCGACGCTGACTAGGCTGTCTAGCACCTCTTGCTGTCCATGGGTTTCAGACATGCTCGCATCATCAGGGAGCCGAGAAATACCAAGACGAACGACGACTTCCTGCAACTCGGACGGCGGACAAGTTTTGGTGGTGTATTCTTCTCGTTTTATTTCCTTTGTCTTTGCATCTTGCCATCTTGCGAGCATGGATGGTTGCTTTCCTCCCTGCGAGCTTGATGCAACTGATTGGATATTGATTCCTCATTTTTTGGTTTTCGCCTGCTCTGGAGTTGCTCTTGTCAACTGTCATCTTCACTACTGCATCTGAAATTCACCGCAATCTCGCCCGTGGAGGTGCCGCCCCAAGGACCAAGAAGGACTGGGAGACGGCTCGAGGAGAGAACGATACCTCGATAGGCTTCTTGGACAGACAAAGCAAGGTGAATAAGGGGGGGCAAAGGGTTGAGGGTTTTGGATATATACGTACACACGAAAAGTTTCATGGCCATAGAAGGGGATTCAAAACGGACGGTCCGGTCGGTGTCTATGCTTTTTTCCTTCGGTTCTCGTTCTTTCTTTCTTGTGTCCTCCTAGTTGATAGATGGTGATGCTGGCTTTGCCTACCTCAATGAGCAAGTGAGCATAGTCTCATGACGTATCACCGCCAGCTACTTTCGCTTCTTCTGTGGTTGACGGTGCCGATGTATGACTTTGAATGCTTCTCTGAGGACGCGTCCTGAAGCAGATGTATGAATGGGTGTGCTTTTTCTGACTGCGCTTCCTGAAGTACATGTTTGACCTTGACTCTTCCAAGTGAGCTGCCTGGAGCAGATGTCTGACTTGGGACGTCGTTTCTGAGTGCGCCTGATACGGATGAATTGTGATTGTTCCTCGTTGCTACTGACGATAGGCAAGACATCATGCATTTCGTGTTCTCGTTGCGACTCGAAATACCAGACTACCTAGCTATACAATACATGAACACGCCCGGAGTTTCCTTGACCTTGCCCGATGTAAGAAGAAGGAACAAGAAATAGGAACGCCAGGTCCATCAGAGCCCATGAAAAGCAGGGAGGATATTACGAAGGAAGAAGTCGAGGTGGCGCGGCAGGCCAACAAGATAGAAAGGGATGAAAGGGGACGGAAGCAGAGAGAAAATAAACGCCTTGAAAATCATGATAATCTGCCAGGAACTCCATGTCGCTATCGAATACCGATTTGCCCAACCTATGGGCGCAACAGCGAGTGACGTCGTGTCGCGTCCACTGCCTGCCTCGTTCCGCACGGGATCTTCGCAGATAATTGACCGCCGGCCCCTCTACGAGATCTCAATGTCGTCATCGTCATCCGCCTCCGACTCCACGATCTGCATCTGCCCCGCGCTGCCGACACTCTCCTTCCGATGGGACGCATGCCCGCCGCTGCCGTCTCCGTACCGGCCGACGCCCCAGCCGTCGAGGTCGTCGCCCGCGACGACGCGGCCCTCCATGTCGATCTCCTGGGAGAGGTCCACGAGCGCGGAGCGGGGCAGGCGGAGAAACCCCTGTGTGCGGACGATGCGGCCCCAGTGGGTCATGCAGAAGTTGGCGGCGCGCTTGCGGAGCCAGTCCTCGGTGGCGAGGCCGGCGCAGTACCAGATGACGCAGGCGTGCTCGACGTCGAGTTCCTTGGCGAGGCGGTTGACGCAGAGGAGGCGGAGGTGGGAGATGTTGTAGATGTTGGACATGACGAGGAGGCCGGCGACGTCGGAGAGGTTGGTGGTGGTGGGGGGGGGGTTGAGGATGCTGGTGGAAGATGGCCTGGTGGAGGAGGAGGAGGGGGGGGAGGAGGGGGATAGGGAGGTGGTGGTGGGATCGCCGTGGATGCTGTCGGTGTAGAGGTAGAGGAGAAAGGCGCGGACGACGGAGTAGGGCTCGGGGATGTGGAGCTTGGAGGTGTGGAACTCGGCCATCTGGGCGTTGTAGAGGCGGGCGAAGTGGGGCCAGCGGGCTTGGAGGATGAGCTTGTGGACGTGGATGGGGCGGGAGGTCGGGGCGTCGGGGGCGAGCCAGCCCTGGGACTGGTGGGGGGCGTCGGGGTCGTCGTGGGGGTGGTTGTTGTGGTATTGGTGGCTGTGGTAGGGGTCCTCGTCGCGGAGGAGGCCGGAGCTGAGGGGCTCGTCGTCGTCCTCGGCCATGGCGGTGATGATGAAGTCGGTGCCGGAGCCTGTTTCGGGGGGCTGGTCGAAGAGCTTGGCGAGGTCGGCGCCGAGGCCCTTGGAGGGCCCGTCGGAGAGGCGGATGACGGAGGAGGGCCGGGAGGGGACGGGGTCCGGGGCGAGGTTGTTGCCGAGGAAGCCGTACCTGCGGAGGTCGACCTCCATGATGTCACTGAGGTACTCCTCGTAGCCGTTGGGGCCGAGGTCGGAGGCGGCGGGGTCGACGGGGCAGCCGAGGAGCCAGGCCTTGGTGCCGTCCTCGTTCATGGTGCAGTAGTGCCATCGGTAGCCCGTCTTGAAGATCTCGTGGCCGTCGGCGAGCTTCTGCCAGCGCAGGGTGCTGAGGTCGAGCGCGGAGAGGGAGCACTCCCTGTGGGTGATGGTGGCGGCGGGGGTGACGAAGTCGAGCAGGGTGCCGGAGGAGTAGGCGTGGAAGTGGATGCCGGAGCCCTGGGAGGGGACCGAGGGCCCGGACGCGAACTTGAGCGCGGAGATGGCGCCGGGGGCCATGGGCGAGTAGGATTTGAGCTGGAAGGAGGGCGGGTTGACCTGCGCGGTGCGGGAGTTGGCGGCGTAGCCGGAGCTGCCGACGACGCCGGCCGGGTTGGCGGCGGCGGGGACGGTGTAGGCGGGCCGAGGGGAGGTGTTGGCCCTGTGGTGGAATAACGGGTGGGAGGAGGAGGAGGAGGGGGAGGAGTTGGAGCCGGAAGCGAGGGCGGAGAGGGAGGCGGAGGCGCCGTGGCGGTGGTCGAGGAGGGAGCCGCAGAGCGGGGGGCGGGAGTCGAACTCCGGGCTGCCCTTGAGGTCGAGCCACCACAGGTCGCTGATCTTGTCCATGTCCTCGCTGAGGCCGCCGAAGACCCAGATGCGCTCGCTCCAGATGTAGGCGGAGTGGTCGAAGCGGCCGACGAAGCGCCAGGCCTTGGACCAGGTGAAGGTGCGGAGGTCGAGGTAGCAGACGTCGTCGAGGACGTAGTTGTTCTGGCCGGTGATGCCGCCGATGATGAAGAGCTTGTCCTCGTGGAGGACGGCGGCGTGGCGGGCGCGGCCCTTGGGGATGGGGCCGGAGACCATGGGCTGAGTCCAGTGGGCGGTCTTGAGGTCGAAGATGATGAGGTCGGAGAGGTACGTCCTATGCTCGTTCTCGCCGCCGAACACCAGCAGCTTGTCGCCCTTGTAGAGGGTGGCGGTGTGGCCTAGAGGATCCGGGTCAGCGTCATGATGTTGATATGAAGAATTCCTGTCTGGGAGATCAAAGATTGCGAGAGGAAGAAGGAGGAGATGGAAAGACCCATAGGTAAAGTCACCACCCACCCATGCGCACGCCGGGAATGTCGCCGTAGTTGTCGACGAGGCTCCACTGATGGCTCGTCAAGTCCAGCTTGAGGACGTGGTTGTACACCTCGTCGGTGTACTGGTCGAAGCCGCCGAAGGCGTAGATCTGGTTGTTCCCGCAGTACGTGACCGAGGCGTTGACGAGGCACGCGGGCCGCTGGCCGAGGGTGCGGGCGACTTTAGGGCGGTATCCCTCGGCGGCGGGGCGGGCCCTGGGCGGGGAGTTGGGCATGACGAAGGTGTTGTTGCTGTGGTTGCCGACGGCGGCAGCAGCAGCACCGGCCGAGGATGCGGAGGCCATGGCGGAGGAGGGATGGTGGGGGTCCGGGGGGGGCCGTGCCGGGTGCGGGGCCAGGGGACAGGGAGGGGTTGAACGGGGATGCGGAGGAGGAGGAGGGGTGGTGTCGGTGGTGGTTTTGGTGGTGGTGTTAGTGGCCGAGGATGACGGCCTGCGAGGATGACGAGAAGGGTCCGCCGAAGATGGAGGAAGGCGCCTGGCCGGGGTTGGAGCTGTTGGGACAATGCGCCATGAACCGAGGGCCTCGCTGTCGAGCTCTTCTTGTCCCTTTGGCTCTGTCACTCCGAGCCTCTGTCACTCTTTCTCTTCCCGTGTGTCTCTCTCCCTCTCTCTCTGTCGCTCTTCCTCTCTGTCTCTCTTTGTCCCTCTTCGTGCCACACTCTCTCTTTCTCCGTCGACCTTTTGGTGACTCTGTGACTCTGTGATTCTCTGCCTCTCCGACTCTCTGATTCTCTGCCTCTCTCTGTCACCCTCTTTGACCCTCTGTGGCTCTCTGCGTGAGTGTCTCTCTCTCGCTCTCCGGCTCACGACCGGGGGGAGTCCACCATGGGGGATGGCTCGCGGGGGGGAGTGTTCGAGGGGCCGGTTGACGGAAGGTGGAAGGGTCCGAGATCCAGCCAGGAGCACTTTGGCTGTCGTCGTCGTCGTCGTCGTAGTCGTCGTCGTAGTCGTCGTCGTAGTCGTCGTCGTAGTCGTCGTCGTAGTCGCCTCTTCGTCTCTGTCGACTCTGATGTCGTGTCTTCGTTATTCGTCTCGTCGTCGTCCTCGTTTGTCGTCGTCGTCGTCGTCGTCTCGGGTTGACGCAAACAGGGAAGGAGACGCATCAAGACGGAGCCCGTGCAAATTTGCGGGTCGTCCCTTCCCTGTCCCGTGCACGGCCCCCGCCGATTCCCTGGCCTGTGATTGGCCAGTATCCCGGAAAATAGATGGATCCGATGGAGCGGATACTCGGCTTTCCTGATTGGGACTAGCTGCCGTCCACTCTTGCGCTTGCCCCTTTCGGGATTAGCTGGTCTAGACACGTGATTCAGAAAATCGCCCTGGCTGCCCGGTGCCCGGCGCTACAATATTCCGCGGCCCTGCGTTGCCCGGTCAGCAATCTGTGTCTCTCCATCGTCAACAAAACGGACCGGGGGGAGGGATGGAGGGGAGGGATGAAGGGGAGGGATGGAGGGGATGGAGGAGGAGGTGGAGGAGGAAGAAGAGGAGGGGATCATCTTGCGTCCTGGTGTCGGACTCCCCTCCTCCTCCAGCTCTTACTCTGTGCTCCGTACTCCGTACTCCGTACACACACACCTTACTCCGTACATCCCATCCATCACACTCACACTCTCCTCTCACACACCTAAAGACATTGTTTGGTCAACTTTTTTCTTCCATCCTTGCTCTTCTTCCTGGTACCAGGAGAAGGGAGACCGCGATTACTTTGTTCTATTCGAAAATACTACCCCGTACACTCTGCCCTCAAGCTTGATTTTCTACTCTGTTTTTTCTTTGCGATCCTGCCTCGATCTGTTCGCCCACAGCGGTCCGTTCATCGGCAGCGAGACGACTAGGAATCGCGACTCTTGTTTCCATACGGAGTATTTTGCGACTTCATCTACGCATACATCACACATTCATCCATCCATCATCGATCGAAGAACCAATCATCTACAACAGAAGAGGTCGGACTCATCAATCTCGCAAAAGCACAAGAAGCGTTTTGTCTGGGCTACAAGCCCACCCAATCGACATACCTCGAATCTCTGCGAAAGCGTCGTCGTTTTGACCGCCCCCTCCCTGAAATCTTACCTCATATCCATAGCTCATCAGAATACGGTACGAAAGAATCCGTACGACCACGGTGCGGGAAGGACACAGAAGACAGAAAACAGAGGACGAAGACTTGGAAAACGAGGAACGGACGACAGGCAACAAAATCATCACCATGGCCGCCGCAGATACCTCGACGCCGGCCAACAAGGCGCACAAGAATGTCATCAACACCCGCAACGCCGGCGGCCGCGTCCCCCTCACACCCTCGCCGAACCACTCTGTCAACACCACCAACCCGTTCAGCCTGAAGACGATGTCCTCCCCCTCGACCCCGGATATGCAGTCGGCCGGCGACCGCAAGGGTGGGTCGAAGCCCATCTACAGCGGGAATCTGATGGCGCACTATCACGCCCGAAGCACCAGATCGACGGCGGCGACCGCGACAGCCACGTCTACAGCTACATCCTCAACATCGGCGACATCAACATCAACAGCATCAACAACAGGGGTCTCGGGAAGCATGGGATCAGGGACGGCCATTGCTGCCATGACCGGCGCCGCGCAGCAAGCGCACCGGGATTCGCCCAAGTCCAACATCGCCCGCACCGTCCACTCGTCGCCCCGCAAGGCCCTCGAGCTCGGCGTGTCCGACTTCTCGCTCGCCGGCACCGGGAACAGCCTGGCCGACCCCAAGTCGCGCAAGGCCAACTGGCGGCCCAAGACGACCAAGACGACCATCACCTATGCCGGCGACCGCTTCATCCCCAACCGCTCGACCAGCTCCGCGATCGCCAACGGCGGCTCTAGCAAGCTAGGCCTCAACGACAAGTCCAAGGCCAAGGCTTCGGGCGGTGGCAACGGCTCCGGCGCCGGTGCTTCTGCTGGCAGCGGCAGTGGCGCCGGCGGCAGCACTGCCGCTGCTACTGCCATCACCTCCGGCATCGAGGGCTCCGCGGCCGCCGACGACGCCGCGGCCGCCATGGGCAACATGAGCATCCTGGACGGCGACGACGACAACGAGGCCCCCGAGACGTACGCGCGCCCCTCCCCGAACACGGTCGCGTTCCAGGACTCGCTGGCCAACGCGTGCGGCGTCCGGCTCAAGACGCGCATCCTCGAGTTCAAGCCGGCGGCGCCCGAGTCGTCGAAGCCCATCGACCTCCGGCAGCAGTACAACCGGCCCCTCAAGGCCAACCAGAGCGGGTCCGCGCAGTCGCGCCGGCGCATCGCGACGGCGCCGGAGCGCGTGCTGGACGCGCCCGGGCTGATCGACGACTACTACCTCAACCTGCTCGACTGGAGCTCGGGCAATCAGGTCGCGATCGGGCTGGAGCGCAGCGTGTACGTGTGGTCCGCGGACGAGGGCAGCGTGAGCTGCCTGTTCGAGACGACGCCCGACACGTACGTGAGCAGCGTCAAGTGGTCTGAGGACGGGGCGTACGTCGGCGTGGGCCTGGGGACGGGCGAGGTGCAGATCTGGGACGTGTCGGAGGGCCACAAGATCCGAAGCATGTTCGGGCACGACACGCGGGTCGGGGTGCTGGGGTGGAGTAAGCATCTGCTGTCGACGGGCGCGCGGTCGGGCCTAGTGTTCAACCACGACGTGCGGGTGGCAGAGCACAAGGTGGCGGAGCTGGTGTCGCACACGTCGGAGGTGTGCGGGCTGGAGTGGCGGTCGGACGGCGCGCAGCTGGCGACGGGGGGCAACGACAACGTGGTGACGATCTGGGACGCGCGGTCGCTGTCGGTGCCCAAGTTCACCAAGACGAACCACAAGGCGGCGGTGAAGGCGCTGGCGTGGTGCCCGTGGAGCACGAACCTGCTGGCGACGGGGGGCGGGTCGTACGACCGGCACATCCACTTCTGGAACACGACGACGGGGGCGCGGGTCAACAGCATCGACACGGGGTCGCAGGTGACGTCGCTGCGGTGGAGCGCGCACTACCGGGAGATGGTGAGCTCGAGCGGCTTTCCCGACAACTCGCTGAGCGTGTGGAGCTACCCGACGCTGGTGCGGACGGTGGAAATACCCGCGCACGAGAGCCGGGTGCTGCATAGCTGCCTGAGCCCGGATGGGCAGATGCTGGCGACGGCGGCGGCGGACGAGAGTCTGAAGTTTTGGAAGGTGTTTGAGAGAAAGGCGTGGACGGGAGGCGGGGGGGGGGCTGTCTCTGATACTCATCTTGATGTATATA
>NIGD01000001.1:5926715-5971991 GCA_003055185.1 Escovopsis sp. TC
GGGGGGGGTGGGTGGGGGGTGTGGGGGGGGGGGTGGGGGGGGGGGGGCGGGGGGGGGAGCTCGTCCCGAAACGGCCCGGGGTGTTTGTGGCGAGCTCTTGCGTACTGCCTCTTGTGACTGGGCAATGTAGGAGAGATGGAGTCCAACGAGCATTGATCCGTTCCAAGATGGATTGAGGATCTCCTAATGTACTCGGTACTGCTACGAGCCCCGGCTTTGTTGCCTCCTGGGAGGGCTTTTCTGGTCACCTATTGGGCTTTTATGCTCTCAGGGGGTGCTTCTGTGCTTGTGAGGAGAGTCCCATGCTCTCGCAGGGGGTCTGCTGGTCTCGGCAAGGGCGTATCTGCTGTCGAGAGGGTCTCTCGGTGACTTCAGAAGATGGCTCTCCGCATTGCCTCCAGTCATATGGGCGGCCGCTCCGGGAGCTCCTGGGACCTCTCCTTACATCCAATGTAAGAACGAGCGTTGGCCTTGTATGGGTACTGCTACTAGGCAATTGGTGTTGGAGATTTGATGCGGATCCTGAGTTGATCCATCGTGGAGCTGTTGTGCTGGAGGAGGGCTTTGCGCACTGTGTTTTCCAGGACTGGACCGGTTGCTTGGGGGGGGGGCGAATCGCGCTGGAGAGCGTTGTGGGCCGCTGGAATTGGCGAGGAGGCGTGCTGTACGGAGTATCCATGATCACTCGAGGGTGCGGGATTCTCTATCGCGCACTGTATTGATGCTTTGTCATCCTCGATGCCTGCAATGGATCAGGGCTCGTACATGCTTGAGCGCATCCAAGTGTCCAGGTCTGGAGCTCTCATCATGATCTCGTCGGGATCGTTAGTAGAGACCCGTTCTTGCTACGACTCTCAAGCAGCCCGGCATCGTTCCAGCGTTCAGGCTGCCAGAGCCTTGACGCCTTGTCCGTACGAGTACGAGCACATTCGACAACGACTTGGAGGACTCGGACTGCAGCAGCAGCAGCAGCAAACCCGACAGCTCTGATTGGCTCTTTTCAAGAGACTCCCTCAAGAGACGCCCTCGCTGACTCATCACGAGGGCCGACCTCTTGGCTCTCGCCTTTCCTTTCCGAGCCTCTCTCTTCTCTTCTCTCCTCTTCCTCCATCTCACTGCCCCTCGACTCGACTCGACAAGCACGAGCACGAGCACGAGCACGAGCACCTGCATCTCCACAACGACGACAGCGACGGCAAACGCACCCTCGATATTCTGTTGCAATTCGCCGCCGCGGCCAAAAATTCCTCGGACGCCCGCGTTGCCTCGCACCACGACGGACCCTTCGTCAGGACGGAGCACGATCGCCTCGGTGTCTGCACACGCCTCACCGATCGCATCTCCACGGACCCGCTCGCCTCGCGAGACCAGGCTGCCTGCCGAGCGAAGAAGGATCAAACGATCAACGACGACTGCACCGAGCGAAATCACCGACCGAGCACAAAACTCCCCATCCGTGCCGTCTGACGCACGCCGCAACGTGCACCGCGCGACCTTGGGAGACTAGAGGAGCAGTCTCCATCGAGGCGGGAAGAGCATCGCGCGCGCCACCGACGAGAATCCCGGGACAGCATCTTGTTTGCTGCGGCAGTGCGTCGACATCGGCGAACGTCCAGGCCCTACCTTCGCGACGAGACCTCCCCCTTGATTGCGGGACGGCGAACCACCACCACCACCACCATCACCACCACCACCACCACCACCAGCAGGTAGGAACAAACCAGTACCAGCCATGTCGAACCAGGCTGTCGGCAGCGTCTACCAGACCATCATAGATGAGGTCATCAACAGCTCCAGAGTCGACTTCGAGGAGAGCGGTGTCGAGGAGGCCGTCTTGGAGGAGCTGCGATTGGTAAGACTTCCACATGACTCTCAACTTTCCCAAGGAGGGGTCCTTTTCTTCCCTAATTCCATCACGTTCCGCCTTGCCCCCCTTCTTCTTGTCTAGCGTCAGCAACGGGTGTCTGGAAGAGCGGTCGATAGAAGGAAGAGGAGTAGAAGAAGGGGGGGGGGAGGGGGGGGGCATCAAGAAGGAGAGGAGGAGGGAACTTGCACAGCGCCGGTGCCGTCGCAGCACAGCCCGATTCCGAAGCTCCTCTTCGGGGTGGTGATGCGGGCGGGGCGAGTAGTGGCGGGTCGAAAATTCGTGAGGGGCACCGCGGTTCTATTTGGGGACCTTTTTACCCTCCCCTCCCCGGAAAACCCCTGCCCTTCTGCCGCGAGGATCGAAGTAGGCAACACACGGCATCCCGGGCGCCTGATTGGGTCATCCCCGCCACCATATGCCTCGTTCCATGCCATGCTCCGCCTCACCACAGTCACAACCTCACCACCTCGCCCTCGCGCGTGGCAGTGGCACGGAGCTGCACAGTGCAAGCGTCGTCCACGTCCCTCATCCGCTCTTGACAAGCGTCGCCACGTCCCCCATCCCCCTTTTGCTTTGCCATGCAGTTCATCCCATCTCTTCGAAAGGCATTTTCGACTGACACAGCCGCTTCGCCTACAGGGATGGCAGCAGAAGCTCTCGCAGCTCGACGTCGCCCGCTTCCCCTGGGATCCAAAGCCGGACCCGCCCCCGATGCCGGTAAACGCCGCTCCGCCGCAGCCCATCATCCAGACCCACATCCAGGCGCAGTTCAACCCGCAACCGGCCATCCCCGCCAACGACATGTCTCACGGACTCCCCACCAATGTCGACATCAAGCCCGAGCCAAGCTTCATCAAGCCCGAGCCCGGCGCCTTCATCCCCATTAAGAATGAGCCCGGCATGCAACAGAGCGCCTCGCCCAGTTATCCCAACCCCAACAGCAAGGACATGGGCAACATCGCCCACGCCAGGGCGGCCCACCTCCTTGAGCAGTATGGGGCTCGCGCAGCCGGCTCCATCAATGCCATCCAAAACCACGTGAGCCAGCAACAAGGGGGATCGCAACAGCAGCAGCAGCAGCAGCAGCAGCAGCAGCCACAGCAGATGCAACCACCGCAGCATCAGAGTCCACAGCTGCCGAACCAGCAAATACCCCAAGCGCAACCGCCTCTAGCCCATGCCCAGACGGACGGCGCGGGAGACGCGTTCGAGGGCTCCCTTGACGATGGCGACCACGACGACGACAGCGACCTGCAGGCTGTCCTGCTCAGGAGAGGCATCACCGGCAACATCGAGCAGCTGGGGCGCGTCGAAGTCGACGGCATCCTCCACGACCAACTTGCCGCCAGGGCGAGGAGCATGGAGGGCGGCGGGCTCATGGTCTCCCTGCGCGAGGCCACGCAGCGCCGGACCCGGACCGCCTCCTCCGGCAAGGCCTCGAGGTCTTCCAAGGGGAAAGAGCGCGCCATTGCCCCCTACGACGGCGTCAATGACGACGACGAGATCGACGAGGACGCCATCAACTCCGACCTCGACGACTCCGACGAGCCCGGCGAGGATGACGAGGTCGACGACGAGGGCCTGGGCCACATCATGCTCTGCATGTACGACAAGGTCCAGCGCGTCAAGAACAAGTGGTGAGTCTTGCCGAGTCAGGCTATATTCGTATCCTTTTTTTTGGCCCTTTTCCCTTCCTCCCTGAGCGCCACATCATTTTCGCACAGAAGCAGCAGCAGAAGACTGACCCCGGGGCTAGGAAGTGCACATTGAAGGACGGCGTCCTCACCGTTAACGGCAAGGAGTACGTCTTCAGCAAGGCGACTGGCGAATACGAGTGGTAGTTGGTGATTTTGAAACGATACCTCGAAAACGTAACAGGCTTTTTGGGAAATGCGACATCGGCGGCCGCATGGCGTTGTGAGACTTTTTTTCTCTTTGCTTCCTTTTCTCTTAGTCTCCCAGAATTCCTCTTCTCTTGTTTTTGTAATCCCCTTATCTTTTCTTTCATATTCTTCAGACGACTCTTTTGCTCTGCCCGCGGTCATGCTATTTCCTCAAAAAATCGACAATGGATAAAAGGGTGGAAGAAAAAGGGGGGAAGGGATGGAGAGGTGGATGGAGAGTGGCCGAAAAGGGGGTGTGCTGGTGAAGCGGGAGACGTGAAAGGCCTTGGGGGTCAAACAGGCATATTGGGCGCACTCTCAGCTCTTCTCGCTGTGAGGTTGTCATTCCTCCTCGTCCCGAGCAGGAGCAGGAGCAGCAGCGCGCATCCAGGAACATGCCGAAGAATAAAGAAATTCCAACAACTCGTCATTGTCGTGCCCAGGGCTGTGTCCCTGATGTCCCCTCCCTCCGCGGCCAGAGGAGGCCAGATTCGCCAGCCGAGGACTGAATCCCCAATGCACGCAGGCTCGAACTGAAGTTTGTGGGCGTACTCCAAAATAGAGGCAGAGGATCTATAGAAGGATTTGATACACGTCGTTGCAGCTTGCATGGCACCGAACGGCGACTCATTGGCGCCGGATCGAGAGACGGACTGTGGGAGCATCGGTGCCGCTTCCTTACAGCCCGGTGCTCGCTGTCAGTAGATTCCGAGCCTCCGCGCTGTCCAGGAACATGATGCCGGGCAGCTTCGGGTCCCCTTGCGTGGAGAGGTGGTTTTGGGGTGACTTTTCGCGCAGGATCGCAAGCTGCCACCTGTCGTCACAGCGGGCTTTTCCCTTTCTTACTTTCTGCCCTGCTGAACCAACCCTCCCCACCCCGCCCCCCCACCCCTTTTTTTTTTGGTCCGTCTTCTCTTCTTGCACCCCACGCAAGCCCAACGTCGAAAACCGTCACCGCGCACGTCCAGGATCTCGAGCAATGCCTCCACGTAGGCCTATGACCGATATTCCGTCACTGCGCGCGCCCAGGTGTCCCCGCAGGACCCTCCACCGCGGCGCATCGGACCACGGCGGCATATTGCGGGAGGCGTCTCGTCTGACCAGCTGCAGGCGCTGCGGCAATGTGCCAGGCGGGGGTGCAAGGGCAGGGCGAGGCGATGGCGCACAGGTCGGCGGCGGCGCCCCCGCTTGTCGCGGATCCGCTCCCGCGCGACTACTCGTACATGTGCTCGTATGTGGCGCGGCAGGTAGGCAAGCAGTGGCCACTGGCAAATTTCGGAGCGTCTGATATGTTTCCCGGTGTTCTCGCCCGTAGTTCTCCAAGGGCTTGGACAAGTTCCCGTTCGTTGAAAAGAAGAGGAGGCCCGGGGTTGTCTCATGAATCCCTTCTGCACTGGTCGGCGTTTTTGTCCTTCTGTGTAGCACATCAACGGGGGGGGGGGGGTAAGGGGGCGGTTGGCACCGTTTTCAGACACTAGGCATATTTGCCTTGGCTCCTCCCTCTGGCCATTTGTTGCTTCGTCTTCCGCACATTCTCGGGACCTCGTCAAGACAACATGACATGATCAGCCCCGAGCCCTTGGGCACTGTCAGACATGAGACGCAGGGAAGCCTGGACGAGACAATCAGGCTCCACCCAAGAGAAGAGGTTGAGATAGAGGATCAATGAAAAGGGACCTTTGAATAGGAGGAGTGGGGAGGAGGGGAAGGCACATACGAGTCCTACTCGTACAAGTACGAGCAATGGTAGATGGAGACGTTGGCCAAGACTTGTGATTCGGGGCCGGCAACTCGGGCCCTCGAGAATCCCGTCTCGCACCCCCTCCCCTCCTCCCTTGCCGCGGTCCCGACAGTCTGGTTCACCGGAGACCACTGAGTGGGGCTAATGCCGCAGACGCATGCAACAGGTAGCAGGGGCATGCCAGTCTGCCTAGGATCAGGGTCTCTCCGGTTGAATAGGGGGATGACGTGGTTGTCGAGAAGTGAAATGACCCCTCGCTGCCCTGGATTGGCTCTCGGCGTCCTAAACAGTCATGTACTCGAACGGTGCGAGAACCACGACCAGAACCTCCACTCCCAAGAATGCAATGGGATTCCGAGAGGAGATTTCCCCGTGTCTCTCGCAGAGGCAAGACGTATCAGCCTCATCTCTCCTTTGCATGGACGACTGGCCCATTTGAGAAGCCGTCTCAGGCTAGAATGAGGCGTCCAGGATCCGTCACAAAGCTGTCAAAGCACCTCCTTTCCATTCAACAGCAGAGACAGACGACTCGGACCAGCTCTGGGCAATGATTTGAGATCCGGTTCTCTCGCATCCTATGGAGCTCTAGGGAGGACGGATCGGCCTTGCTGCTTGGTTGGCCGTGGGTGAAGGATTCTTTCCCCTCCAGCGAGAAAGGCCGGGGACCAGTTTCATTGAATTTCCCTAGACTTGCCTTCCATCACCCTCGTCGAAAGGGTCAAATGATCCTCGAGCTCTTCTCACGCCCCAGACGTGGTTCTTTAGGCCATCGATGAAGGGGCGACGCATCGGCGCCCGCCTTGTGAATATTCCGGCAAATCGCCAACCGGAAGACGGGACAGTCTCTTTGCAGATTGGCCGGAAAGATGAACGAAGGGGCCACAAGCCGCATCGTCATATGTTCCTTCTTCGGGGCATTCGCGAGAGAAAACTAGGGGTAGTTCTCAAGTGCCGTGATCGCTTCGATTCCAGATGCATCCAAAGCCTAAGAGGGCCGGGGCTCTGGTTTCTCATGCACGAGCACGGTATCCAAATGATGGTCTCGCCTCGAAGTTATTGATGAGGAGCAATCTTGACGATATCATATGTGACGAAAGAATTCCGTATAGTCACCTGCGTCCTCGGGGCGGAGGACGAATGGGACGTGGGGCGTCATTCATCCATCTTGCCAGATCAGCACTCGGTGTCATCTTGGGACCAGACTACCAATCCAATGCAGCTCTGTCCCATCGACGGCTTGGCTGGGCGACGAATACTACTATAGTTGCGGCGCTGGGTCAGCGTGGGATTTGTTTCCTTACGCATGAAGGCTCAGAAACAGGAATTGGCGCCGGGACGGGAGAGGTCTCGGCCGATGCCTTGCACGGTCGTTTCACGGGCAAGAGATGGCACAGGTAGCGGACGATCATGACGATGGTGTGGTGTGCTGTCTGTGATTCCCGGCGCAACTCATGCCGGTCTGTCGAATGAGAAGGCCGCGATTCGACGGCAACGCAACGTCGGTGCAGGATAGATCTGACCACCGAATCCTTCATCACTTCGAGTCGCTGGCGGGCAGAAGAAGGCGCACCAGGTACTGCGCACCTGGGCCAACCAGGCTTGCTCTTTTCCATGTGATCCTGCTCGCTTGTACGGCTCCGGAATCGAGTTGAGTCAAGGCTCGTCCCTCTTTCAACCACAATCCGCCCATCAAGGGCAGCGTCCGATGGTCGTGCCCATGGCAATCTTGCCCAGAAGTACAGTAGCATCTGGCAAGCGAGATCTCGATCTTGTGCCACGAATGTCGTCCTTTCCCGCGCAGCAGTCAGCGCGAGTCCTGCAGGCAAGATGAGGATTGTCTCCTTGATTTGGGCCGATCTAGCTGCTTTGACATCCTTTGCCAGACTCCATATCGACCGTGTCTTCCGTACACGTTCCGGGCCTCTGCAGGACACCGAGGCAGCGACATTCAGCGGCTCATGGTCCGGACGTAGGCGGAAGCGATACTACATGTCTTCCTGGACAAAGGTACGCACCGTCGGTCAGAGACATTTGCCCCTCCCATCCGTACTTGGCGGGAGACAGTGCTGGGTTCTGGGCTCAAACGATGCCGTGGAACTGGATATATGCATGGAAACTCGGGTGTTACCGATTCGATTGGTGGATTTGCGCTTTCTCATGCATAATGCAGCCACATCTGGAGAGGTCATCGCTTCAAGATTGGATCATCAGACGCAAGTGTTGCATGGAAGAAGGCGGCCTGCACGGGAAGAAAGAAGATGGATGGGTAGATGGCAGCTTCAGCAAGGCATTGGCCGCGCAGGACGACATGATGCTGTGCGAGGACCAGGTCTCAAACAGTCTGAAGGCCAAAAGCCAAGGAAAAGAGAGATGGATGGCCTGATGGGTGGAGATGAAGGGAGAGGAGGAAGAAGGCAAAGGCCATGAAGGAGGACAGAGAGGAGTCGAAGATAGGAGAGAGGAGCAGAAAAAATCAAAGAGAAATATACTAAGTACTTAGTACTAGTAGGTCACAGAAGAAAAGGCACCAAGTACTACTCCGTAGTACTAAGGTAGTACGGAGTACGGAGTACGGATCCCCGTGCTCTGTCGATCGTGCCTGACAACTTCGACTCTCGTCGAGATACTCGACGGCGGATCACCCGGTCGTGACTGCCCTGGCGCAAAACAAGCAGGGGCCTTCCTCTTACGAACCAATAGGTAAGTGCGAGCGCGAGTCCACACCACACCAGGGTCACGGCCGTTCTTTCCGCGGGAGACCCTGATAGCTCTGCTGCTGAGCGGTCAGCCGGGTCCCTCTTACCTCCTGGGGTCTTGGTTCAGGGCGTCTCCTGCCAAAGAGACGGGGGGAAATGGGAAGGGACGGAGCAAATGAGGGTCTGACGAGGACAAGGGTTGCTGCGAGTCCAAGGAAGAAAAAGGGGGCGCTCGCCCTCTGCTGGTGCAAGAGGAGGCACGGAGTATCACCACCCAGGTTCTCGCAGTCCCACAGTCTCTTCCTCGGCGGAATTGGAATGCATGGATGGACTCATGAAACAATATTCGTCCGAGTAGTACTTGTACGAGCACTCCGCACATACAGAAAGAGTACCCTGGTCGAGTGAGCAGAGGATTGACCGTGAGGTCTCTCCTGCTGCTGTAGTAGTGCGAGTACCTTACGATGTACGCAGTATGGGCTCCTTCCTTTCTCTATAGTAGTACCTACTACTACTGCCTACCTACAGGTAGTAGTAGTTGATCGCGGAAGGAGTCCCCGATGATCCTCCCGGAAATCACTCGTACTCGTACTCTTTTTCGAGCCCTGTCGCACCTGCCTCTGGCCAACGCAGAGAGCCATCGTTGACAGAAGCTCAACTGGGAAGGAGCCGAGAGATCGGGGGCGTGGGCTCCCGGCTCTTCCAGTGCACCCTCGAATGCTCCCTGGCGTTCGTAATGCCTCAAGCTCTAGACTACCCAGTACCGTCTTCTCGCACAATCCATCAATGGATCAACTTCTTCCTCTTTGCATCGCGCAATGGATCTCCTATCTACCTTCATGCAGGCTCAAGCTGTCCTTTGAGGACGGAAGTCGTGTCCAAGCTCCCGGATTGCCGGGTCATTCGGGCGTCAGGTATTTGGAATTCCAGCCGCATTGATCCTTAGGAAGAGGTTGCGTTGAAGTACGGCCCAACCGGTGACTCGGGTCTGGCCATTGCTCGTGTCTGAATATCCATTTCCGTGAGGCCTCGGAGAGACATTTATGGCCGGGGACACTGACTGTTGTTTGTAGTACGGCCAGAGCCCAAGAATATGAGCCCTCACATGGACATCTGTCGGGTGCTGCAGTTGCCTGACCTGTGGATTTTCCCAGAAACGAGACATTCGACGGTCCGCGGCCGCATCGACGGCCCCCCTGGACCCAATCTTGCCCACGGGGTCAGGCGCAGTCCGTCCGGACCGCCGCAGGTCGAAAAGGTAGGACTCTAGAGTTTGGGGTCGCTTCTGGCACGAGTACCATTTTGCATTGTATCAGGGGATGAAAAAAAAACTGATGGATCCTTGTGTGCAGATGCGGATTCAGCCTCGGGGAGACACCAGATTCCTTCAGTGACCGCAGGAAAATGTGTGCCCCCTCCCCCTCCTTTCTTTCAATATGCTGCGAACCCGATGCCTCTGTGCAGGGTTACAATTTTGAGAGGCAAGGGTTGTTCTCAGGCCTCATAAGTCCTCGAGGCATTGCGGTCAGAGACGAACGATGTCCCAATCCTCACCGTGCCCTGAGTGGCTTCTGCATGCCGTGCAACATTCGATCCGAGCTGGTGCGTGCGGAGCACCACTGATCAGAATTGCCGACACGCCTTCGCTGCGCGCGCACATCGATTTGTGGATGCTCTTTGCGGTCCGCAGCCCGGGATATTGAAATCAGCCAAGCAGCGGGAGGGAAGAGGGGGGGCGCCTGAAACAAGGCATTCTCCTCGCTGTCCCTGGGCGATCCATCATTGTCGGGTCAAGGGGCGGGTAGCGGATCGTCCCGAAACACCCGGCAAGGGATGATCCCTTAGGTATCTGGCTGAATAGCAGGTTCCCGAGCTCTCATGGGAACGCCTTCAAATGGCTCAGGAAAAAAAGACGCCGAGGGCACTCAGAGCGCAACCAAGCTTGGCAACAGCCGACTCAAGCTACTGGGTTTCACGCTCGTCAGATGAATCCTTTCATCTGGACTACTTTGCCAGACGCTGGAGCATTATCTCAGCTACCTGTAGGTACTGTCTTGAGAATCTTTGCGCACCTTGGCTCTTTATGGTAGAGACCTGGGTACCTAATCAAATTGCTCGGACAGCCGACAAAGCGGGGTTTACTCGAGAGCATCTGAGCTTGGGCGATGGGAGATCGCGACAGACCGCTGGCCAAATCGCCAATGACGAGTACCTTTTTGGTGAGGGCCATGACCTCATCGGCAAGCCAGTCGTTGGTTCATGCGTGCTCCGTACTACTATAGTATGGATGTACGAGAACATACGAGCACTGCGTACGGAGTACTAGCCAGTGGATTTCTCGGGCCAACGCGCCGGGAAAATCGATGAAGACCCTTCGCCCGAGCCGCATTTCACTGGCCAACGACCTATCTCGGCGACCACTGAACTCGAGCTCGATCCAACGAAACGACTTATTGAAACAGCAGAGCACTTTGCAATCCTCCGTGCTCATGTACCAGTATCTGTTTCCCACCCACTGGTACTGGAATCTCGGCAAACTGCCCTTCCTCAAGGACCCGATCTGGATTTTGCAGGGAGCCTGAATTCTGTGTCTGCCGAACAGCGTCTGACGAAGGGGCAGGATGGAAACATGCAGAATCCACGGAGTACGCCGTACCGGGACTAGACTCAGTGTGGGGCAGACGGAAGAGCGTTCCGGGGGTCGAGCAGCCGGGTTGATCCATGGAAGCTCCCCCAGCTCGGCCGGCAAGTTCCAGGTGCCTGTTACCGGTTAGTCCTCCGTACTACCTCTTCCAAAGGAGGACCCGTGCGATGGGAAGCGTACCTGTCCGCAAGGAGGGGTGCAGGTTTGAAGTCACCAGGGGAGCCCAAAGCTTCTCCCCCTCACACCAGCACCAGCACGCACAGACAGCTCGGCATCGTCCTGTCGCTGGATGTGGTCAACGGCGAGGCAATAGCGCGACGGAGCGGGTACAGTACATGGCATGGCAGCACAGCAGGCACTAACGCACATCTGCAGAGGGATTGATCCAACATTTTTCGCGCTGCCCGCAGCAGGCGTCTCACGACCCAATCGTGTTGTTCTTGTCCCGCGGAGGCGCTTTCAGAAACTCAGCACATACGATTACGGTGTGCCGAAGTTTTCCGGACTCGAGGCGGAATTGATGGCCACCTCCTGAAGAAGGACGCAGAGAGAGCTCTGATGAAGGTGCGGAGCAAATACCGGTAAGCAGTCTGGCGATCCATGCGAAATCCTCCCTTGCGACGTTCGGTTGGTTGAGACGCTCATGGATCCGCGCATTGGCGCTCCGAGATATGTACGAGTACGGAGCACGTCCAGTGTCTTTCTTACGCCGACGCCCTTGCAGCCAGCCCGCACGCCCATAGCTCACGATGGACACCTCCGACCTGGGGAGGTCGTACGGAGTACTCGTACTCGTACGGAGTACTACTGCAGGTGTTGGAGGTACGTGCTACATCCGTCCAGGAGATACTCCGTACTGTGCTCGGACGCGGAAGAAGGTGATACTTACAGAGTACGGAGTATTCATGCCTGCCCGATGGCTGTTGGTCTTCTCATTTGTACGGACACTCCTCGCCAGACCAGGTCCAGCATGGTACCTCCTCTTCTTCCAAGCCTGTTGTTTGTCCCCGTCCCGGCTGGTGTTGCAGGAGCGGCAGAGGGACCCCATCGTCTGGGAAGTCGCTTCCGCCAAGGAGCGCTGAAGTCATTCAAAGTGTTCCGAAGACTCTGGCCAGCAAGGGTTTGATAACGGAATGGAGGTGCGTGGACGTACAGGCGGCTGCGGAGTAGCACGGAGTCATACTGCGTACTCCGTACTTCGTTCTGAGGGTCCTCCCCCCCCCCTCCCCCCCTTTTTCCTTCAGCCTGGTTTGCCATCAATTGATGAGCTCCGGGGAGCCACGGGTAGCTGGGCGTCTACTCGCCAGCTCCCGCTTCCATCTTGGCCTGCTCCATGGCCGAGGCGCAGGGATTGAGCTTTGCGAGCATTGCGGAAGGAGAGAGAAGAGGGTGGTAAGGGGGGGAGAGAAGGGGGAGAGAAAGTCGGAGGAGGTCAACAAGGCACGGACCCGAAGCAGGAGCACGATGATCTGGATTGGAATTCTTAGTCAGAAGATCCGGACGGGGACGGCGACCCTCCATCAAGGATGCCATGGATGTCTCCAACGTCTCCCGTCCCGCCCTTTCTGATGCGCATCATCCAGAGCAGACGGATTCCGCCTGCAAACGACGGCTGCACCTCCCTCTTCCCTCTCCTGCATCCTGATGGCCGCCGCCGCTCGGCTGCTGCGCAAATCAGACTGTCTCTGCATCTTCCGTGCGTCCTGCCCCTCGCTCGGCGGTGGCCCCTGGCTCGACCGCGACGGCGGCGCCGGCAACAACAACCACGAGAACAACGTCCAAAACGACTAACGACATTGTCGCACACAGTCCGGTAGCCAAGCATCCGCTGCCACACGTCTCCGCCTCCCATTCTGCCTTGTTGCTGCGCGTTGCGGCGTCCGCGAGACAGGACGTATCGCTACTCCGAGGAGGAGGCGCGCCTGACACGCACAGGCAAGGGCGGAGAGGCACGGGCAGGGCCACCGGCACCGGCGCAGGCACAGGCGCAGGCGCAAGTGCTGGTCTCGCGGATCTCGCGGGTCTCACGGTCCTCACGCTCCCCACGCTCCCCACGGGTCTGACGGGTCTGACGGATTTTGCGCCGCTGGAGACTCTCGCTGAAGCCTGGTCACGACAGGTCGTCCAACAAGTCTGAGCTGCGTGTCTAACAGTCGCCGGTCAGGCTCGGGAAGGGGAAGGGGGTCCCTTCGCCTGTCATCCCGGACCCTGCGTAAATCCCTTCAAACCCCGGTGTATTCGACCTCGTGGCACACAAACTGCCTGCCTAACCCAACCCATAGGCCAAGGATAAGAGAGCTCCAAGAACAGCTCCTCTGACCCGGTCCTTCTGCTTCCCCCCTCCGTGCGGAAAATTTCTCCGTCTGCTTCCTTCATATCTTCCTTCCACCCTCTCCCCAACTGGGCCGGACTCGCCCGTCTGCAATTCTCAAGGCCCTTGCTTATATTCGGCATTCCACGAACAAACGACCGTACCGTACCATCTCAGATTGCGGCGATCAAGTCAGCACGAGCTCCTCGCCTAATTGCTGCGTCGTGACACAGTTAACCCTTGCGGGTCAGCGAGAAAGGGCACCTCTGCCGAGCAAAGCGATTTTCGTTTAGACTCGATCCCTCACCCATTCGACCCAATTGGTGGACCTTTTCGCAAGATTGACTCATCGACGATTCTGCAATCAAGACTTTCACGGAAGGATTCGAAAGCATTGCAAAGACCAGAACGCGAGGCAGAGCGTCGACCTCGGATTTTCCAAGCCAACGACCAAGTGAAAGTCAACAGAGGGGATCCGAGTCCACAGCAGGCTTCTGGCAAGACTATTCATTCTCAAGGCCTCAACATCATCATCTGATCTGAGGACGGGGCAATCAGACTGTCAAAAAATCGCCTAACCTGTCTCACAGTGTCTGCCGCGCCACTGGCAGCTATTGGGGGCTTTTTGCGTTGTACGGAGTAGCTCCAGGACTGTACGACCAACTCGAGACATTCCATACGACAATATCTTATCAATTCTGCATGAACCCTTTCAGGCCAGATTTCCGATTCTACCATCAGCTCTCCCAGATCCTGTCATCCGTTGCGGACTTTTTTGACTGGGTCCTCGGGAACGGAGCATATAGGTATGCGAGCTGATCATTCAATTCCTTCTCCCGTCGTGACGTTCCCGGTTCCACGATGGGCGCGAGATCCCCGCAAGAGATGGCTGGCCTCTCTTTGGCCGTTTTCATTGGCCGTCTGGGAATGCAACACAGAGGAGATGTTTGAGATCAGCGTTTGCGCCGCTCATTTTCTTGGATTATCCGTTGCGCTGGGTTGGAACTACTCACGTCCTGTTGCACCTCCTTCGCGCCGGCGTTGAGATCCACGGATTCCGGACAGGCTTGCCGACATTTCTGAGAAGCCGCCGAAGGCTGTCTCAGGAATCAGGGCATGCGGCTCCTGGTCCTTGCGGGTTGTTACTCTTTGACAGGCACCTGCAGACTTTGAACGGAGAAAACGCTGACGGGCGTTCACAGACACTCATTCGCTCTACCTACTTATTACCGCGGACATCGGGACATCCCCAGAGGTGTCCCCGAGACCACTGCCTGGTCCTCAGTCTTCTCGGACTACAAACAGAAAGACCCCTCTTCTGACACCATTCTCTTCATCAACACACTCTCCGCGATGGCCGCCAAAGCTCGCAGCGGGGGTGTTTCACCCTCCCAAGCCTCGGTAGCGATCCCAGCTCCACCCGCGAGATTGCAACTCACGGCCATGGACTCGTCTAGTGAGTCGACGGAGGAGCCCGAGCAAAAGGTCCTCCAAGATGGATTTTGGGAGTATGGGCGCTTCTACGGCTCATGGAAACCGGGAAAATACCTTTTCCCTATTGATACGGTTCGTCCAGCAAGAGTTGTCTCACATGACGCCCGTGATTGTGATTATGCTGACAGTTCCCAAGGAAGAGCTCAACAGATTAGATATCTTTCACAAATTCTTTCTCGTGGCCCGCGAGAACAAACTGTTCTCCTCACCCATGGGCCGGACCGTCCGGCCCAGGATCATGGACCTGGGTACAGGAACTGGAATCTGGGCGATCAACGTTGCCGAAGAGTGAGTGGGAGAGATTCTTGATCCGTCTTCCGTTGAAACCAAGGCGTCGCAGCGCATGACTGACAGAGACCTCTAGCTATGTCCCAGACGGTGATATCATGGCTGTGGACCTCAATCAGATCCAGCCGGCCCTGTGAGCCACCCCGTCTGCAACAGTATAAGCTATTGGCTAAATGATGTTCAAATAGCATTCCTCCCGGCGTCAAGACGACCCAATTCGACATCGAGGACGCTTCCTGGGATCCTTTGTTGAAGGACTGTGACATGATCCACCTGCGAATGCTCTTGGGCAGTATCCACGATGCCAAATGGCCGGAGCTATACCGCAAAATTTTCGAGTGCGCTCCGTCCTCAACTCTTCATTCAAGTATAGCATGACGTGTCTGACGCTGATGGGCCATTAGGCACTTGGAGCCAGGGACAGGCTACATGGAGCAACTTGAGATCGACTGGACGCCTCGTTGGGAAGGCGTCGATATCCCGACAGAGTCTGCGCTTGAGGAGTGGTCAGATCTGTTCCTTCGGGCCATGGGTCGCTTTCGACGGAGCGCGAGGGTCTCGACGGATGAGACGAGGCGCATGGTGGAGAGGGCGGGTTTTGTCGACTTCGAAGAAAAGACGATCCGGTGCTACGTCAACCCCTGGTCTCCCGACCGTCAGACTCGCGAGACGGCCAGATGGTTCAACCTGGGTTTCAGCCTCGGGCTCGAGGCCATGAGCATGATGCCGATGGTGCAGCAGATGGCAATGACGCGAAAGCAAGTCCAGGACCTTTGCGCCAGGGTGAAGAAGGAGATTTGCATCTTGCGCTATCATGCCTACTGCACATTGTGAGTCTGCGAGCTAGTGATCTTCACGGGCGTCTTGACACTAATCTGTCGGCAGACACATTTGGACGGCCAAGAGACCTGCCAATTAATACTCGTACTAGCAGGACAGCCAGATATGTGGGGCCTTTCGCGGCCAGATCTCCTCCCCTCGCCCCACTCCACCTCTTCTGGAATCTGACGAAAGTTATCTTGCATTGTTGCGAAGGGGTGTCACGATGGGCGTGCGTGATCCTTTGGCTCGAGGCGACACAATTCTTGTCATGCGGACCGGCAGGTCAAAGAGTTCATGCTACCGCGGACTCTCCCCAAGCCACGCCCGGGACAGCTGCATTTGCCCCAGCAAGGGCGCGGCGCCGCTCACAGAAGCGAAAGGACGCTCTGGCTTGATTACGAAGGAGCCATTGGCGGAACCAGCTTTGGGAGTCTTGTAATCTGGAGCAAGACGAGACGGGCCGGTCAGACGAGAGTCCAACTCGGCCATGGGCGAGCAGCAACTCGCAACAGCACAGGGGCCGAGCCCGACGGAGAAGGATGCAAGCTTATTTGACGTCGTCTCGCGACCCAGCTCATGGATACTGTTGCTGAACGACTCGGCTCCTCCGCCCCCCTGTTTCTTTGGGCGCTCCTAGCCCTTGTCCGTTGGAGAGTCTTGCGGATGGGCGCTCAATCTTTGCAGCTACTATTTCTTGGGGTGGCCTCTCATCCGATGTTCTTTTCTTTTCAGGGGCATAAGCGAGGCGGGCGGGGGAGGAAAGTGAGGGCAGAGATTGCATTTAGGGGACAGACGAGAGACGTTGGAAAAGAAGTTGATTTGGGAGAGCTCGAGTTGAGGGTTCATGTACGATGTGGCAAAAAAAGGACATAGATGTCCTTGCTGCTTCTTCTTTTTTTCTCGGGAAAATAGGAAAACGGCTTTGCCGGATTCATCATCTGTCGAATGAGCACGCGCGCTCAGAAGTGTCCATCATTTCATTCTTTCGTGGCTGTATGAGTCTGCCTTTCGGCATCATGGCTGACCGAGGCCGCGATAGAAACCTTAACAGGTGGTCCCTCCTGGATGATCCCTTGGAGGATACAACAGATGGGTACGAGTGTGTGTCCGACCCCGATCGATGGTGCGATGGGAACTGGTCCTCATCGGAGTATTGACTCCGCGTACATGTACTTCGTGTATGCAGTACATGCACGGGGCAAGTAAGGGCAATCATGAAGATATGGTATATGAGGGGAGACTATGAGGTCCTCGAAGCTTGGTGGGGGGAGTTGACGGTGCGCGTGACTGGATGCGGTGCCGAGGGCGTGGTCGTCGTGGGGGCAATGGCAAACAATGCGGGAGGAGATGATGGTCTGTGGAAGAGGTCAGGGGATGCATTACTTCGTACTCCGTAGTATGGTGCCGATTCCCATTGACATGCATGGACAGCCATACTAACAGCACGTAGTACTTACACGAACAAATGCAAGATGATCCAGAGACACGCTCGCACGATGAAGTTGATGGTACTCTGTACCTACTACTAGTAAGAGGGTTCTCATGAGTACACACAAAAGCGAGTACGGACATGCATTAGGGGGGGGATGTTTGCGGATGGGCGTTCTCGTAGGGAGGATTTGAATGGTCCTGTACAAGGTACATCAAGACAGCCATAAATCAAGGTATTCATCCATACACGATCTGCACAGATGTCTTACTGTATAGATGTCTTACTGCATGGAAGTCTGTGTATGGTGTCTAAATGTACTCCGTATGGATGCCTTGATGTGTGGATGTTGTGTTGCATGGATGGCATGTTGTATGGATATGGATGTCTTGATGAATAGAATGCCTTGATGAGAGGATGTCCTCATGGATAGTAGAGGTCTTGATTTCTCTCGATGTATATATTGGGTCTATATGGAATATAGGAGTGAATGAAGATACTACCTACTACTACTACTACTAGTACTGTAGTCGACATGGACGTCCATGTATGTATGTTGGTCCATCCCCTCTCACGGCGGGACGCGGGACGCACATGATATTGCAGGATTGCGCAGGACGGCATCCTGTGCCGCCGTGGTGGTGGACCTGTTGGCCATGGGAGGTTCCATCATCCCGGCTGATTGTCTGTCTGTCTGTCTGTCTGTCTGTCTGTCGTCCGTCAGGCCCGCCTCGTCCCGTCCCTACTCGGCGGGATAGCCTGCCGGTTGAGCTTCTCCATCGTGGCGAGGGATTCTCGTAATGGATCTTCCTCGTCCCTCTCGGTCATGATCCTTTGATGAGTGGTCTTCGAGCTTTGGGTCTACAACGAGCACGTCTCTCGTCTTGGCCCCGCGTCGTTTGTCGTGAGGATGGATACTACTGCGCACTGGCTGCGCTGTGTCTTTTCCTTCTCCATGCTGAACTCCGTGCCTCGCACTCCGTAGAGTAGTAATTCGGAGTAGATGGAGGCGACCGTGGCTGGCGTGAAGATCCTCTCACTCATGCATGAGTGGAAGTCATAGAGGTCCTCTGTGCGTCAACACATGCAGCTGCGTCAAATGTCTTCCTCCACGCCACACATCGACGTGAACCTGCCCCATTCCACACATGGGTGGGTGATATGCATCCTCCAGGTGGAATCACGTTCTATGCACGCTCGATCTCCGTGCTCCGTATGAAGTTGCAGTCGCCACTCCCACTGCATACGATGGAGACACGGGACAGAATCCCCCCCCCTCCGTAGGATCGTAGGAGTCAATGCCATGGTTCCCATGCGCCGTGCGATGGGCCTCCCGCCCTTCCTGGGGTCCGGGCCTCCAGCCCCCATTCCCCAGGCTTCCTGGCTTCCTGGCTTCCTGGCCTCCAGACTTCCGGGCCTCCTGGCGTCTTGGGGGCTGTCATGTTTGCTTCGAGCGGAAGCAGGGGACAGCGAGGGAGCCCGCCATTGCGACACTACGGTGATGGGATGAAACCTGTTTTGAGGGGGGGAAATTAATGGGTATGTGTGCATCTTGGTGTGCATCTTGGTGTGCATCTTGGTGTGCATCTTGGTGTGCATCGTGATGTGTGTCTTCGAGTCTCGTTCGTGCGTGCAGGCGTGCCATTCATACAATATGGAAAACGACAAAAATCAAAGGTGGGAGATGCCCACGGCTAGGTACAGCAGATGAGGCACCCGCATTTTTGTCCCCCGCCCTTCTTCTTCCTCTTCTTCCCTCCTCCCACGCACCTTGATGAGGGCCCGCTCATGGCCTTCGCGAGGAGCCGTCTGCCCCTTTCGTGTGTCGGCGTCTGCTTGCCAGGCTGATGTCTTGCAGTCCAGTATGGGGTAATCCGTTCTAAATATCCCGCCCCCCCCTTGCATCTATCATTCGGGACCTCGGCCCATGCTTTCTTTTACCACCTCCGCCTTGGAATCGTCCCTTTTGCCCCCCCCCCCCCTCTCCTTCTCTCGTTCATGTTTCTTCCTTGTGTCGATTCACCCCTTCGTTTGTCCTGTGGGCACGGCTGCTGGTCCTTCTATAGACAGAGGCCGAGGACGAAGATGGTGTTACCGTGTCCCATAAAGTGTCTCGAGGGAACACATCATGTCGGGGTGATGGCATCGGCTTAGTGGTGAGCAGCGGTCTGGCCACGGTAGCCGATCAGCTTGAACCGGCCAATCATCTCGCCAACGGTGAAGAAGCCGAGGCACTCGGCGAAGATGACGCCGGCAGCGAGAAGCTGGGCGTTGGTGAGGTTTCGCACGGTCTGGACCAGGTTCGCCGGGGACTTGACGAGGTTTCCGGATCGGAGGCCGTTGAAGAAGCCCTCGTAGACGGACTGGAAGGTGGCCATGTTACTGGAGGCAGGAATTGAGGGTCAGCAGTGGAAAGGACAGAGATATCAGATCATCCATGTCTGGAGGTTCCGCATTCGCCCCTCATTCTCGTTCTCGTTCTCGTTCTCGGTTGGAGCGCTTACGGAGGAGCCATCTTCTGGCCGTGGAAGACGATCTTGGCGGTCTCGGCGCTGACCTTGCCGTAGTAGATGACGGTGGGGGTGTGCTCTATTCCGGAAGAGAGAAAGAGTCAGCAAGCGCTGGTTTCATATTGTGCCAGGTGGAAATCTCGGGGCGAAAGGGAGATGCGTACTCTCGACAGCCTTAACAAGCTGGCCGGTCCGGCCACCGATCTTGCCGAGCGCGTTGGTGACGCCCCTGGCGGCGCCGGCGATGGCGGGGCCAGCAGCGCTGGAGACGCGGGAGAGGCCCTCGACGGCCTTGGCCTGGATGTCTTTCGTCTTGGCGACGGCCTCGGTGGCAGCCTTGCTGGCGGCAGTGCTCTCACAGCGTCGGAAGGCCAATTGGCGCAGGACCGGCGATCGGAGCATGGGGCGGGCGAGCGAGGGTGCCATTGTGTCTGAAAAGGTTTGAAACTGGGTGGTGATGTGGTCGTAGAGGTGCTTCTTCCGTATCGGATCGGGAGAAGCGAGAGACGTGCAAGATGGGTTCGTTGATCAGGACAGAGTACCTAGTCGTCGACGATGGCGGGCACAAGCTGACGCAACAGCAAGAAAGAAATACAAGAAATTCGAAAGAAGGGAAGGGGATTCGGTCGAGGAGGAAGACGATGGCGATGGCCAAATGAGGGGATCTGAGGCAAATCCGGGGTCGATCGATCGAGGTCGGTTCGGCGGTTGCGTCGGAGGAGCAAAATGAGGGAGAAAAAAAGCTCGGGAGGTTCGAGTTTCTTCGTGAAGTCGGAAGGAATCAGGAATGGATTCGGTTCTTCTGATTGGCCCGATCTCGGGTGAGTTTAGGGAGTGGAAGCCGGCGAGATGGCGCCTTCCCTCTTTGGGCGGCTCCGGGTCGGACCTGCGCCGTTCACGACGATCGGCCAATGGGGGAAGGCGCGAGGTGCGAGGTGCGCATGGGGGGGGAGGGGGGGGGAAAGAGGCACGGAAGACGGTTCCTGCTGCCCCTTTCCCGGGTGCGTGAGGGGCCACGGAGTACATGCGCCTGATGCACTTGCACTCGCATAGTCGAGGTACCCGGACCACACAATTGGATCTCGGCAGGAGAGACTCGCTCCGAGTCGTGCCTGCCCATCTCCAGAAAGGATGAAGATGGAAGGAGAGGGTCAGGACCGCAAAGATGCAAGGGAAAGAGCAATCGCGACGAGGTCTCGGCGTGCACATTTGCAATATTTGCATAAATCGATGGCATCCGAATTATGCCGACATGGCATTGTGCAAGCTGCGACAATGCACGCTCCCCCCTTTTCTCTCCCTGAAAACATCTCGCCCCTTTTCTGCATCCCTCATTCCATTTCTGCCCCTTTGATGTTCATTCTCATCTCAGCACCCTTCTGCGCCATCATCATCATCATCATCATCATCATCATCATCATCACCATCTCCATTTCAGACTGTGCCATACACTCAGGTATCTCCCGCAGCAACTCTATCCCCTCCCCAGCGACTCAATACTAACACACCATGCTACTGATCTCCAAGACCCAGCACCTCCGCACACCTCAAGCTCTTCCTCCCTCCTGTTCTCTTCTTCTCCTCTCTTTTTTCCCTGCCTTCGTTTACTCCAAACTCTGGATCATCACCTTGATGGCCCCGCTCTTGGGGTCCGCCGACGTCTTGAAGGCCTGCACCGCGTCCTCGAGGTCGAACCGGTGCGTCACCATCATGGACAGGTCGATGACGCCGCTCTCGACGAGCCGGATCGCGCGCGGCCACGTGTTGCAGTAGCGGTACTGGAACTGGATGTCGACCTCGCGCACGCTGGCCCGCATGAACGGCAGCACGATGTTGTCCTTGCCCACGCCGATGATGAAGACCTTGCCGCCGAACTTGGTCGCCCAGATGGCCGCCGCGATGCTGCTCTCCACGCCGGTGCACTCGAGCGTCACGGCCGGCTCGATGAGGGGCCCGCCGCCCGTCGTCCCGTTGGCGTTGAAGGCCGCGACGATGCCTTGTGCCGTCTCCTCCGCCGACTGGCCCGGCCGGATGCGGTGCGTGACGACCCGCGGGCACACCTGCTTGGCGAACGCCAGCCGCGACTCCGAGATGTCCGTGATGACGAGCGGGCACGCGCCCGCCGCCGCGCAGCACAGCAGCGTGATGAGCCCGATGGGGCCCGCGCCGCAGATCAGCACCGGGTCGCCCAGCTGCGGGCGCGCCCGCTGCACACCCGCCAGCGCGACGCTCAGGGGCTCCAGCAGAGCGCCCTGCTCGAAGGTCATGCTGTCCGGCAGCCGGTGGCACCACATCGCCGGGTGGTTGACGTAACGCCGCAGCATGCCCGCGTACGGCGGCGTCGACAGGAACTCGACCTTGTCGCACCCGTTGTACCGCCCCGTCAGGCACGACTCGCACGAGTGGCACACGACGTTGGGCTCGACGGCCACGCGGTCGCCGACCTGGAGCGTCGTCACCGATGGGTGTACCGCGATGACCACACCGGCAGACTCGTGACCCAGGATGTGGTCGTCCTCGACGATCATCGGGCCGATACACCCGGCGTGCCAGAAGTGGACATCGGAGCTGGTGTCCCCGAAGGATGTCAGTGTCAGCTGATCATGTTTTCTCTACTTTTCTCTCTCTCTCTCTCTCTCTCTCTCTCTCTCTCTCTGTCTCTCTCTCTCTCTCTGTGTGTGTGTGTGTCTCTCCCTCCCTCCCTGCTCTCCTGACTTATGTATGTGTCCTCTTGTTTGAACTCACCCGCAGATCCCGATATTCCTGACGGCAATGGTGACCTCCCCAGGCTTCAGGTCGCTCCCCGTCTGGACAGCCTCGAGGCTCGGCGTCGCCTGGCTGACCCAGAGGTCGTGCTTTGGGTTCGTAAAGACGCCAATGTTCTGCTTCACCTGGCCAACCGCTCCCCTGACCTCGACCTGGGCGACAGAGGGACTCATCCTGCTTTGTTGAGGCTCGAGCGATGAAGAACCGTAGAGGTAGGTTCAGAAGTCGGGGCCCGGTATGTATCTCTCGTGAATGATGCGAGTGGCTCACGCAGCGTCGTCGGAGTCGTCGCCGTGAGAATAAAAGGGTAAAAAGATGAGGAAGAAGAGAGACGAGGAGGGGGAGGGGGAGGAGGAGGAGGAGGAGGAGGAAAACAGGACACTTGGAAGACAGCCGATGCCAGCGATACAGCGCGGCTATATACCAAGTCCGCCGTTAGCCATAGCGTCCTCAATCCCTCCTCTTCCCCGTACGAGTACGAACAATCTATATCCCACTCGGACGAGACCGCGCCGTCGAATCACCAGCTCCGGCTCCTCCACACGAGCATGAGCGTGTGATGCATTGCAAAGGTCGTCATGCGTCCGAGACTCCCGCCGATTCGCTGCCCCTCTACTCCGTCTGGACGATCGAAAATGCACCCCCTCCTCCACTCCTCCACTCCTCCCTCACACTTTCCTACCGTACTCGGACCCTCCCTACGGAGAGTGTGGAGCAATGCTTCGCCTCCATCCAGCATTATCGTGAAGACTCCCCCGGGGGAGGGGCAAGAGAAGAAGCGGACGAAGGGGGGGGAGGGGCGTCGCACTAGCACCCGGAATCTACGCGGGGGCGGAGGGCTGGAACGCGGGACGGGGGGGGGAGGAGATGGTGTGCGACTGGCGGCACGCCCTGGCCCCCCTCGGGAGATGGCGTACCGAGGGAGGCTTCACGATGCGTCCAGACTCTGTACTCCGTAGGCGTTGAGCATCCGGGCGGGCATCCATCAGCAATTGGCTTCTGGCCGTGTCTCTCCTCTATATCTCTATTGCTCTGCATCTGTCCCCAAAAAACCACTTGATCAACTCCTAGACATCGGATACTCTGTCGCCCCAAGATCAAGAACACCATGGCGGCGTAGTCCAAGATCTACAGCAATGGAGTCCTCTCCAGGCGAGCACACGATCACCCCAAGATTCTGGACCCCCCTCCCCCCCCTCCCTCAACCAAACCCTCAATGCCGGGTCATCGCCGGCCCCCCCTCTTCAACCCGCAGCCTCCTCGACTCCCACTGCCCCTCCTCCCGGTCTGTCTTGCTTAGTCCGCACTCTGTTGCCTCTCCATCACGGGTACTCCGTACAAGTGCTCCCTCGCACGCAGCGGTGCGGTGTATGCGTAGTCGTGCACTCGAAACCTTGAATCCATGTCTCCCAATTAGCCTAAACCCTGGATGAATGCGGTGGATGCATCACGAGATCTCGGGCGACCCCATCCGGACGACTACGGATGACCTTCGAGGACTGCGCTCACCCGCTGTGCAGAGGACGAGCATCTGGTACGAGTACGAGAACGGCGCAGCTTAAGGCATTCCTTTGTCGGGCCAGATGAATCGACTGCAGAGGGGAGGGATCACAGAGGAGTTTGCTATTCCCGCGGGCGGCCGATCTCGGTGTGTTTTGTGCGAAGTCGTTTGCCTCAGGCAAGACGGTGCAGCATCGCCATCTGCTTGGTTCGCATACGGTAGAGTCGTGCGCAGCCCCCCGCCGTGCTCGAGCGAAGCCACCAATCGAGCTCGACGGACACTGGAATCTCAGAATGAGGGATCAAGATCAGAGTCACTGCTCCGTACAAACAATGTTTGGTGTCAAGACGAGCTTGAAAAAAAAAAGAAAAAAAAGAAATGCGTGGACCGGGAATCGAACCCGGGGCCCATCGATGGCAACGATGGATTTTACCACTAAACCATCCACGCCTCAGCTTGTCTTCCTCCCTCCCTAACACTGACCAGAAACCCCTCCACTCCGTTCTTCCCCCCCACAGTGCCAGGGCTCAAACACCACCACCACCACCACGATGACCACCATCCACCCCCCCTGGCGTTTCACGATCCCCTCATCCAGGACATCATCTCTCATCCAGTCTCACTCCCTCCACATACGTCACTATCTGTCTTTCCATCCCCGCGCCCCCCCCGTACAATCTCCCCCTTGCGCCCGTTGAGCTTGAAGATTCGATAGCAGACCCCTTCGCTGCAAATGGATGGGGGGAGGACGCGGTGCGAGTGGCATTCTAGGAGCTCTAGCATGAGTAAGAGGTAAAAAGTGCATGTATGCTACAAACAGCTCGAAAAGCCCGAGCTGCTATCGAAGAGCTGTATGAGCCCATGCCGTACTCCTTCTTACTCCGAGGAGCTCATATAAGATCAAAGCAAGCTATGTAAGTCGCACACGGATACGAATCAGAGAAAAAGGCAGCACAAAGCTACAGTATATGTACTAGAGCACTGCGCGGATTCAACATTGACAACAAGGTGTATGAATTGCAGAGCGGATTGCCATCTTGATGCAGTAAGATCGTTGACACAGGTGCACCAACATTGAGGCATCAACAGAGCCATCAACATGGCCATGATCACAAAGGTTGCCCTGCATCAGCCCTCTCTTCCGCTCCCACGCACAAGGTCCTCCCCCAAGCCCCGCAATCTCTCCCCTCACCTCAAGATCATGCAAGAAGCTCGGCGCCTTCGCCGTTCTCCGTCTGCGATCGCCTGCCCCTTCATGCCACCCCCCGGAGAGGGGCCGTATAGAACTGTTTGCGGTCCATTTACCTGAGAGCACGGAGTACTGCTGGAAGCCTGGGCCCCGGCTGCCATGGATAGTACTGTACTAGGACTGCCGCGCGGAGGGCCAGCCCGTAGACCCGCAGGGCTGGTCGTGTGGGGGCAAGCTTCTCCTCAAGTGCCAAGCGGGGACCATCCATCCCTCGAAATCAAATCAAGTGTTCCTTGCCCTAGGACGAGACGCATGCTCTTCCGTGGTACTATTTGCAGCAAACATGCCATTCTTGTCGGGCTTCGTCCCGTATGTCAAAACGTAAGGGATGAACTTCACGGAGCGTCAATGACCTCGGCTGTAGCGGGTTCTGCATTCTCGTCCCATTTTGGGTTCCGATAGCTGGAAGCGTCTCTTCGCCCATTCTCCTCGCGGCCTATCTCTTCGCAATTCATCTCGTGGCCTATCCCATGAAGGACGTGCCAGCGTCATCGTCATAGGCGGCCCGGAGCTCGGCGGCCGTTGCCTCTTGTATGAACCAAAAAAAAGAAGAAAAGAAAGCATGGATCCGTATCCCGTTGCAATGCCGGACCGTCATGCGGCTATGCTGTCTCCCAGAACGCCCATAATTGCCCCTCAAGCAGGGTCTTTGCTCCAAACATCTGCTCTTGCCATCATGTTCCTCAAAGATGCAAACCAAACAGACGCTGCAGTCCTCCTTTCTGCCGGCCCATGATTCTCCAAGCACATCGGGTATCTTGATTATGTGTGATTCATTTTGTTCCGACTTTTTCCCCCCGGTGACCCAAATGCTTCCCTGGGAAACTGCTCAGGAGCACGCCGAGCTCATCGAAGCTACTTGCCGAGGGTGATCACAACGTCCCTTTTGCAGAAGCCGGTTGAGCAACAATCTTGGGGGTCCTTCAAGCCTCGAAGTATCAAGTCAACTGTTTCCTGTATTACACACCGCCGTCAGCAAGCCATTCAATCTTGAACCTTGGAGAGCTTGATGACAAAAAATTGAGCCACGACTTACCTCAGGGCATGGGCCTCTAGAGCCGGCTGGGGCAGCAGATATCAGGGCGATGGGTGACATGAGGAGCGCCGAGATCAGGGCAAACTTCATGTTGTCGGCGGGCGGCGAGGTCGGCCTGGTCAATTTGCTTTGAGATCGTGGGTAGAGAGATGTTGCCTTTGGACAAAGAATGCCTTGCAACTTCAAGAGCAGATGACAAGATAGGTCGAACGGCTGGCGTGTTTCGTGGGCCTTGATTTGGAGCAGTCCATCCGGCGCTCATGGAGCGGGCGAAAAGTGAAAAGAATGTGAGGCGATGCCTTTTTTGTCTCCCAATTTTCGGAAGCGTCGATTCACGGCACCGCTGGTCGGCGCGAGCGTGGCGCAGGTCTATGTATCTCGAGGTGGAGCGGTGAGATGGCGGAGAGTGCTTAAGCGAAGCACCTGGTGATGCGGTCTCCAAGCTGGTCAGGGGCTTTCCGAGCAGATCCTTGACAGATGCGGCGTTGCTGCGGGGCGTCTGCGGGCCAGGCGGGCCTGGGGTGGGAACGAGGGATTGGTGTCTTGGAAATTGGAAGCTTCGAATAGGTCTTGGACGTGGAAGCAGTCGTCTGGATGGGAGGATCTGGTGCACTTGCGCCTGATGCCGATATGGACGGCTGCGAAAGTCGTGCTGGCAGCGAGTTTGGACGAGGTACGGAGTTGTGCGCAGAATGTGTCTGTCTGATGCGAGCCAGGGGCAAGGTCAATGGCCTGGATCTTTATAGCTGCGGCATTCCGTTGATTGCCGTGAAGGAGGTAAACATGAAGGGGGGTCCCCGTGGGAGGTGAGGGGATCTGCATTCTTATGATGGGTGGACGGATAGGTGGGATGGATCTGGGACGAATGCCAAGCCGCGAACCCTTTCGTGTCTCGAGCCAATGTGGATTCATCAACAAGGTAAGACAAGCCTAACGGCTCCCCCTCCTCGTACGAGCACGAGTACGAGTTCGAGTACTCCGTACGGAGCACCGTATGGAAAATCCGGTACTCGTATCTCGTCCTCCGTACGGGATCATGGGCTTCTGTGCCGTAGATGTTGTGTCGGGAGATGACGGAGTACTCCGTACGAGCAGTCTCTTTGCGCGTACTCCGTAGTACTCCGTACTCCGTAAGACAGACAGAGTATGAGCATCAAGCATGTACGGAGTACTCCGTAGGTACGAGTAAGCTTGCCAGCTCACGGCCATCATCTCACACTGTTGCCAGGGCGGGCTGATACCGAGTGATCGGGATGGACGCCATGCGGAGTGCTCGGTGGTAGCTTCAACCTGAAATGGACCGTGAATGGTGAGCTTCTGGTATGATTCTCGTGACCATCGCGAGGGATCCTCTGTCTGCACGGAGTACTCCGTACCAGTAATCGTTCCTCGTCTGGGCAGCCAGAGAGAGACCCATCCCTTGCATTACCTGGCAATCAAGCCCCCGGCCCCCTCGTGCTCCCTGTCAGCACAAGAGCCCACAAGAGCCTGAGGGTGGGCACCCTATCGTCTCACGATGCTTCATGTGTTGGGTGGGCGGAAGCGCGAGGCCGTGTCACCGTCTGCAGCATCGATGCGGTTGCGATGCAGCACAGGGCCCGCAGCCCCGAGCAAGGTGGTACCACCGAGATGGCATCTGGCAGTCCGTGGGCCTCCCTTGGGGCCGATGTTCCGTATGCCAAGAGCGCGATGGTGATGGATCGACATTGGGCGGATGACGAGAGACTCTCGTGGAAATGGAGATGGACGTGGAAGACAATGGGATGAAGCTCGAGCTGCATCGCACCCGCCGATTCGGTGATGGAGCTCCTTCCATGCCATTCGAGCTCCTTGAGGTGCGTCATTCCTGCCTCGCGAGACCCGGTACCTCATGAGCCTCATGTACACCCTCAGTACCAGCCGAGTCGGAATGTGCGTGGGCGAATACCACGATATACTCCGTACCTCTCGTCTCCTTC
This sequence comes from Escovopsis sp. TC, assembly GCA_003055185.1. Classification (NCBI taxonomy): domain Eukaryota; kingdom Fungi; phylum Ascomycota; class Sordariomycetes; order Hypocreales; family Hypocreaceae; genus Escovopsis; species Escovopsis sp. TC. The sequence goes on from NIGD01000001.1 coordinate 5,954,911, forward strand.
CGGGCGACTGAGAATCCCCTGACGCTTGCTCTTTCCCTTTCCGCAGCCTGCCTCCCTCTCGTGAATCGTGCCTGCCTGCCGTGCCTGCCGTGCCTGCCGTGCCTGCCGTGCCTGCCGAGCATCCTGGTCGATTTCAGGTTCCCTCTCAAGGAAGCAGGAACCCTCTGACGGAGGAAGGAACGCCCCAAGACACCCATCGCGAGATACAGTAGGACTCGTACTGTGCCGACACGGTGCAGAGACTCCCATCTCGAGGGTCTTCATTTTCTCGCGATCCATCATGATTCGGACTCCGTACACACAGTACCCATTTCGTACGGGTACTCCCTTCGGAGTATGCACTCTCAGTAAGCCCATTGGGAAACCTCCGAATCGAAGGACCACTTCATCTCTCGCTGACGATCTCACATAGACATATTGTTCGGGAGAGGCTGCCCTCGAGGGAGTATGGATCCATGTCTGAGTTCATCGTCGGGGTGATCTTGACCCATTCTGTCCTCCTGCTGAACGCCTCAACGTCATTCCTCCCACCCCAGTCTGAGGCGGCGCCCTCATTCCCGAACCTAATTCCACACAGAGGGCATACGACCGATGGCACGCAAAGGCAGCAGAAACGACGGGAGTACGGAGTACTCGTACGGAGTATGGGGGACGAGTACGAAGACGAGCACGGGGAAGAGGACGAGGACGAGGACGAGGACGAGGATCTGTGCACCCACCCCGTCCTCACTCCCGGCCGTTCGAAACTCGGGTCGCTTCCTCATGCAAGGCAAAGACATGCGCGCAATCACCTCTCCGTCCCTGGATCCCGACAGCTGCCTCACTCTCTTTCGCCTCTTCTCCTTTTCCGTCTGTTTTTTCTCCCCCGGTCTTTCTCCCCTCGCTTGTTCCGCTCGCTGTTCCCGGCAATGACGACAGGAGAGCATGGGTCTCGCGCGACCGGCCCCTGGCCAGTGGATATCACTGCGTGGAATACGAGATGGAAACCAATTTTTCCACTGTCGACTTCTCGTACTCGTACATACGAGTCCGAGTACGAGTACTACGGAGCTGTGTGGAGTGGGGTTGGGACAGCGGAGCACTCATTGCGATGCAGCACTGGACAGCATGTCACCCTTGCTGACCAGGCGCTAATTCAGGAACACGATGCCAAGACGCCGTCGACGGCCTGAAGATACCCACTGTCTCGAGATGCGCCATCGACCCTGGAATGGACGGAAGCCGTTGCTGGGCACTGTGCGGAGGCTCCCACGACAACGAAGGTCTTGGCTCCCATGGCGACCGAGCTTCCTCAGCCCCGCGCACGCACGAGCAACCTGCATACCTCACGGGTATGGAGCACGGGTGAGACTTTCGAGGTGTAGAGGACGGAGTACGGACTGGGAGTACATACGAAGCTCGGGAAAGGAGTGGGAGCTTGTCAACATTCCTCGTCGCCATCGTCAAAGCATGCGGCTGCACCACAGTCACGAGGTTGGACTCCCTCAAGAGCACACGGAGAGGAGCCGCACCAGTGGCGAACGAAAAATGGAGAGTCCAAAACCAAGAGGCGGCTGCTCAATCCAGGAGGAATGTCCATATCTCCAGGCCAACTCCGCCGATCACGATACTGGTGCTCGCTGGGGACGACGACGACGACGACGACGACGACAACGAGCTCTTCAACAGAGCCAGATCGCCCACATCGGCAACGCCCGTCGGCGCCTCCCCAACGAGTCGGATAAGCGGAGCACTCTTCGTCGTGCTGGTACAGCTCGTCCGGCCACCCGATATCCTCCAGCCTTTCACGCTCTGGTCGTTGCCAGAGCTTACCCCAAAGATGTCATCGTCATTCGTCCCCCGCATCAAGGCCACGCCCGTGACTGCTGCGGCGTGAGCTCGGCGCACAAGACCGCGGCTCGCGATTCTCCATCCTTGGCCGGCCCTCCCTTCCACCAGCGAGACGCCCACCGCATTGTCGTCCCCACCGGTAAAGATGATGTATCCCTCTTCGACGACGAGCAAGTCTAGGCTCTTGATGCTGTTCTGGTGCAGTTGCGCCGCTTCCTCCAACGTGCAGGTCCCCTGATCGGTCGAAGCTCGCCACACAGTCAGGTGTCCATCGGTTGATGCGGCGAGCAGGTGCAAGACATCCTCCTGCACGCTCAGCAATCGGATCTGAGTCAGGCAGGCTCCCGTGTACGACCCCTTGGCAACAAGCTCGAAACGCCCCCTGTCTCGACACGTGTAGCTGAATGTCTTCAAGGTCGAGTTCGAAAAGACCATGGTGACGAGGAGGATGCCGTCCCCGCGGCGGCAAACGTCAAAGTCCATGATTCGCAAATCCCCATCTGCGCTCTTCTCCTCGAGCTCGGCTTCGCAATAGACCGCCAGTCCGCGGTACGACGAATCCTGCTCTCGCACTCTCCAGACGAAGAACTCCTCATTGCCCGCGCTGCTGAAAAGGTAGTCTTCCTCGAACCAGGCTAGCCGCTGGATGCCAGTGACGTGTGCCTTCATTGTTGCCACGCACACTATTTCCGCGTTGGTGCCTCCTCGCTCCGGGTGGTGCTCCCATATCCGTATCGAGGTGTCTTCTGCCCCTGATGCGATGTAACGTCCGCTGGAGCACAGAGCCTTGATCTCTCGCCCGTGGACTCCGGTCTTGAGGGACCGATGCGTTGGCCCCGCCGACGAGTGCAGCGACAGCTTGGATGTCTTGGTGAAGGCGAACCGGTAGCGGCTCGTGTCCTGCTCGTCGTAGACGAGCTGATACGTGCGATGCGCGCCCCCGCAGTCTACATTGGCGACTTCCTCCTTTCGACTCTCGTTCCAGATGACGAATGCCTTGCTCCGGAATCCACAGAGCATGAGCTCGGGGGAGGGACCGTTGGTGAACCAGGCATCTGCGATGACTGGTCCGAATGGTGGACAAGTCTCGTGGCGGAGCTGGAGGCGGAGTGAGTCCCCCTGGCCTGCGATCTCGTATATACGATATTTGCCATCTTTGCTCGTCACCAAAATGTACAGTGGTGCATGATGAGATGGCCCAGTCTTCTGCGGCAGTGAGACGATGGCAGTGATGGAGTCGAAGCTCCGCGTCGCCAAGTTCAAGACGGGACGGTAAGCTCCTTGGTCAGACTCTCGCTTGGTGATGGAGATCCAGCCATGCCTGGATCCGATGATGATCAAGTCATCGTTGACCGCGGCGGCAGATGTGGCAACGAACCTCGGATCGAGCCCCTTTATCTGTCCGTGACTTCGCAGTGACCGTTTAGAAAGGTCGATCGAAAGGTGGTGAAGATCCGCCTGTCCGTGGAGGAAAACAAGCACCCCCTTGATATCTTGGGCATCCGGCTTCTTCGCTGAGAGGCAGCTAATATCGACGATCTTTCCGGGCACGGCCGCCACGCGAGAGACCTGTTTTGTCCGGAGCTGGAAGAGGAAGATTTGCCCGGCAGTCGTGCCAAGAAGGGCCGACCCATCGGCAATCGTCCGGAGGACGTAGCAAGACCTAAGCGCTTCTGCGTCTACGCCATCCACCGCGATCTCCTGCCAGTCCTCGCGGCCATGCAGCGATCCGAGCAGGAGCCTTCCCTGGTTCGTGGTAACGAGGATGTGGTCATGCGTGAGGAAGTCGTAGCGGCTGATGATCTCCTTGGCAGCTGCTGGCGACGTCGGCGACGCCATTGACCGCAGGATGTCGTGAACATCGAGCGTGATAGAGCCACGTCTTGTCACGCTCGACGCGGAACCTCCATGGGTGAGAGATGTCCGGATGACGTTGATCTGGCTGTCGGCACCCCCAGTGGCGATGGTCAGGCTGTCGTCGTCTTCTGCCAGCAAAGCGTGGGCCCATAGGTGCTTGCCGTGATGCAACGAATGAGCCTGGTCCGGCGAGAGCTTTCCCGCCAAGGGAATGTTCGGCGCTGTCGCTGTCGCTGATGTTGCTGCTGCTGTTGCCTCAGAGGGTATTGTGAAGGCTTGTCCCGAGAGCTTCAGGAGCCAGCGCTGGGCGACTGCGTCTTCCCCGAAGGAGTACACTGGCAGAGTGTCAGAATTGCACGCTGGTGCGAAGCGGACGCCCCATATCCGCGATGCATGGCCCATCCCCACGACAGCCACGGGCGCCGGGCTGCTTGCCGAGCCCTTCTCGGCTTCACCATCTCGAAGAGCCTCATCAAAGTCTCCGCCGAAACCCGTGTCGACCTCTCGGCGGAACTCGGAGCCGCTCGCCGTGGAGCCGCCCCGCTCACTGATGTCCCAGACCCGGATCGTCCGATCATCGCTACAGCCTGCCAAGAGCCTCACGGTCGTGCCGTCCGTCAAGCCCATCGGGGCGGACATGTCCACGCCAAAGATGGAGCCCTCAAAACCCTGCAGGTTGAAGAGGAACTCGACGGCTGCCGGACCATCGCCTCCCAAGCGACATCTCCACACGATGATGTGTCCGAAGACGGTGCCCCCGGCGACCAGGACGGCGTCTTCCGACTCCCACACGACGCGCGCGGTGAAGAGCATAGGCCGGGCCGGGCACACGGCGGCGCTGAGGGAGAGACGCCGTGCGGACGGGTCGTATCGCAGCGCAACGATCTCGTTGTGCGCCGTCGCGAGCACCGCAACGTGCGGGTCATGCGGCGAGATGGCCCCGTCGCAGATCCAGTCTGGCGCAGTCGCCCTCACCACAGCAGGCATCTCGCGGCGCCGCCCCTCTCTCCTCAGGCTTCCCCCCTCGGCATCATCATCGCCACCGTCATCGGCAAAGAAGCCATCCGTGAGAGCGAAGACGGCGGCCTCGCGCGCGCCCCAGACGAGAACGGTGGTAGTCGCCCCCGCGCCATGCACCTGGATCCCATGGATGGGCTGGCTGGCAAACACGCAGATGCTGGATACGGCGACGGGCGCCGCGGCATGCGCATCTGCGTCGTACACCACGACGGCGTTGTCTATGCCGGCGAGGGCGAAGAGCCTGCCGGATGGCGCGCGGTGCAGGGCGAGCGCGGTGACGGGCACGTGGGCGAGGGCCCGGGAGAGGCGAACATGGCCGTGGTCGCGCATTGGGGAATCCTGCGGGCCTAAAGGGGTCATGGGGGTGCCATAGCAGAGGTTCTTGCCACGGATGCGATGAGGTGGAGGGTAGGAGACAAGTGTGGGAAGTGAGCTGTGTGGTGATGGCGAGTCTTTACTCCGTAGAGATCAATGGAAGAAGAAGTCTTGGTGTTTTTTTTCGCCCATTTTTTTTCTTGGGTTCATTTCAGATACCTACCCTGGAATTGGCGACTCTGAAAGTTGAGCACGGGGTCGCCGTGATGGCCTCAAAACTTCCACGACGTTCTCTTCGTCCTTCAAGGTCACGGCAGACAACCCTGGGTGTCATCTTTCCTGAGAAGTATACCATTGACATGATGTATCACGCCTAGGCGTGAGATTTGTCGTTTTCTGAGGTTATCACGTTTGGAAGTGTCGAACTTTGTTTAATTTCGACGACGTATTTCTCGCCATCGGGCATTGGGTCTTTGATACATACACCTCCATAGAGACGAAAGAACCTCGACTCCTCCGACTTACACACAGGACAGCCGTTTGCGATCTAAGAGAGGACGAAATACAGGAATCTCGAAGGAGATATGACGGCTTCAGGGCCGAGCGGGAAAGGGGAATTGAAACAGGACGACGCAAGCCGAAAAGCAGACGACCAACAGAACAGAATGCCGGATCCGGGACCACCTTCATCATCATGAAATTTTTGTTGAGGAAAACATGGGAAGAGGGAAGACTCTAATGGAGGAGGAGGGAGAAGTTGAGAGAGGTGAAGAGAGGGAGAGGGGGAAGTTTGGAGAGGGGAAGGGGGAGAGAGGGAGACGTTGAAAGAGAGGAAGAGGGGAGAGGGATGCCGTCTTATACGCGGTGCGAGTAGGGCTCGTAGGCGAGGTCGGAGCGGTTCCCCGTGGGGACGTACGCGGTGGACATGGTAGCCTGCTGCTGCTCGTCGATGGGCGCGTACCTGTGCGACGAGGACGCGAACCCGGTGGGCAGCAGCTTCTCGGCGTCCGAGGTCGTGTCCCTCGCGCGCGAACCCCTGGCCGACGACCCGGAGCGGCGCGAGCCCGGCTTGCAGCAGCAGATGGTGGCGATCCAGAAGACGCTGGCGGCCATGGCGAGGGCGACGGCGATCCAGACGACGGCGAGCATCTTGGTGTCGAAGTAGGCGTGGACGCCGTAGAACTTGGCGGTGGAGTCGACGACGCCGAGCACGATGAGGGCGAGGGCGGTGGCGGTCCCGGCGGCGAGGCCGACGACCAAGGCGGCGACGGTGGAGAGGAGCCAGGTGAGGCAGGAGACGGCGCGGGAGAAGGTGGCGAAGAAGCCGACGACGAGCTGGGCGCCGAGGAGGAGGAGGGCGGCGACGAAGGCGATGTCGGCGGCGCGGAGGACGGCGCGGAAGGCGGTGAGGGCGTCCTTGACGGGCTTGGGGAGCTGGATGGTGACGCCGCCGGCGGTGGTGAGGTTGGAGGAGAGGTGCTTGGAGGCCCAGTCGAACTGGTGCGGGGAGCAGGTCTTTTTGCCGGAGTGGGGGTCGATGGCGCAGTAGCCCCAGAGGGTGACGTCGTAGAGGGGGGCGAGGCCGAGGTCGGCGGCGGTGATGTTGCTGGTCTTGGTGGTGGAGGAGTCGGCGCGGGCGCGCCAAATTCTATGGTAGTCGGAAGAAGGCGCGGCGGCTGGCTCGCGGGCGAAGAGGAGGTGCAGGTCCTTGCCGTCGCCGAGGCCGAGGACCTTGTCTGCGAGGTTGCCCGCGTCGGCGGGGCTGATGGAGAGGCCTGTGGTGTTGAGGCGGAAGAGGTGGAGGTCCTCGTGGGAGACGCCGGCGAGGCCGGCGTAGAGGAGGAAGACGGCGGAGAGGCCGGTGAGGATGAGTGGCAGGGCCACGCAGGCGAAGCGGCCGACGCCCATGGTTGCTGATGTCTGGGTTTCGACTGAGGCGAACCTTTGACGGCCTTGTCTGCCTAGGGATCTGCTCAGGAATCACTGCTGGGCGAGAAATGTGGTGGTGGAGGAAGCAGCGTCACGGGGAGGGCCCGTGGTTGGAAGGGGGTTTGGCTGGGCTGCTGGATGGCTTGTTTTTTTGGAACCCTCGGCGGTGGGATGGATGTGTGAATGAATGCTTGAGCAGAAGTTAGTCAAGGCGCGGAAGGTGAGGTATCTCGAGGGGTCGATGGGAGGGGAACACACACGGGTATGGATGTTGTGTGAAACACGCAAGGGGGTTGTGTTGTTGTGTGAGGGAGGAAGAGAGGGAGGAAGAAGAGGAGAGAAGATGAGAGGAGGAAGAAGCGAGAGGGAGGGAAGGGAGGGCAGAAGAGTGAAATAGCAGCACGGGGTCAGGCACAAGATGGAGGATGTGGAGGGTCGAGGAGGTGTGTGAGGTGGTGGTACTCCGTAGTACGAGGAGGAGGAGGAGGAGGAGGAGGAGGAGGAGAGGAGGGGGGGGGGGGGGAGAGGAGCGTGAGCAAGAGGGAAGAGTAAGCAAGAGGCTGACGAGGTGCGAACTAACCGGAGCCGCGATAGCGAGGGCGACGAGTGCGAGGACTCGTACGTGTCTGCCGCGTGTGCGCACCCCGTACGGATGCTGATGCGGCATATTGATGGGTGGATAAATATAGCTCGCCGGGCTGGAGGCCGTAAAGTGCTTTCCGCCAGGTCGGGCAGCGAGGGGCTCGCCCGGCAGGGTGATGATGATGGTGTACTCCGTATGTATGTATGTCTCCTCCATGGATGGTGCATCGTGGATGGTGCGTCGTGGAGGACCTGGAGCAGCGCAGAGACGACCGACGGATGCGAGCCCCGCCGGGTCGCGCGGCGCAGGGTTTCGGCCTGCAGTCACGGGCCATCTGGGCCGCATGGCATGGCATGGCTTAGGCGGCTGTTGCTCTGTTGCTCTGTTGCTCTGGTGCTCCCTGGTGCTCCCTGGTGCTCCCTGGTGCTCCCTGCTGCATGGCGGGGGGGGAAGGGGGCGTAGCGTGGAGATCCATGGGGGGGGCTGGAGGGATTCGTAGTCGGGAGAGGCGCAGCAGTGTTGGAAGCCTGCTGTGGAATGGGGTAAGGGTGGTGATGGACCGAGGAGGGGGGAGGTGGAAGAGGAAGTGGAAGAAGAAGTGGAAGAGGAAGTGAAGCCATCGCGGCGTGGGGCGTGACCCTAACCCTGGCTGCCTCCCGAGCTGGATGCATCATGCCCCATCCATCCACCTAGTATCCATCACCCCCTCTGGCTGCTTCGTAGATTCGCCCGATCGCGAGATCGGAGGACTTCCCTCTGCAAGTCATCCCCACTGCAGAGGATCCAACGACGGCTGGCGCTCTCGAGACCCCCGGCCTTCGGGGCGCAAGCTCTCCAGCGGGGCGCAGGGCTGGGCGAGGCGATCGGATCGGTTTGTCCCTCCGGCTCTGCAGCTGCAGCCCCCCTGCCTCCGCCTCTGCATATGGATATGGATCTGCTCTGCCTCTGCCTCTGCCTCTGCCTCTGCCTCTGCCCTGGATGTTTCAAACCCCGCGCTCGGGCTATCCTGCGAGACTCGGAAGATGGCCGGTGTCTGCTCACTCACTCCAGCACCCGTACGAGCACGAGCACGAGTACCATTCCTATTCATAGACTCCGAGGGAAGACCTCTCGGAATACTCCGTAATGTCTGTCGATGCGCAGCAGTCCCGCCCCCGCAGCCGGGCCCTTCCCGGATCGCGAGCCACGACGCGGATGCCCAGTCTGTCCATTCCAGGAGCATCCCATTCCTCACCAGTCGCTGGTGAGCCCCGCGGCGCTGCCACGGCCAGGGTCGATGCCCGCGCCGGCCTGGCCGGGCTCGCTTTGGTTTGCGCACTAGCCCCCCTTACCCCCCCCTCCCCCCCCTCCCCTTGGAACAGAACAGGGGCAAGCCCGTCGGGACTCTACGCCGTTAGCCTTCGCCCGAGCAGGACCACAGAAGCGGGTAGTACGGAGTACTGTACTCCGTATGCACAGGGCAATACGGAGTACTCCGTAGGAACGTCAACAACAGACGTGCATCTGGGATCTGGATCAACGGGAACTTCTGCATACCTTTCGAGAGAGCAACAGCACCCTTTCCCGCCAGCATCGACGGTGTTCTTTCGAACGCTGCTCGTCGAACCTCGTCCTGAGACTCCCCCGAGGAGACATCGCCAATCCACCGCGGATACAGAGTACTCGTACTCCGTACTCCGTAGATCGAGGCCCTCCGCCTGCTAAGCCCGCGCGATGACGAGTCCGGACCCACGACCCCCAACATGAAACGCCCGTCCGCAGAAGACACCCTTCCCCCTCTCCTCTCCACCACGGCGTGAGCACTGTGGCTTGCGCTTGTTTTCGCACTCGCCAGTCGCCCTTCCACTCTCCCCCCGAGAGGCTTTCCGCACATTGAACGTAAGCAGCCGCGTGTCTGACGGTGCTCCACAGGGCCTCTATTAATAGCAGGATGCGCAGGCCGGGACCTGTTCACAGGACGGCCGACGTCTTCTGTGCGGGGGTCCGCCCGTGTCCTCCGCGTCGCCGTGCGGTGTCGTGTCACCGTAGGGCCCTAGGCCGCCAGTACTAAGGTGAATAAACAGGATCATACTCCGTACCGATGGATGGAGTATGCTCGGAGTCCTCCGCAAGACCACGATGCCCTCGCTGCATGATGAATCTTCTGGACGCGTACGAGTACGAGTACCAGTTAGGTGGAGGCTCCAACATCGCAAACAAGAACTGCGCACATGGATGGACAGCGCGGAGATGGACACCTGCACAAAGGATCCTGGCAGCCCGAGACGAGATATCGGACGGGTCCCTGCCCGGGAACACCTTGCCCTTCTGTCCGGCCGGATGGATCGATCCCGGAGCGCCTCCCAAGGTCGCCATGAGTAATCCGTAATCCGTCACCCACCGGTCAGGTCGGAGCGATTCCGGGAGCGCTTCTGCAGGTCGCCAAAAATATCCATGGACCATCGGTCAGATCAGATCGATCCCCGGAGCCGCTCCTGCGAAGCTGTCAAACCAGATCTGACTGCGCACCGTGAATCGCATCGGCGACAGTCCAGAACGATATCGCGTCGTCCGCTCTCGGACGTTCGTACGGAGTACGAGTACGAGTACTGCTGGCATGGTGATCCGGACTCCGTGCGGGGTGGGATACCTCGCACGGAACTTCGTAAGGGCCCTTCACGATGGCAACGTCACTCTCTTGTAGACCTCGGCCTCGGCCTGCTTGCTCGAATGAAGACGTGGCGGGGCGCGGGAGCGTAGGCGTGTTCCTCGATGATGCAACCACCGAGTCCCTGACCGCGGAGGTGAGCGTGAGCATGGCCCTTGACGACGCAGCCACCGCGTGCCTCACGGAGAATGTGAGCATGAGTGTGGCTTTGATCGAAGCAACTGCCGAGACCGTCACTGCGATCGTGAGCCAGACATTGCCGTGGTCGTCGAAGCAGCCGCCGAGGCAACAGATATGGATATATCCTCGCCATGCCCAATGCCGAGATGATCCCGTGCACAAGAGGCAACCGTCAAAGAGGAATGCCCTCCGCGTCCCCTCCAAGTCCAGTCCATGTCCCTTCATGTTCCCCCCAACATCCCCTTCATGTTCTGTCCATCGACCAATCCGCCTGCCCCGAATCCCCCTTCTCCCCAAGGTCCATGATCAATGACCTCATGGAGATCGCGGGCTGTCTTATCCAAAGACCCATCGCCGGCGAGAAGGCTCAGATCACAACGCTCCCGAATGCCACGCCTCCTTTCAGGATCATGCCCCCTTTCTCCACATCTCCATCGAGCATGTCCCGAGTCGCATCGGCCCATCCAACGCCTGATGGGGAACACATCGAGGCCGCATACTTCGCTCTAATCCCTCTCCGAATCGAGAAGTCGAGATCGCCACACGCGAGGCAGAAAACATCTTCGCCTTGCTTGGGCAAAGGACCGGTCTCCTAGGACCTCCCGCCCAGCAAGGACGATCCTGTGCCCTCCTACGCTCTGCCCTCTACCACGGACATTGTTCTCGTTTCCCCTTTTCACGAGGGACGGAAAGGTAGCGTGGGACGAACCGCGAACGACTAAGACATCTTGATCAGCAGCCGCAAAAGCAGTTAGCAGGACATCAAAACCCCCCCCTCCAGCAACGTCTTGGCCCCGAGCAGACCCTTTCGCGCATGTCTCATCTCAGGCCATGTCGAGGGCCCCCCCGCGATGCCCGCTCCGTCCCGAACATGCGGAGCTGTGCTTCAGCTTCAGCTCCCGCCGTGTCTGGCCCGGGGCCGTGAGTGTAGCTTGTTTCAGCCCTACCGCCCTTCCGAACTTCATGCCCCCCCCGCGGGTCCTTTCTCCGGGCTCTGGACAAGACTTCAGACTCCAGACTCACCACTCAGACTCACCACTCCAGACTCCAGGCCCCACTTCCAGTCTCGAATCTCAATCTCCAGTCCATCACCCAGAACCGAATTACCATATGCCATCCAGAACCCAAACTCCAAACTCACGGGTCCAAAACACCAGACCTCGGTTTGCACAGAATCCCATTCCACTACAGAATTCGTCCCCCCCGAACCGCATATTCCCAAAGTCCAGGCCTGCATCTCATTGATACAAAGCCACGGAGATCGAGAAAAAGAAAAAGGGGCAGGGGCAGCAAGCTCCTCCACCTAGATGCCGATGCGCAAACAAACACCCGAACCAGCTTCAACCCCCCCCCCCATGACCATCCCTCACAAGCCCCTCTTCAGCTCCCCATCCGCGCGATCCTCCGTCGCGACGACCGCGATCCAAAACGGCTCAGGAACCGGAACCCTGGAGAGGGGCAAGGGGGGGAGAGAGAGAGAGTGAGAGAACACCGTTCGAGCTATGGCCATTCTCATTCCCGTCCTCTGCTCCTTTTTTTTTTTCTTCAAGTCACGCGGGCAATTCTGATCCTCAGCTTGGACCTGCTTGCCTCCGATCCAGGTGGTATCTCGGCTGGGTCCCTGGGCAATTTCTGTGGGGATCCCTTTCTGTGCGCTCAGCTGAGCCATCGAGATATCGTCGTGCTTCCGGTATCAGGCCGCGACACGCACGCGCGCGCGTCATCCGCACAGAGCCCACTTTTGGCCGGGCTTTGCAGGAACGGTGTCCCTTCTATTTTCTTTCCCCTCTTGTTTCTCCCTGAAACCCCTTTTCCGGAGGAGAAAAATAAACACACCCAAAGTTGCTTATCCGCGCGTCGGACTGCCGAATCCTCCCGGAATACTCCGTCTCTCGAACGAGAACCAATGCATGCAGTCAGAGCTGGAGTGGCGGTATGGCTTGTAACTTCAAACCACCCCTTCCATCCGGCTGGCACGGAGGACTCCGTACATACTTGCATCTCGTCCATTGGTGTTCAGGCTGGTCAATAGCTCTTGTCTTGTCGGACCTCCAGCTTCCGATGCTCGCTGACCCTCTCCGTGTTGTGACTGGGGAACAGAGAAGCTCGTCCCGCGCGTGCACGAAGCACATTGCTCCCCCGACCTCTCCATTGGTCCACGGATTTCGGCACTCGGGACACAACGCGTGGGACGCACTCAGATCCAGATCTCGCTTGCTTGTTGAGCCCGTCCAAGCGGTGAGTTCTGGGACAACGCAACGTCCTCGCTTCGGTCATGGGAAGGGGAGAATAGATAGCGATGGGACGGGAAAGAAGGAAGGGAAGAAAGATGGCACACACCAAAGAAAGGGACAGGCCGTATCGGGATTTGACCGCCTCGCTCTCGGCTTGGTCCGGGCTGGTCACGAGGACGGTTTTCATGCCTGATAGATGCCGGCATATCTGCATCCAATCTCGCGTGGACCGAGGTTTTTTTCGGGGGCGGTTTACCTTTTTCTTCTCCTCGGATCTATGTGGATCTTTTCCTTCTTTTTTTTGTGCATCCCTTGAAAATGATGATTCCAGGGTATCTTCCGCTGAAGGACGGGGTGGAAGTCGTGTACCCGAGACTCCGAATTCCTCGGGTTTGACTCAGTGGCCGGCTTGGACTCGCGTCGTGCAGACAGATGGGCAGACAGGCTGACATGCACGAGCCGGAAGATTTCGTAAGAAGGATCATGCTGTTTCAAGCTGTTGCTGTTGCTGTTGGTGCCGCCGCCGCCGCCGCCGCCGCCGCCGCCGCCGCTGCTGCTGCCGACAGGCTTCTGGCGGGAGGTGTTCCATATGACATGTTCCCCGAGATGAGATCGTGTTACGGGACACGGGGCGTTTGTTTGAGATGTCAGGTATCATCGATGTCAGCTTTCGAAGGGATGCGACGCTGCGTTGTGGCGACCCTTTTCTTGTCCCATCCAACGCGTGCCAACCTCCGAGACTGCTTCTGGCCCCATCCCGGTCTGCCTGTCTATCCGTCCGTGGCCGGCCACCACCGGGCGAAGCATGACGGGCGAGAGAGGTCGTACGGAGGACGAATCAGGTAGCTCTGCGCAGAGCAGGGAGTATACTCCGTACAGGACTCGGGACTCGGGGTCTGTGTTCGTGCTCGTCCTTGGTGCTCTGTGCTCTGTGGGGTATTTGAGTTGTCCTGTCTGACTCGCGACTTTGCATTTCTGGATTCCCACATGAGCCGTCTGTCGCTGAGTACTTGTTCACAGCACGATGGACACCACAGAGCCGCATCCTTGGCCATTCATGTCGTCCAGTGGACTGCTGCTGCTGCTGCTGCTGCTGCTGCTGCTGCTGCTGCTGCTGCTCGGCCATCTTCCTCCGACGGTGTATTGCTCCTCGGAGAAAGCAAATTATTGGTCATGCCGCGGGGCACCCCTCCTGGAGCGCCCATGGTCCTCGTATCGTACGGAGTACGGAGTACTCGTACTCTTGATTCAGAGAAAGCTCGTATTTCAAGGGTCTGGGATTGGTACTCGTATATCGAAGTGATACTCGTACGAGCGCAAGTAGCTGCTGGAAGCTACTAGAAGGAGGATCCCTCTGCGCGGGAGGAAGGAGTCGAGTTCTGAAGCTCCGTGATTCCCCATCGAGATGCATGCTGCAGGGAACATGGTCTAGAATGTCATCGCCCTCGACACGTGCCCCAAACTCGGCGGCCCAACTCTTTCGAAAGAAGGAAAAACCAGGCCAGGGGTGTCGGACGTGTGGGTTGCAGGGCAAGGGTTGGGACGGCGCGCGGGAGGCTCTAGAGTGCACCTGTACCGAGTAGTGGTTCCCTCCCTCCTTGAGGGCCGTGGGGGCGAGAAGCCGTGGACCGTGAATCGAAGCGGCGTGGAAGTGCGCATCCTCATCAAGGTTTCTCGTCCAGAGAGACAGCTGCATTCGAATCGTGTGTTCTTGTCGTTTCTGTTGTTGTACTCCGTAGTGGTCGTTGATATTGCGTTGTGCCGCGGTGCAGGGGTCGCAGCCTCTCGTTCGCCCTGCCCCTCTCGGGCCCTTTCCCACCCCCCCCTCACTCTCCCCCCACCTCCTTCATATTGGAGCTGGAAGGTTAGGCCGCTTGCCAAGACCGCTTTGACGGCGCGAGAGGGTCTTTCGAGTTCTTCCGTCCGCCGTGACTGTCGTGCAACTCGACTAGACTCGCTCGATGTCGACGAAAGCTCCCCCTTCCGGGAGCTCGGGCGATGACCGGAGGCTGGGGGGCTTCCTGGCGAGGCGCTCGCGCTGAGTGTTATCCCGTGCTCCGATGGATGTCCATTTCCTGTTGTGGTGGGGCCCTGAATTTGTCCTGCACGCGTGCCAGTCAGCTGGTGGTACTCGTACGGGTACGGAGTACTTGCCTACTAATCTCGCCCGAGTGCTCCGTATGAAGTACATACATATCGGATGTGGTCAGCCGTCAGCCGTCAGCCGTCAGCGGGAAGGGGGGCCACCAGCCGTGGGGAAGCTCAGTGCCCAAGAATTGCTGCTTCCTGGCTTCCGACAGCCTCGACTTTGAGGCTTCACGTCGAGGTCACGGAGCATAGAACAACCCTTCCCTTACCGCATCGTGACTCCGTGCAAGCGAAGAAGTCATCCCCCTTCGGAGTTGTCGGGATGCGCAATCGGAGATAATGCCCCGGGTAGAGCAGCAAGAGCGAAAGTATTGCGTAGGTACTCGTACGGGAGGAACAGGAAGGATTGGGGCCGTCCGGGGAGAGGCGAGCCACTGGAGGGGAGCCCACAGCCAATGCTGACTCGGCGGGCGTCTGATTTGGAAACATGGATCCATGGATGTTCAAGCTCAACGATCTGACGGGCACCCTGGTAAATGCTAGTGGTACTGGTAAGTAAGGGGGGGACAATGTGGCAATCGGGTGGGCTGAGCGGGCACTCGTACTGGCAGGCAGCGAAGGGAGCTCGTCGTGTTGAACGATGGACGTTGAGCCCTCGAAACGACGACGATGGCTTCACCTCCCGCCTCCAAGGCCACATGCACTTTCCCTGTTTTCCCACGGCCATTTACATAATCGGCAAGGGGGGGAAGGAGAGATGGAGGGGGGGAAAGAGCAGCCGCTCCAGCAGATTATGTAATAGAAGCTGGGGAGTCGGAGTCGGTACCACAGGTAGGTACAGTTTGCCTCAGCGCGAATACGAGTAGTACATGTACATACATATGGGGCACGAGTACGGAGTACATCTACCTCGAAAGACCTCGCATCCGGGAAAGCCTTGTAGCTTTTCGGCTGCCGAAGCCGGGAGGAGACCTCGGGGCCGGCGCCAATCGGCGTGTTGAAAGTACAGCTACCTTGCAGACCCACCCCCGCCTCCACCCGCCTCGAGCTCCCAGCACGTTCAATGGAGTTGATGCTGCATGAATCGACCTCGTCTACATCTCGAGACAGTGACGGCCTGCTCTATACGTCTTGGCCGATGGATGATGAATGGATGCTTTCTGTTCTATGGACTCCGTACTCGTGCTTCGTCTGCTCTACCTCTAGTACCTAGTAGTACTCGTACGAGTATGCACTTCTCGACCCGAATCTTACCATCGGGTCCCGATCCCAGTCCCCTGCTGCCGGTGACCGCGGCGAGGTCCGGCGACATCCAATCCCACACCCACAGACGGGGCTGCATGCGTCTCGACTCCGTGCCCGGCGCAGATCGCCTTCCCGATCGAATACATATTGCGGGCATCGCCTCCCGGGCATTTCTGGGATCACCTCTCGACATCCCCCCCCCTTCCCCCCCCCTCCCAACCCCACGAACCGCCGCCTCGCCTCGCCTCGACCTCGACAAGCCCGCTGCTGACAACTTGCCGAGAGAGACTCGGACACGAGTACGGAGTAGTACTCGTACTCGTACAGTCCTCCCGTACAGCACACTGGCACGGAGTACGGAGTACTTGTACATGAACCTTGGCACTCCACACTCGTGCTCGCACTCGCAACTCGTACTCCGCACGAGTACTCGTACTAACAACATCATCCCGAGTCGCCATCGCTCCATCCAGAACATCCCGAGGGCGCCTCGGAGGATACCACTTCAGGCACCTGCACCAGTGTCTTGCATCTCGCCGGCCACGACCTTGCGCGAGGTGCGACCCGCCATACCCAGTGCTCGTACGTGTACGGAGTACGAAGTACTACGGAGTACCGACTACCTACTACTACTACTAAGTACTGCTCTCCAATCCATCCTCCATCGCCGAGTCTCCGGCCCACCATTCCATCGCGAGGTGCCGCGGGTATCCGTCTTATCTTATCGCCCGCGCATCGATCTTATCGCCCCGCCCGGGCAGCGTCCATCCTCCACCGTTGATCTAGGGATCCCTTGATCTAGGTACCTACTGGAGCTCCTGCAATCCATTGCCTTGATCCATCCATCGCGGGTCTTGCGCCCCAGACAGGCCATCCGATCCCGGGTGACCTCTCGCTGTCCTCGTACATACCCCGTGCATCCTCGAACGAGAACGCCCGACGACGAGCTCGGACTCGGACCCGGAGACAAGTGGGAAGCCGGACCGGGCTCCTCTTGGCTCACTCTTGGCTGCACGCTCCGGCGCAGCCTCAGCTCGCCCTTCTCAGGCGGTAGTCGCTTAGCCGCAGCCACTAGCCGGCCCCGAACCGCCCCTAACCCTCGCTACCCTCCCCCCCCCTCCAGCCCTCCTCCTGCCCTCCACCTCCCCCCCCC
>NIGD01000001.1:5990422-6022664 GCA_003055185.1 Escovopsis sp. TC
GGGGGCCCCCCACCCCCCCCCCCCCCCCCCGGCCCGCAGCAAGCCCGCAGCCCAGAGCTCCACCCCGGTTCGCACGGCATTTCGATTGGTTCAAAATAGAAGCCATTCCCGGCATCCAATTGCTCGCTTTCTGATGCCTCGGCGGGGGGAAGCATTCGGGCGCATCTATGGAGGGATTCTGGTGGATGATTCGTGCAGCACCAACGTGGACTCCGTGAGACGGCTCGTCGTGAGAGAGCTCGGGGAGGCCAATGGGAGAGGCGGACGAATCCCGGAAACCAAGTCCATCCTCACACTTCGTCGAGGGAGAGGAGAAAGCGACAGGTACGCCCAGCCTTGCTCGATCCTGCGCGTTCCTGGACCTCTTAAGCGCCCGAGAAGCGGCATCCGGCCAATCAGAGCGGACAAGGATGACGCCTCCCGAGAGCTGCGTCTGAGCCGGCAACCAGTGGATCGTGATGCGAAGAAATGGAAGACTTCGGCTGTCTCCAATCCCCTCGCGAGATCCGTCGCCATATCTACCCCAATCAGCACCGGGAAGAGACACGGTGACAGGCCAGACACGTGTGAGGCTCGAGGCTCACCTCCTTTCACGGCGGCTTCACAGATTTCCACACACGTCAAGGGCACAAGAGATGTCGGATCATCAGCATGGACGCGTCATCTGTGAAGGAGCCGCTCCACATCGCGTCCTGTGCACCTCCTGCGAGCCGAATCACCAACACGTCCGGACTCTCGACAAATCATGTTTGGAGGTCCGAGCACGAACAAAACGGGAACCAGGTAAGAGGGTACAAGAGGCGTTCGGGAATGTGCAATGGCTCGTGCTCCTGCTGATGCTCGTGCTCGTGCTCGTGATCCTGATCGTGCGCGTTCCAGCTGAGAGCTAGCGCATCGGTCGTGACGAGGGGCGTGGACCGACTCTATACTCTGTAACGGAGACGCGCAACTCTGCCTCTCCAGCCCCTTTCCCGTGATCGCTTCGGGCGAGGCTGTGACAGAGGCTCGCTGTTGTTGTTGTGAAGGATGTCTGTTCACCAGTTGTGTTTGTGTTGAGTCTTTTTTGGAGTTTTTGATATCGTGTATCGGGGATGCGGTCCGACCGTGTCCCAGTCATTGAACAAAGACCCCGCTGTCTATCCATCCATTCGCTTATCCACCCATTCGTCCCTGAGCTTGAGAGAAGGGACGGACCGATGTTCCTTCATGAATCTCGCAGGGTCGAGGGCTCTTTCGGGGATTATTGCGGCGGAGATCATCAGAGCTGAGATGCAGAACAGGCTAGCGAGGAAGTTCGATCCAATATCGATGAAACAATCAACGCGTTCGATCCTTGTGGGCGAGACGGATTTTGGACGATCCCTTGGGGAACCTTGACCTTGGCTGCAGCGATGCTTCTTCAGCTGGAGCAAGCGCCGATTCGGTCATCCGATGGTCGCGTCAAAGGCGGGCTACTTGCACACCATCGTACTCGTACACAGCCGCTCGTCGGTCGATCAGCCGGCCCAGACGTACTCACAGGAGGCGGAGTCGGTATGCTTCGAGATGCTTCCGGCGCAGTGACGACAGATGAGGGAAACTCGTGCCTCGGCAAGGTAGAATTCGTTCGTGACTCAGAGTGCGGTGCCCGCGCTTTCCTCGTACATTAGTGAAGTCTAGCTGAGACGGTCCCTGATGCATTAGCTTCCTGCACAATGCCTTCACACAGTCCCAATCGCCCGTGTCTCACCACTTGACGCATGTCGCGGTTGGCTCTTGTCAGTGGACATGGCAGAAAGGGGTCGAGCTTGGCGGACACCGACCGACAGTCCCCTTACATTCCGGACCATGCACCGCTTTGCGCAACGCGCATGCCATTGCCATCCACGCGAGCCCTGGTGTGATATCTTCTCATCTCCGCGGAACCTGCATCCTGTAAGGGGTCATGGCTAGATGCCTTTCAAGTCCGTTCAGTTCCCGTTGACGAAGATGGGCACATCCATCCATCTTTCTCTCGGGGACTCTTGCTCGCATTCAGTCAGGGTCTCCGGGTCTGATTGAGGAGCATGTGATCTTCACCCGCCATCACAGACTCCCGGGGGCGGGAGCTTGGTTTTTCCTAGCTTCTCGCAACATGAATGATCGCCTTGTCTCCGTCTTCGGCAGCCTTCGCTGGCGGATGAGGCCAAGCACTGGTTCTGGAACGGCACTGGAGCGGCACTGGAACAGCAGTCAATCAGAGGAAAAAAGATGCGAGAGTGGTGGATACGACTGCGTCACTCTGAGAGACCGCTCGGTTCCCCACCCCCCACCCTGTCCCTAGTCAAGAGTGGCAGACATGATTGACTTGTCGGAGCAGACCGAAGTTGCGGAGCCAGATATCCCCTCCCTCTCCTTCAATTCGGCAGCAAGGTTGATAGTTGAGAAAAGGCCAGGTCGGGGAAGAGGGGGCAGGGGGGCGGACTGTTGCAATCGGACCCCCCTTGTGCAGCGTCAAGCTGATATCCCGAAGTATCTGAATTCTGCATCGACAAGGCCCCGTCAGATTGTGCGAAGTGTTTGTGGGCAGTCCAAAAGATCATCCTCCATCCTCGGGATATCCAAATTTTGTGCTTCTTACGCGAAGCCTGTAGTCGTTTGAAAGACTGAGTCGTCCATTCTCTATGCAGAGTCCTGAATTGTCTTGAACACAAACCCCTGCGACGATGAAATCACGCCCCGTGTTTCATCGGAGGGCAGTGGAAGTGTTCCCATCCCTGATTGGCCTTGCTTGTTCCGTCTCGCAAGACCACTCTGCTAAGAAGTGCGAGTCTATGTACGGAGTGCACAGATGAGGTCTAGACCCAGAGCCTCTTGGGGGTCCAGCGATGAATAAAGGGGGCCGGCAAATCAGCAAGGGCTGTGGGGTCCTCTCACTTGATGTGATCCTCTCTGACAGCGTACATATACTCCGAGTAGTACTCGTACAATCCTTCAGACTCATGTACCTAGTATGTCAGAGTGGGCAATGTACTCGTATATGCACTCGTCTCAACGGAGTGCTATGAGCTACGAGCTCTGGGCTCTGTCTCCCGTAGTACTCTGTACCAGTACGGAGTACTCCGTACAAGTGCTCCGTACTGGTACGGGTTTCATGTCGTATTTGTGCTCGCACGAGTACGAGTACACGTGAGTTCGCACCCATAAGAGATGGGGCGCATATCGACCTTGCCAATGTGGAGAGATTGGCTCCGGGAATCTTCCGTTGTGCCAAGTCCGAGATTCCATACCGCTTAGACATGTCGCAAGTGACGGGTCTCCGTATACCTTGCCCCTGGCTTTTCTTTTGCCCTTCTTTCTTCTCTCGTCTTTTTTCTAGGAACCCCGTGCGGTCCCGAAGCAGAAAGGCAACGGCGCCTGCGGTGGCACCTGATCTGTCTCAAGCGGAGGGACTCTCCGGCACCGTGAGCCCATATCGTGGAGACCGTTACCTGAAGGGTGCGAAAGCTATTGGTTCGCTGGGCTTGGCCGGGCCTCTGTCGAGCCTTGAGCTTTTTGGAAGGCGTTGCTTGGTGACGAGGTGGAGACGATGGTACGTGAGGGATCCGTGGAAGTGGACTGAGAGGCACGGTCAGCATGAGTCGCTCGTACGAGATCTGAGGGGCACGACATAACAAGACTCGGGGATGTCTTTCAACCTTCCTCGCGTATGCGTATCAGCTCCGTACTTCGTGCGAGGCGCTGAGTAAAACCGCATTACGCACACGACAGGCTCTCGTTGATATGAGACGGGGCAGCTGTGCGCTGGCCTCTGACATATGGAGACAGAGCTCGGCGATTGCCGCGTCTGCGAAGACGACCACGGTCCATCTGACCGGGGTGAGGAGAGAAATTCCCGATATGTGTCTTTCCGTCTCTTTGCTGGTCTGACTGCTTCCTGGCAGGATGTATTCGTCTGGCTCTCCGGACACATCGCGAGGGGGGGGGAGAGAGACTACAGGAGTCGGGAGAGGAGGGAAGAGAAGAGAAGAGAGGAGAGGAGAAGAGAAGAGAGGAGAAGGGAATGTCGGTTGGCTGCAAAAGGAGTGGAGTTCAGTTAGTCATGGCCGTTTGGAGCTACTAACTACCTCCAGTACCAGACGCAAGGAGTTGCTTCCTTCCATTGCTTGATGGATCGAGCATGATGGATCGAGCGAAATGCACGAATCCATGGAAGGTACGACTAACGGAGGACGGGGCGCCGGGAGAAGCCACGGCCCATGCGCTCCTGCGTTTTGCACGAGTACGAGACATACATGTATGTACTGGTACTGGCCTCCACTGTAATGGTGCTGGTGGCAGTGCTCTTCCCGGCCGATGGAGCAGGTGCCTCCGAGTCCGAGGGACAGGCGCAATCCGACGATCGGGGTCGCCTCCTTCCCTTTCATCTCGCTCCCGTCTATGGTTCCTTCCCCGCCTAGGCTACTGGTACTCTACTACTGTATCCGTCCCGCTTCGAGAACTTCCGCCGCGGGCACTAGCAGTAGTACTAGGTACGAGTACTAGGTACTACTACCTACTACTATAGTACTGCTACGGAAAGGTACCTGTACTGCTTGTCTTCGAGTCCGCTTCTTGGACCTCCACAATACATCCATACGTCGGGTGACTTCAGATGGAGCCCGAGGAGACTCTAGAATCGGCGCAGTGGTCTCTCTCCTGGCTCCGACTTGAAGCGGGCTGCCAGCAATTGGCCATGATGCTGTTCAGTTAGTACTGGGCACCTACTACAGGTGCCCCTACATGTACTGCGGAGAGTCAGCTCCCCCTGGCCCTCTGCCGACTCCGAGTCTCCATCGCCAACTCATCCGCGTCCGCATCCGCATCTCGCATCCGCATCCGCAGGTTCCCACCGACCACATAACGGGTCCGAGCATCACTGCTAACCTATCACCACCACGGACGCCTTCCGCCAGCCAGAGCCCATCCCATGGACCACGCTTCCGGAGATCGTCACCGGGAAAGATGTATGGATACATACAGAACCTTTTTGTACAGGATCGGATGGTGTTTCAGCGCGTCCACTTTCAGATTGGATGGTTGACGGTACTCGTACTACATTACTAAGTACCTACAGTACCTCTACCAGATCCCACATGTAGGTACTAAGGTAATCTACTGGCCACATACGGAGTACTACTACCAAGTCTGACCTGGGACCTGGACAGGACCAGGACCCGAGTCTATCTCGGAGGGGATCCAGTACTCGTACTGGTACTCGTACGAGTCCAAGAACGGGCCTCCTCCATTTCAGGGTTGTGGTCCTCTGGTCTCAGGCGCCCTGGCACACAATGGTTGAGCGAGGCAACCGCTGACGGCAGGCGCTCAAGCGGCGGTTCACTTGCCGGCAGCCCTCCGCACCTTACCGCATTCGCACTCGCACATGTACTCCGTACATCAGTACGGAGTACAAGTACTCGACACTCGTACTGAACCCTTTCGCAACCCACAGGGGTAGGCACTAACAGGTACTGCTCAGGTACCATCTGCCGGATGGATGAAAGCAATGGATCCAAGCAACACTCCGTTCAGGATCCACGAAATGAGCACCTTCATCTAGTAGTCGCGCTTCCAACCCACCTTCACCTTTGCTCCTGGTCCTCGTGCTGTGTAGCATAGTAGTCAGCGGGCCTTTTCATCTCCAATCCCCCCGAGGGATGACTGCAGTGGATTCGGCGTGGAGGGAGGAGCTGGAACAACTTACATATTGCCCGTGGAAGTTCTGTTCGTACCCGGTTTCCCCGAGGGGGGTCCTGTCCGGGAGATGCAAGTACCGGTACGACTCCGAGGGCAGGTTGTCAACACCAAGAACTGCAGGATCCCTGGCTCCTGCCACTTCCCTGGGCCGATTTCCAGAGGCAGGTGATAGTCCAGATGCTCTTGCCTGTTTCGCGGCCCTTCCCATCCACCCAGCCAGACCGAGCTTGGGGAAGGTGCCATGCCTGACACTTTCCCCCCCTGCTCGTCTCTTCTGAGCTGGACCGGGTCTTGCCTTTTTCGCCTTTTTTGCCTTTGGCCCTCTTGGCCCTCTCGGGCCCGTCCTCGACCTCCCTCGACCTCCCTCGACCTCCTTCGACCTCCTTTGAAACTCCCCGGCCTCGATCTCGACCTCGCCTCTTCGCCCTGGCATCGAGATTGTTTCCTGTCCTTTCTTCTCTCTCTTTCTTCTTGAAATTTGTCTTCGTCTCCTGCTTCCCCCCACCCTCTTGTCCTTTCTTTTCTTGATCCTTTTCTCCCGCATTAGCATAGACAGCGGCGATATTTTATACAGCAGATACTACTCTTCCTCCTCCCCCCCCTCCTCCTCCTCCTCCCTCTCACATCCACGGGAAACCCCAGGAGGAGATCCTGGAGACGATTCAACGCCTCAAGACAAGTCAAGAAAAGGAAACAAAAGAACAGGCAAAGGAGGAGGGGACAAAAACAAAGAGACAGAGAGAAGACCTAAGAAGAAAGGGAAGGTGGTCGGGGAGGAGAAAAAGAAAAAGTTGGCGCCGGAAGACACGACCACACCCCCTCTCACACCCCTGGTCAAGATCCTGTCAAGATCCTGTCAACACCACATCTACACCTCGTCGACACCCCGTCAGGAATCGAATTGATTAGTCCTGCCTGGCCTCGACACGCCATTCCCCGCTTCGTGCTTCTGACCTGCGTCTCTCCAGAGGAGGCCGAGCCCGCATTGCCGCATGTCTCTCTGCCCACACGGGGAAAGGGTCCGCATTTAAGGGATACCTACCTACTATACTGCTCGGAGGGAACTCAAGCCCACCCCGAGTCAACTACTCTACTGCCTCAGCTCGATCTTGTCTACTTAGTAGGTATCTCTCGTCTCTTTCTTTCGTCCGAGTCAGGACTCGTATCCATACATCCATTTCCTACTACCTGCCTGCTAGCACTCCGTACTACGTTTCTAATCTTCTCCTCGCCAGTCCTCGCCTGACGCTTCACATCTCTACATCTCCAGCCAGCTCATACTGCTCCAGCTTGACTCCCGCTTTCATCTCGAGCTCGGACTCGGACTCAGCCTCATCTCAACTCGGCTTGGCTCAGCTGATCTCGTCTCGTCTTGTCTCGATTCGACTCGTCCCGACTCATCCCGGCTGGCCTCGTCTTGATCAAGATCGGCTCGACTTCGCCACGCGCCTGCCCCAAACCGCGACTCAGACTCCTCCACTTCGGTCGATTGTCCCATCTCGACCTGAGTTCCAAAGCCTAGGCGTCTCACGCGCTCTCGAGGGTGCTGGGGTTGACAGCTGCCTCACCGATCCGTCCTTCGCAGCTCATTCCCACCCTTGACATATCGGTCGATGTCCTCGGCGTCTTCATGCCTGCGGAGAGGGGCAGCAACTTCGCAGCTCATCATGGCTCATTCTCCCACATAGCACCTTCATGTCCGGCGAGGCCGGTATCTGCTCCCGCATCCACGGACGCTGCCAGCCCCGACTGTTGGGCCTTCTCCACTCTTGCTTCTTCTAGACTCGCCTCAATCGCCGCATGTTCTCGCAATAACGCCCTTGCCGCCGCCTGCCATCGCCATCGAGGCGAGCCAGCCTTCTCTATCTCCCCTGCTCCTCCTCCTCCTCCGCCTCCTCCTGCTGCTGTTTTTGGTGGCACTCCATCCACCGATTCTCGTGGTCCAAGGCAATCCGATCACCGCGCCCGACGCCAAGCTCAGGGTTTGCCACTATCGCCGTCAACCAAAAAGCAAAGTTGTGAACCCTCGGCTACTGCAGCTTCGAGAATCCGACATAAGAACCGAGGTGTTGAGTCTTCACGCACGCCGCGCGTCGACGTCTCCGGCAAGCGGTCTACGGGCCAGAACAAGGCCGCCGCAATGGTTTCCAACCCTTTGAAAAAGGCCCGCATTGGATCGCCGCCGACCCAGGGACTCAACATGTGCACGGATTTTCGGTCGCATATGGCGGCATTCCCTCTGGACGATGTCTCCTCTCCACTCTTCTTCTCGCACAATGGAAGCCTCCCCAGGCGGCACCCACGGCACGCGAGCATTCCAGCCCCGGACGTCACCGCCATGCTTACAGATCTCAAAGCGGACAGCATTGGAGTCAAGACAACCGTCAAGCTGCCGAGAGCGACTATGAGTCAGACGAGCCCTGGGATCTCGAGCGGCACACCGGGAAGCCTTGGATCATCTTCAATCGGCATGTCCGTGCCGACCACCCTCAGTCCTGACGTGCGCGGAATGCAGCGCGGCCTTCAAATTCTTCAGGACATTGGCGTTCTCGAGCTCTTGGAAAACGACGACAGACCGACGTTTCTCATCGACCTGTCCAACCCCCAGAATATCAATCATGTTGGCCTGCCGATCGTCTACAGCAACGCCACTTTGCGGACTGCACAAGGACTCCAGCATCTGCTGACCCCTGATGAGGACGAGGCCGTCGATCTGACCTCCATCTCCCCCGATTTCGAATTATTCAAGGCTTGGGTCATGACCCCCCCTGACCCTACCGAGACCAGCGAGCCACCGGCACAATCGTTCAACTTCGGCGGCATCCCCTGGGTGTCCACCACCCTTCGGCGCCGATTCAGGTTCATTAGTGGCAGCGGCATCTACCGCCCCCGCTCTCCTTCTCCCTCCACGAAAGACGACGGCATCATCGCAGCCGAGGTTTGCGACGAAGCCTCTGGTTATACTTCACCGGTCATCGGAGCAGGCGCTGCTGAGGGGCTGGATCCTCCTGATTACTTCGGAGATGCCAGGCTTGAGGATCTAGAGGAACCATTGGATGACGTGGCTCGCCTTAACTATGACAAGGATCGCTGCCACCCTGACGATTTCACAAATGAGGTACTCAAGTCGCTGCCTGAGAAGGAGACCTTTGACTGGATCAGAATTCCCTTCAGTGACGACCTCCCGGAGCACGTCAAGCTGCTCAAGACTTGGGACTGGGCCAGCACGGGACTGGGCCCCGTCGAGGACTGGGATCCTCATTTGAGGAACCTGTCTAACCTGGTCTTGGCCACGCCCCATCCGGCTGCCATGTGGTGGGGTCCCAACTTCCTCGGTTTCTACAATGGCGGATTCGTTGAGCTTGCGGGCGAGAAACACTTGGGAACTTTTGGGAGCTCCTATGCGGATGTTTTTAGTGAGGTCTGGACCACGACGGGACCCTTATTCAAGCTCGCCTGGGAGACAGGCCAAGCAACAATGCAGCAGGAGCACCAGCTTTTCCTGCAACGAAACGGTTTGTTTGAGGAGGCTTTCTTCTCGTATTCGATCATCCCCGTGCTAGGCGATGAAGGCGAGGTCGTGGCCATATACTGTCCCTGCTTCGAGAACACGCGCCGCAGAATTAGTGAAAGACGGATGCTGACCCTCCGAGAAATCGGAGAGCACGTGGTCTCAGCAACGTCCGTCGGGACTTTCTGGCCGCAAGTCCAACGAGGCTTAGAGTACAATGAACTCGACATACCCTTCAGCATGATCTACTCTGTCAGGGACGAATCGGAGAGCGAGGTCTCATCCCTACATTCGGGGAGCCGCTTTCATGGGCTCTGCCTCGTTCTCGAGGGTGCTCCTGGCGTTCCCGATGGCCATCCCGCAGCGCCTCTCACCCTGGATCTGCACACCTCCGACGAGGGATTCGCGCCATACATGAGGCAGTCGCTGGCCAAAGGTGGCGCGCCTGTTCTCCTTTCTCTGGATGATGGGACCCTGCCCGCGCACCTGATTGAAGGATTTACTTGGCGAGGGTTCGGCGATCCCTACAACAAAGTCGTCGTCTTCCCTGTCATTCCCACGCATACTAGTGAGGCCGTCGCTGGCTTCATGGTGCTAGGTGTCAATCCTCGGCGCCCGTATGACGATGACTACAAATTGTTTATCCAGCTCCTCTCGCGCCAGCTGGCCACCTCGATGGCCTCGGTCGTTCTGTTCGAGGAGGAGATCAGACGCGGGCGACACGCCGCTAAGCTTGCCGCTATGGATCGGGCAGAACTCTCTGAGCAACTTTGGCAGCGCACCCAGGAGGCCAACGAGCTCGAGTACAAGTTCACGCGAATGGCCGAGTTCGCGCCTGTCGGTATCTTCATCGCCGATGGAACGGGCCACATCAACTATTGTAACGATATGTGGTGGCAGATCTCTCGGCACACGCGGTGCGACGAGATCGGCGAAGGATGGATGGACAGTGTTTGGGCGGAAGACAAGCCGAGACTCGACGCCGCATGGAACAAGCTTCTCCGGGGAGAGGGTACGACCGCCGTGGAGTTCCGCTTCAAGTGCAGCCAGCAGTACGGGACGACCACGATCGACACGTGGGTCCTCATGAGCGCTTTTCCCGAGAAGGACTTTGACGGGAGCGTCGTGTCGATCTTTGGCTGCATCACGGACATCTCCACTCAGAAATGGGCGGAGAAGGTGCAATATGAGCGGCGACAAGAAGCGGTAGAGCTTAAGAGGCAGCAAGAGAATTTCGTCGACATGACCAGCCACGAGATGAGGAACCCGCTATCCGCGGTATTGCAGTGCGTCGATCAGATCGTCAATGCCATCACCACCTTCACGGATCACGACGATCGACGAGAGGTGGACATGATGCTGGAC
Organism: Escovopsis sp. TC; assembly: GCA_003055185.1. Taxonomy (NCBI): domain Eukaryota; kingdom Fungi; phylum Ascomycota; class Sordariomycetes; order Hypocreales; family Hypocreaceae; genus Escovopsis; species Escovopsis sp. TC. The sequence continues at coordinate 6,000,993 of NIGD01000001.1, forward strand.
GACTGTCTTGACGCCGCCAACACCATAGGGCTTTGCGCTAGCCACCAGAAGCGCATCGTCGACGACATCCTTACGCTCTCCAAGCTTGACTCGAGCCTTGTCGCGGTGACGCCGGTTGATGAGCAGCCGGTTCGCGTCATCTCCCGCACCCTGAAGATGTTCGAGGCGGAGCTGATAGCCCACGATATCGAACTCGAGTTCCGAGTCGACGACAGCTTCGAGAGGCTCGACTTCAGATGGGGAAGATTCGATCCCTCGCGAACGCGGCAGGTCCTGATCAACCTAATGACCAATGCCATCAAATTCACACAGGGGCGGAAGCAACGCATCATCATCGTCTCGCTAGGCGCGACGAGAGACATCTCGGACGTCACGAGCACAGGCGTCTCGTACTTAGAGAGGCACGAGCATCAGCGCGGGAAGCCCATCAACCTTAACGACGAAGAATGGGGCACCGGTGAGCCCCTGAACATCCACTGCTCGGTCCAGGACAGCGGTCCCGGACTGGGTGCACAGGAGCTGAAGTTGCTGTTCCAGCGTTTCCAGCAGGTCAGGCCACGCACCCACGTACAGTACGGGGGCTCCGGTCTCGGGCTCTTCATCTCGAGGATCCTGACGGAGATGCACGGTGGTCAGATTGGCGTCTCATCGGAGGAGGATTCGGGTAGCAAATTTAGCTTCTATATCCAGTGTCGCAAGAGCTTGCATCCGCCTAGAGAGCCAGAACGCCTTGCGCCGCCCAAGGTCAGGCACAAGCTGCAGCCGAGCATGTCGTCGAGGATGAAGACGGCAGAGCCCGCCCCGCTTCAACACGCCGCCAACGCCAATACCCTGAGCCCCGCCGTGAGTCTGACCAGCGCCCCCGGATTCGACGTCCTTATAGTCGAGGACAACATCGTCAACCAGAAGGTGCTGTCGAGGCAGCTGCGCAGCTGCGGGAACAACATCTACGTGGCCAATCACGGTCGCGAGGCCCTCCAGACGCTCCAGCGATCGCGTTTTTGGCTCGGACAGGAGGCGCAGGGTATCGATCTCTCCATCATCCTGATGGATCTCGAAATGCCTATCATGGACGGTATCACCTGCGCGAGGAAGATCAGGGAGCTCGAGATGGAGGGCATCATCACATCGCATATTCCCATCATCGCCGTCACAGCCTACGTCCGCCCGGAGCAGATTGCGAATGCAAAGGCGGCAGGTATCGTAAGTCTCGCAACCGAACCTCAATGCTTGAAATTGACCCTCTCTCTTTCTCTTTTTTTTTGTCCCGAGTATTAACATGAGAACCTTCCACTGCAGGACGATATCATCTCGAAGCCCTTTCGTCTACCCGAGCTCTTACCCAAGATCGAGGAGCTTGTCGTCAAATATCGACCGGACCTTGCTGCAAGACGAATCAGCGAGCCCAGCGAGGCTCTATTCGCGAAATCTATCTGAAGCGCTGCGAACGCCCTCAATCTTGCAAATTTGCACACCAATACCCAGGCCTAACTCCTCCTTGGCGATTCCACGAATTTCCCATGCGTCCCGAAATCATCTACGCCCACATTCTCCATGAATCCATTTGCTTTTGCCAGTCTGTTCTCTTCTAGTCCTCTTGTTCTAACCCTTCTGTTGTTTCTCTGTATTCCATTGTCTTCCCGTCTGCTCTCCATCATCTCAACATCGCGGGATCATCTTATTCTTTCTCATGATTTGCCCTGATCGCGTTCCAACTCTTCATTTGCTTCGAATATCCTGCATCTGTTTTCCCGCTTCAATTTCATTTGATCCTATGTACATTGTTGTCAAACCTGTTTCAAACTGCGTTGCATCCGATCGGTGTGGGGAAAAGTTTCTTCATTTCTTGAAAAGACATGCAAGAGTGGTTGGGGGGGGGGAGGCAAGCCAAGGGCGGTCAACGTAGGGGAGTCTTTGGGGGGGCAAACACACGGGCCGAGGCGGGGGAGGGAGTAGGCGGACTGCTTTTGAAGGGCGAAATGGAGGGATGTGCTTTAGATTTCAATGTATGTACGAAATAGACACAGACAGCACGGCATAATGGCCTCGGGGAATATCAGCAAAGGGGAAGGTCTTGCACATTCTGCTTCTGATTCCTCGTTCTTCTCGTTTTCCTCTCTTACATTGTGTATGCCTCCCTTGCTTTCCCCTTCGCCAAGGCGAGAAACCATCCGGCTTGATCTATGCGATGATTTCCAAAACTGCTTCATGCCATTCCCCATCGTGTACCCGTCTTCCCCCTGGTTTACATTCCTCTGCAGTGTGTAGAAGAGATGGATTGTGTCACACAGATTGATCGACAAGAGGGGAAAGGGGGGAGGGGCATTCTCTTCCACACAGGCCCTTTGATCAAGACAATGCCTCGTTCTCGACTTGCGATCTTGCGATGAGCAGCTCAGCGGTCTCCTATGAGAGGGCACGGCCGAGGGGGCTGCTGATGAGTAGGCCTTAGAACTTGCCCAGCAGATGCACCGGTTCCCTGTGTAGTCATCGACGAAAGTCTTCGGCGGGTGTTCGAGACGAAAGCCCCCCCCTTTCCCTTCCCCTTTTTGCGCCCCTGGTCCTGGATACCCGTCTGGTAGACCATCCCTTCCACCCAATGCTCTCATCACCATCTTTCTACCTTTTTCTCTCCAGTATTCTCATCACCATCTGGTCCATCTTGCTCTCCAATATTCTCATCACCATTCGGTCTACCCTTCTATTTTCGCTGCCATCATCCCCTCTTGGTCTACCTCCCTCTTCAGGACCTTCATCAACCCTCCTCTCCAAACCCCTCTTCACCATCTCTTCACCTTGCCCCCTCTCATCTTGAACCCCCGCCGTTCCGACTCTCTCCTCCATACATACGAACTGTCCCCTCGCCCCCTCACCGGCCTCCCCGTCTCCCAGACACGCTCATCATCACTTAGCCCACCTTCCATCTCTGGGTCGATACTCTCCTCTACCTGGCTCTACTTGCCTTCCTCCTCCGCCTTGATCTCGCTGATCTAGCCTCCCTCCAGTAACTCGATCTGGCTTGACTTGTCTCCCTCCGCTCACTTCATCAGGAGTTACGCCCCTCCCCTCCGCTATCACGATCGCCGTATAAGTTTTTTCAACCCTCTCTTGAGTCATCATCTCTGACTGGCTCGCTTTCCTCTTTCCCGTTCATGAAATTGGCATGTCACGCGCCCCATGCCGTATATCCTTCTCCGAGAAGACCAGAGAAGACCCCATACCACGAGAAGGCACGGCATACTTGATGGTCACGACGCAAGACTGTCAAATGCAATGCACGACAAACTGAACGCAAGAGTCCAGTATCATCTACGATCTATTACCATGCCAGGAAATACGCAAAGGTAATGGGACAGTCATCAAAAGGGACAGGACTGGTGACACGCATCAGCTGTATTAGGTATTAATTATTTCCTCCACGCCGGGTATCGAACGAAAAACCATAAGCGAATGCCGTCTGTATACTAAGCAACAGGGAAGTTGTCTTCGGGTGTCTGCCGCGCCTCGTCTTTTGCCGGTTCCCACCGGCTCGCGGAGAGCCGCACGGAAGAGCAACAAAAGAGGCAGCGGAAACAATCGAAAACAAAAAGGTATCAGTGAAAGCAGTCTCGACAGGGTATCTTGGTATCTTGCGAAGAAATGCAGATCCTTCCTTCCTTTCCAGCCCCTTCATGCGTGTCTTTGTTTTTTTGGTGTGTGGTTGTGTGTGTGGTGATTTTCCAGTAGTGATTGTGAGGAGAGAGCACCCAGAGAGATGTCTTCTTCTTCTCGTTCTTCATCTTCAAGTCGTAACGCTTTGCGGGAGATGAATCGTCTAAGCGGCGGCGGTGACGGCCGGGACAGCAGACCCCTCCTTAGAGGGCTCAGAGTCGTCGGCCTTGGGGGCCTCCTCAGCGGCGGGGGCGGCCTCGGCGGCCTCCTCCTCCTGCTCCTCCTTGGTGGTCCCGGCCTCACCCTCCTTGGCGACGGCCTCCTCCTCCTGAACGGCCTCCTCGGCAGCCTTCTCCTCGGTCTTGGCAGCGCCCTTGTTGCCCTTGATGGTAGCACGGAGCTTCGAGAAGGCGCTGCTCTTGGAGTCCTCGGAGCCAGGGCCGGGAGACTTTTCGCGCTTGCTGAAGGTGAAGGGCAGAGAGGGCTTGCGCTTCTCCCTGGCGTCCTTCTTGGCCTCGCCGACAGCGACGGGGGACTCGACGGTCTCCGCGGGGGCGGTCTCGGGAGTGGAGACGTCAACAGCAAGAGGGTCGGTGGTCTCAACGGGGGGGATGACGGGGGCAGAGTCGGTGGTCTCGGCCTCCTCCTTGGGAGACTCCTCCGTCTTCGGGGCCTCGGCGACCTTCTTCTCCTTCTTGGAGAACACAGCGGCGAAGAAGCTGGCGCGCTTCGGCTTCTGGCTGGGGCTCTCGGGAGAGGTGGCCTCCTCGACGGGCTTGTCCTCGGCGGGAGCAGCAGCAGCCTCCTCGGCGGCGGCAGGGGCCTCCTCGGTGGCAGGGGCCTCGGACTCGGGAACGGTATCGATGGCGGCGGCCTCAGAGGACGCGGGCTCCTCGGGCTTCGCCTCCTCCTTCTCCTCCCTCCTCACGAAGCCGAAGATGGAGTTTCGCTTGCGGCTGTTGGAGCGGCGCTTCTCCTTAGCCTCCTCGGCCTTGGCCTCGTCGGTCTTGGCCTCCTCACCGGCGGCGGCGCCCTCCTCCTTGGGAGCCTCCTCGGGACTGGCGGCCTCCTCGGACTTGGGAGCCTCCTCACCGGCGGGCTTGTCTTCCTTGGCGGGGGTGGCGGGAGGGACAGGCTTGAAGCTCTCGACGGTCCGCTTGTAGATGTCGGTCTCAGCAACAATGGTGGCGAGCTCCTTGGCCTCGGCAATGCGGGTGTTGAACATGGCAACCCAGCTGTCGCGCTCGTCGGCGGACGCGGCCTTGAAGGTGTGCTTGTTGCCTCGGGCGGTCAGGTGGAAGCCCTTGGCGCCATCGAGCTCGGGCTCCGAGGCATCAGACTACGGCAAAAACAAGTTAGGATTCGATTCTTGACTCGAGATATTCATCACGTTCTGTGCGGGCAGTGTTTTGAGCTCTTGCCAAACGTACCAGGTTGATGATGCCGGTGGGGGCCTTCTTGTCTCCGACGAAGAGGAGACCAAGGGCCTTGTGAGAAGCCCAAGCGACATTGTGGACGGCGTGATCGGCGTGCTTCTCGAGCCTCTTGTAATGAGCCAAGACCTCGGGGCTCACGGCCTCGGACGGGAAGGAAAAGAAGGTCTTGGTGGAGATGAGGTTCCTGGTAGCGGAGCAAAATTAACGTTGGGTCGAGAGCTAGCGAGGGGAAGGCGAGCGAGCAGCATCATCTCTCCCCTTCCCAGAAAAAGAGGAAGAGGAGAAGGGGAAAATAGGGTCCAAACACCCAAATGAAGGATCCCTCCCTGAATCAATGGACAGGAAAGAAAGAGAAGGGAGACAGAATGCATCGCTGAGAGCTTCGTCAGAGGGACTCACTTGGGAAAGCCGGCACCCTGGGCCTTGTAGCTGAGGTGACCCTCCTCAATGGGCTTGGGCTCCTCCTTGGGCTCCTCGGGCTTGTCGGTCGTCTCGGCGGGCTTAGCATCCTCGGCGGGCTTGTCCTCCGCAGGCTTGTCCTCGGCGGCGGGGGCAGCGGCGTCTGCAGCAGTGGAGTCCTCAGCGGCCGCCTGGGGGGCGACGGCGTCCTCCTTCACCTCGGGGGCGGCGACGGCGGCGATGGCGACGTCGACGGTCTGGTTCTGTTCCTCGGCCATTTTCGTGGATGATTTGCGGTGGTTGGGTAGAAGAGAAAGAGAGAAGAGAGAGAGAGAGAGAGAGAGAGAGAGAGAGAGAGAGAGAGGAGGAGAAGGAGAATTGGGTATCTTAAGTGGGTATCACAACAACAAACAAAGATAGTACTAAAAAAAGGGGCGGGGGGGGAGGAGGAGAGGAGGGAGAGGAATCCAGAAAAAAAAAAGAGGCGTTTGGGCTGGCGGGATGGATGGACACGGCTGGAGCTGGTGTGAGGAGAGAAAGAGGAGGAAGAGGAGCGGGTTTGGGGGGGAGGGCCTCCAGAGCTCTTTATTTGCTCGAAAAGGGGAATTGGCTTGGGGGGGAAGGGGGGGGGGGATACTTCTTGACTTGTCTCTCTCTCACCCTCTCGCTGTGTGTCTCTCCCGCGTCTCGCTCTCTCTTTGTCTCTTCTCTCTCTTCCAATCCAGTCCCTCCTGTCTCTCCTTCACGAAGGGGGCGAGAAGAGAAGAAGGGGAGAAGGGGAGAAGGGGAGAAGGGGAGAAGGGGGGGAGGGGGGGAGGGGGGGGGGGTGCGAGGGTAGGGGAAGTGGAAAGTGGGAAGTGGGAAGTGGACAGTGCCAGTGGGCGGCGAGTGCAATGACTGGGCAATGACTGCCAGTGGGCAATGACTGGGTACATCCACAATGAGTGTCCTTCGTCAGGGTGCTGGCGTCTCTGTGCAACGCTTAGCGTGCGACCCTCAGCCGTGCACCTTCATTGGCCACACGCCCCCCCCCCACCCCTCCACCCCTTCACCCCTTCACCCTTCCTCATCCCTTCCAGGCTCACACCCCCCCTCCCCTTACGAAAAGTGGGTCGGTCAGGCACTCGGCGCAGGTACTCGCAAGTACCTACCGATCGTGACGGCGCGCTGCTCCCGTCCTCGTACGAGTACGGGTATTGTACCATTACAAGTACGAGAATGGATGGGATGGATGGGATGGGATCCAGGATCCCTGATGAAATCCAATTCAATGGCCGCATCCTGGACAGCCCAGCGCACTGCATTGGGCCTGGCGGACGACAGTGAACCCAGAGGCAGCAGAGGATGCGCCCTGGGGCAACCGGCAGCGGGCGTTCCCAGCGCACCAGGCGCCAAAGGGGGACACGATGGATCCACCATGGGTGCCACCGGAGAACTGAAGATACTCGTACGGAGTCCAGAGGAACCTTGACGTTACGCGGCATGGCGACTCGGTCAATAGGTAGTAGGAACCTCACTCCAACGCGTGGATCAATCCATCGGCGCTGGGCGACCTTGCATTGATCAGGCACAATGCAGACACCTTGAACCCTCTGCTCGCCGGTTTAAGATTGATCCATGCCGGGACAAGGGACAGACGGCCTGTACGAGTACGACTACTACTAGTACTCCGTAGGTACTACGGAGTAGGGAGTACCATGCACTGTCCGGCGCGGTCCGATCGACACTGTGCCGTGAAGAACACGCGATGGAGGCAATCACGAACCGTGGGAGGTGGCACGCCTCAAGGACGGACCGGCGATGTGCCACCTGGACGGGCGCGCCCACCGGGCTCCCACATTCATTGATTCATCCATCCATCCATCCATCCATACATCCATCCATCCATCCATCCAGCCATCCATCCATTCATTCAACACGGGTGGAAACCCGACCGATCAAATGGAGACGAGATGGATGGAGACAGTGGCCCGCTCGACGCGCGCCTGTCCTCCCACGAGCTCGTACTCGTACCGGTATGAACAAGTAGTCGTACTCGTGCTCCGCACGGTCATGGATCATCCACCTCCCATCCAGATGAACATGAGGCAGCCGAATGGGGCCCTGGAGGGCTTGGCGCCGAGCGGGAGCTCTCAACTCTGTCCATCTCACCACAGTGACCGCCAACCACTGCTGGCCACTGACTGACCGACCCCTTGATGGCAATCCGGCCAGACTGCCAGTTCCCAAGACGCTCTCGATACCGAGTACTCCGTACCTCTACTCCGTAAGTACTACGGAGTAGTAGTACTACTCGTCTCGTACTACGGAGTATTGGTAGATGCTCCATACCGGCCCTCTGCATCCATCACGGGGGGCGGGCCCTCGCTCAACGCCCTCGCTCTCGACGGCGGGCTGCCACTGGCACAACGGTACGGAGTACTAAGGCACAGCTTCGAGGGCGCTTGGTGGTGGTGAGGATTGTGGCGGCGGGCGAGCAGACGGGCCCATGGGTGCATCCATGGATCCATCCATTGGAATGGATGGACCCATTGGGTCTTGGGACGAGGCGCCCCCGGCTGTCACTGTGCTTGCCGTGCGCGATGCTGGAGATCTGGTCAAGGGCACGGTGCGCAAGACCAGGACGAGTACTCCGTACTCCGTACTGCGAGTCAACTTCAAGGAACCGGCGGTAAGGCAGCCGCTTGAGTCGGAGACACAAGTCTGTCAATGAAGGTGCACTGCGTCGATGAAGTTGTATAGTCGTACGGAGTACTCCGTACTCGTGGCTCGACCTCGACTCGGCCACAACGCGCGAGACCTCCAGGTCTGGCTCTGTCGACTCCGCGCCATCGGGGACATTGATCCCTCTCTGCCGTCCAAACGCCGACGTCAACACTCTTCTGCAGATGCATCAACATCAAGCTCCCCGGACGAGACGTGCTCGAAAATCTCAGCATCTCAATGGGACAATGGGACAATGGGACATGTACGAGGACTCGAAGATGCATCAGTGGCATCTCGTCGAATTTCCAGGTACCGGGCTTTGGTGGGTCTGCCGCTGGACCGTGCCCTGTTAACCGAGTGGGCCCGAAATTGCATGTGCTTGTCGTTTATCAAGTGTTTCCTCTCTGTACAGAGTACCACTACTAGTAGGTTCCTCCTACGACTCGTCCCTGTTCGAGTACTTATACTCGTAACTCCCTGTACATGTACTCCGTACCTTGCCGTTGCCTCTGGCCGCGCTAACAGACGGAACACTGGCGCCGGCCAAATTGTTGCCCTTGGATGAGGCCCTGAAGTCGTCGAGGACGGTGCTCGTGCACATTGGATCGATGGATCCATTGATGGATGGATTCCATCTTGATACCGCACCGTTCGGCGTATGTACGCACGACACGCTCGAGATCCACTTCGATCAGGGTCTCAATCTTGAAAAGAGCATCTATCAGCATGAATCGTTCAATCTCCCATACCAGTACGGAGTACGAGGTCCTGCGAGCACGATCTGCGAATCCTCGCGCAATCCACCCATAGGTCTATGTATGGCCCATCCCGCTGCCCTGCGCTGTGGCCAGAGCGCGTTGCCGCAACGATGAGGGATGCGAGATGCGCTGCCCACCGTCCAGCCCGGCTCGCCCTAGCTTGAGCACTTGATTGCGCTCCATCGAGCACCGCATGGATCCCAACTTGAATCCACCAGAGACCTGGCTAATTCGCACTTCCCGTATAGGAAATGGATCATCCCTGCAATCACGCAGCCCAGTGGGCACCCGATGACAACGACGACGGCGACCGAGAGTGGAGCAACGACGAGAACAACCACGAAGACGAAGACGAAGACGAAGACGAAGACGACGAAGACGATGAAGACGAACGAGCGAGCGAAACAACGAAGAAGACCACTTCGGAGGATAGTCGCCTGCGAACGAACAAGACAGGGCCTGCGCGGAGGATGATCAGCAAACGAGGCCGGGATCGGTCCATGCGTGGATGGATCCGTGGATGGATCCGTGGATGGATCCGTGGATGGATCCGTGGATGGATCCCCTTCGATTCCGCTGAGACTCGTGCAGGCCCCATGCGGAACGAGGACGAGGACGAGGACGAGGATATCCACTCCCACTGGACGCTGCAGGCATCCAAACTCTGTCCGTGCCTCACGATGGTACTCGTACTGGTACGAGGATCCATGGATGGAGTACGGAGAGTGGCAGAGGGCCCATCCATCCAACCTGGCTTCCACCCGTGGTGGATGCCACTGGGCCCATTCCGCCTGGTCTAATGTCCATCCATGGATCTTATCACGCTTCATTACGGCAGCCCTCGCTTCCCCCTTTTTCCCAGTCCCTCGTTCCTTTGTCCCCAATCTCTCCTCCGTCCGCCTCCCCATCTCCTCCACTCCGCGCCTCTCATCCCACCCCGTATCTGCCTCCGCATTCCTTCTTTCTTTCCTTCGTCCTCGTGCCCTTTCCCCCCTTCGATTGGAGGGATGGAGGGGACGAGAGGGAGAACATCAATGACTCCTTCTGCCGCCAATCGCGCTCGGCACGGATCAAGCCCTCGGGGGCTGCGAAATCGCCAATCGAGGGAGAGAATGGGGCGCGTGTGGGCACCTCACATCTCATCCCTTAATATCAGATCCATCCCCTCCCGACATTGAAGTGACGACGCCGAGATGGCGCACTCGATGTCAACGGAAGCTCGTGCTGGTTCGCGAGGGGCGGAGGTGGGCACTGCACAGGGAGACGGTGGGATTGTATGTACGGAGTACGGAGTACGGAGGTTCTGGACGTGACCTCTACTCGTGAGGTACTACGGAGTACAGGCACCTCGAGTCCGTGCCTTGCGCTCTGTCCCCGTGCAGAGTGATGAAGTCATCACGACTGTGGCCGATCCCCATCTCGTGCAGACTGGCATCCCGTGGTGCCGATGGGAGAGAAAGACGCATCACGCATCACAAAGGAACAGAGGCAAGGCATGATTCAGAGATTCCCACCGCCGCTCGAACGTCCAGACGAAGCGACACAGCGCACCCGAAGCAATCATGATTTTGGCTCGACTCCATCCATGGATAGTACTCGTACTCGTACTTGTACGAGACTATCCGCCAGAGCACCATGGCAGCGGCATCACTGGTCCCAACAGCTACTCCTGCACGCTGGCCCTCGGCCGTCCGGGAGCATTGAGACCCTGCCCTCCTGTACGAGTACTCGTAGGAAGACCCTCCAGTCTCGTCGAAGATTGCAGACCCCCCTCCAAAGTGCCGGCAGCGCGCTACTGTAGCCCGACAGCGGGCGACCTCCATCCCGCTGCACGTCCGGCCTCGTCCCCATGCCCACTGCACGCAAGATTCCACGCTCGACGCATCCTCCTGTACAGAGTACTACCTAATTCTCTTCATGTACGGAGTATGTATGTACTCATACGAGAACGAGTACGGAGGCGTAGTGCTACATGCATCTCCAGCTCCCTCCCTTGTCCTCTCACCTCCCGTGGAAAGGAGGCGTGTTCCTGCTACCGAACGGGCACGGATGACGAGGTCAAGAGAGACGAGGACAAGAGGTGGGATCTTGATGTACTCGTGTTGGGAGCGAGAGTGCTGGCCCTCGCGCAGGCCGGCGTGGGGGCAGTGATGCATGCCGCTGCCTCCTTGTACATCCAATGTATTCCAGTGCTTTGCATGTGCAATTTCGAACCGATGGATCCCTCGTCGACGATGGCCTCGCGGTGCATCCAAACCCTGACGGCTCAATTTGAATCCTTCCCCCCCCCCCCGATATTTCACGTCACTTCTCCTTTCTCCTTGCCTCGCAGCGCTTACGCCGTAGAAAATCCCTTCAAATGGACGAGTGTCTCCTCAAGCTACAAGTACTCCTTCGCCATCCATACCTCTCTGTCGAGGGAATCCCACGAGTCCTTGCGGTACTACTAGCAGTAGTACTACCAGAGTAGTAGTACGAGTAGCAGACCGCAGACGTGCCATCATATTCTGCCCCCCCCCCTTTTTTTTCTTCCACTCTCTGTCCTCACCTCCGGCATCCTGGACCCTGCAGCGCGCTTCTCGAGTTGCAGCACCTCGAGCTTTCCCTGCAGGTCCTCGCTCCGTGAACCACGTCGTGTGGAAGCGGCCACGACTACGAGGTAGGACTGCATGCTCGCACTCGTGCTCGTGCTACAGCGCTACGCACGAGAACGACGACTCTGGGATCGAAGGAAGGCTTGTACGAGTACCAGTATGTCGCCCAGCGCGGTCACTTCACAATATTCGAGCACCATCACGATCCTCCCCCGCGGCATCCCTCAGCCTCCTCCACAGCGCCGCACCCTCTGCCGCTGCTTTCCCCCCCCCCTTCGAACCCCCTCATCCTGCATCCTTCCCCTCCTCCCCATGCCCTCTCGTCTCCCTCTCGACACCCTCTACCCCGCAGGTCCCTACTCGTTTTCATACGGTCACAATATCATCTACGGAATATACTCGACCGCGGCAGACACGAGTGCGGTCTCGATCGACTAGCGGACACCCCCATGGCAGTGCCTCTGCCAATGCCATCCACTCGACTTCGTCATACCCGCGCTAACGCGTGACGCCTCTGCTCTGCTTACCCCATCTGCAAGCACCAGACACCACGCCCAGCCCCCAGCCGCAGCATCGCATCGTGATCATCGCCCATGTGACGCCTGCTCTAGCGTCGACGACGGGCTGGACGGAGGTGCGCGAGTGTGTGTGTTAATCTATCAAGCCCAGTGCTCGAATTCGTCGAGCGGGGTCCTCTTCCAGTGAGTTGTGTGGGTGTGTGTGTGAGAATGCGGAGCTGCCTCGGTTTCAGTCAATTGCTCATGATCAAGCTGAGGGAGCTTCCGAATACGCGCGTACACTCTCCGAATACGCGCGTACATCTAGCCGCATTTAGATAGCGTACCCTACCCACCCATTTTCTACCGTAGAGGTACCTAGCCCCTATCCTTCCTAAGTATCCCGCGTCTACCTCCTAGTAATGCCACGTCTTTACAATCGTTAAGGGCATAAGGCTATCTTGATCCTCTATTTTTTTTAATGCCTACGAATAACCTTACTTTCCTACAACACTACTATACACAACTACGAACCCTACCGCCTACAACAGCTGCCCTACTACCCCTCCGGTACTTAAAGAACTGCATTTTCTCTCTTTTTTTAAAATTATTATAGATTCTGCCCTTATTAGCTGCGTTTTCCTTTTATTTAAGGCTGCATACAAGAAAATCTAGACCTCCTAAGCTGCCCTAGGTTTCGCAACAACTAAGGAGAGGGTAAGCCGCCGGAACGGCTACGTTACGCGGAGGGAGGTGCAATGTTAATCTAGCGGCAGCTACCGGTTATACAAAGGCAAGATCAACAAATATACTACGTCCTCCTATAAGGTTAACTGTCCCTTCTATCTAGTAATCTCTCGCCGTTAAAAGAGATATTTTATTTCTCTTAAAGAGGTTAGATCTAACTAACACACCTACGACGCCGCGGTTAACTCTATAGGCATCACGGCCCTACGAAGTCAATCTCAACGGGATTTTAGCCTTAAGAAGCTTCAGGACCTCGTTAAGTCTTAATCAAAGGCTAGGCAATTGCCTACAAAGGCGATTGCTAGCTAATTATACAGCGAATTTCCTCTCCTAAAGATTATTAAGACTAATGTTTAAACAATTTAAAAGAAAATTCGCAACAAGAAATACAGCCCGTACACCTCGACCTAGGCCTTCCTCCAGGTCCTCCAGAATAACGAGAGAGTCGCGTACTTCGCGGTAGATCGTAACGAGAAGGGAAGGCCTTAGAGATTTTTCTAGACCTATACAAATTGTATAGCAGATTAGAAAAGGAACCTAGAGCTGTTGTCGATAAACAATACGTACAAAGTTAATCGCTTTAACATACCTCTCTTCCAAATCACCGGCGTTACATCTCTCCATACTACCTTCGTCGCTAGCTTTAGCCTCGCAGCCCGGGAGGATACCTAGGCATTCCTCTAGCTCTGTTAAGAGCTACGCTCTGCTAAACTCCATAGAAGCATCCCCCCCCCCTCTGTAGTCATCACAGACTTCAATATACCCCTTAAAAAGGCGCTAAACGAGGTATTTCCTAACTCCTAGCAACAGCTTTGCACTTAGCATATCCTTAAGAATATTACACTCTATGTTAAAAAGCACTAGAAGGGAAGTCTCGCAGGGTACGCGATTATAAGGCGCGCTAAGCAAAACGAAGCCCGCGGTTAACCTCTATCTCCTAGGCGTAACGAAAAAGAGCTTCGTAAGGCTACAGGGCTTGCCTTAATCCCCTGCACTCTATAGGACGACTTCGCCTACGAGGACCTAGCTAACGAAGCTATTAACGATGCTAAGATACAAGCATCACAGCTTCTAGAGTTACAGCTTCAAGAGAATCCTCAATATGCGTCAAGGAATTCTACTACAAATCTAGTGTAGCTAGACTCTACGGATAGTATCCAGCAGGCCTAGATAGACGTTATGCACGCTAAGACGTACAAGACCTTCCTGCGCCTCTAAGGGCAGCTAGAAACAAGGTTCGCCTCGCAGTCAAGTAAGATCCTATTTCAACCTATTTTCCCCTATTTCCTATAGGTTTTTAGCTAATCTAGCGTTAAAAAGAGATCGTAAGCTACCTAGAGAAGACGTATCTCCCTAAACAACTCTAGTTCACGAAGTTCGCGATATTATCGCTGTAGAATTATAGTATTACAACTACCTCGCGCACAGAAAGCTCTTACGCACAGCTTAAGGCGTTCCTTAAGAATCGATTTGCTGATCTCTTTAAGCTTTATTCGCGCATCTTTAAGATCTCGCAAGCACGCTAAGAAGCATACAAAGTGCAATTCAAGAAGGAAGTTAGCTAGCGCTAAGTGCAGTAGCTCAACGAGCTAATCTTTTAATTTATAGTACACAAGATCAGCTAGAGGGCAATAAAGGAGATTAAGAAGCAACTTTACTACGCAAAAGATCATCTCCGCAGAAAGAAGCTTCTTACATCTTATACTAAGAACTTCACAGCGCAGTAAGGACTACCTTGTTAGCATACTATTTTACCCCTTTTACAGTGCTCCTAGCCTCTCTAGCTAGGAGATCTTAACCAACACTAGTAGCTAAAGCCTGTAACGGTAAGTTGATCCGGTTAAGGAGGACTTTTCGTGTGCCCCTGCGCGCCTTAACACCATAGAGTTAATCTCGTAATGCTCTTACGATACTCCTAATGCTAACAATTTAACTCCTAGCCTAAACAGCAACGCGTCGTCGAAGCTACCCGCGAGCTAGATCCTGCCGTTATACCAACCCGCTGCTGCGCGCTCAACAAGCCCCTCCCCCTCGTAACAAAGTTAAGCAAGATCGCCTACGCCTAGGAGTCTCTTAAAGCCTTTAAGAGCACTTAAAGGCAGCAAAATACATCTACAGCATCGTTAACGCAGCAGCCTAGTAGTTCGCAGGTGCCAGCGCCCTCCTAGGCGCAGCAGCTATTACAAATGCCGCTTCCGTCGTAAGTACCCGCACAACTACCGCCTCGCAAACGCCCAACCTCTACGCCGCAGCTATAAGTTAATAAGAGGCAAGCTTTAGCCCTAAATCCTAGCCAAATAGGAAGCTAATCTGCCTAGATTCTACCTCTATCGCAGCAGGCCTAGTCGTCGGTGTAGGCTCCAGAGGTCGTGCCGCAACCTCTACAGCAAACTTAGCAGGTGCCGCCCTCGGGGCAGGAGGGGGCAGGGTACTAGACATAGACAGGATCCTAGCAGCCGCCAGATACTTAAGGTAGTACATTACTGTATAATTCTAGCGGCGTAGTACATATAGCTGCATCGCAGAAGCGCCCTAAGCCTTATATACGTCAATAGGAATTTAAGGAGGAACAAGGGTAGCGATAGCTTTAATTAAGATTATAACATTGTGCAAAACGTAGCATTACTAGGAGGTAGACGCAGGATACTTAGGAAGGATAGGGGCCAGGTACCTCTACGGTAGAAAATAGGTAGGTAGGGTACGCTATCCAAATGCGGCTAGATGTACGCGCGTATTCGGAGAGTGTACGCGCGTATTCGGAAGCTCAAGCTGAGGAGGATCCGAAACCCACGGCTCCCCTACTTGTACGATTTCTGCTCACTCCGAATCCCGTACTCCGTACTCCGTAGGGCAGGCCGCCATCCTCGTCAACGCGCTGCCTACTACGGAGTACTCCGTAGGTACTGCGAGTCCCCATACTCCTACGAATATGGACAACCTCTTCCACTCAATCCATTTCCCTCCCTTTCTTCACCTCCACAGCTAGGGTACTAGTTTGGCTGCGCTGGTGAAGAGACAAAGACGAGTGAGCCGGTGCGAGACCTTCCCCCACCCCGGGAGAGTCGGGACTCGGAGTCATCAGAAGAATGGATCCTTCGCCCTTTTCTCCTTGTCACGCACCATGATTCCAGACTCCCCTTCCTCCTCGGACATACGAGTATGACGCGCGTGTGGTGCGCCCAGCCTGCGCCAGACCCACCCGGGTTGTCTCGCCCACGCCCATACCAAGACGCCATCGCATCATAGTGCTTGCGTTGGGCCACACGCACGATGGCGCGCAGCTTCCCCGTGCTTCCTTGCTCCGGCCACTAGTACGAGTACGAGTAGCCTCGTCGTATGTAAGGCGAGGAGTCGCAGATGGTCAAACGCACCGCTGTCGCATCTCGATGGCGTGCCGCGGAAATAACGTGCTCGAGGAGGGCATCACGGGATCCCAGGTCTTGGCTCATCGGCCTGGAGCATGGCCACTAGGACTCGTACGGAGTACGAGATCCAAGGTACGAAGATCCGTGGAGCAGGGCAGCCTCGAATCCGGGAGATGCATGCTGTCGTCGCGGCAAGCATCGGGATCTGCTCGAGGGAGTCTGAGTCACAGTCCCCATTGACGCTGCTGGCGCCGTCCAAGTACCGACGCGTGCTCGCCACCAGCGGCGTCTTTGGATCGGGATGCGCCCTGCACCGAGATGGGGGTCATGACAAATGGATGTTGGGGCCGTTTGATCGTCGTCTGCCGTCCATCGGGCCCGTGGACCCTGAGTCAATAGATCGATGGTTTCCACGTCGACTGCTCTGAGCCGCCTTTCTCTGGTCCCCTCTGTTGGCTGTCGATCGGGAGTGTCGCTTTTTGGCGCTGCAACACCGAGGCGTCATCTTCAATGCAGGAGGACTCCGCGATCAATCAAGACATCATGTCAGAGTGGCAGAGGCAGGCCGGCGGCTCTGTGCTCGACTGGATCGCCTAGAATCAGACTGATGGTCAATATTCCGTACATCCATCCACGTACAGAGGGCGGCGTGCGCTTGCTGACGTCTGGAGTGGCATTGTGTGTTTCTGAAAGGAGACGTGGGATGCTGCAATGATGGAGGTTGGTAGATCCATATCCTCCGATGCATGGATCACCGGCTTCTATTTGCCTCCACACGAGGAGGAAGAGCGAGGCTTCCCCTCTGGATCAGAATGCTCGAGATGGAAAGGGCGACCGAGGATCCGGTCCGCGGAAGGCACGATCGGCGGATCTCTCCTTCCTCGTGGCTCTCATCACCTCCCTCGAGGAAGGTCCGTCCGAGGCGAAGATTCACCCCGCGTCAGGAAGGCTCGATCCGCCTGGCATCGCGAAAGAGACACGTTCACGTTGCCTTCGATTTGAGGTCGAAGCCACACCTCGAGCTGATCTCAAACAATATTGAAAGGAACTGGAGACTGGCTCGAACTGGACAATTCCCCTGAACACTTCGGCAATATCGATGCGATATGGGGTACAAGCTGGCTCTCGACCCTGGACTCTTGCAACGCCGTCTGTCGCAGACCGCATAGCCCAGACACCCTCGAGCATCACTCAGCAGGCTGTTTGTTGTCCAAAGCGTCCACGACCATGGACACCCCAGGTCTCCCGACTTGCATGGGCAAGAGGACGGGATTTGTCAATCTAGCACAACATTTCCGTCATGGCGACTCGCCATAATGCGGTCTCTCTACCGGCACTCGGGGCATGGTCTCTCCGGACCGCCGGCTTTGCGTCGTTCTGTTGGGCTTTCTAAAGCGCCACAGAAGCTCAGTCGGAGAGACCGGATCAGCCTTTGGGGGGACAACTGCGTGCAAAGTGCTCGAGTTCGCGAGAGGGACAGGCGCTGGAGGGGACTTGCGCCGCTCGGTCACGCCGGAAGCATCGCATCGTGGCTTTCCAGGTGCATTGACCGGCGTCAGGAACATGACGTCGACAGCTGGAAGGGGCCCCGAGAGGTCCTTCAAGGTAGAGTCTCTTGCCAGGAACGTGACGTCAAAAGGGGCTTCAAAAGGACTCCTCGGCATAGCCACCCCTGAGATTCGGCTCGCTCGGTTGCGCATGACGTGATTCATGAAAATCGTCTCTTCCAGCCCTCCAAGCGATCCGAGGTAGAGCTTCTGCCCATCGAGACTTAATTCCGTCTGCTCCCCAGGTTCTCCCTTTCTCTTTCTCTTTCTCTCTCTCTTCCCTCATCTTCCCCCCACGTCCTTTTCGACAACAGGCTTCTGCGGTCAGATAACAACAGACAACATTTCGAAGAGGCAGAGAAGCGCGACGCACGAGGCACGAACTTCTTCAAGACGCAATTCCAAACTGACTTTCAGCACGTTTTCCTTTGCGGCAAGACCCTAAACAGCGACTTTAGAGGACCGGACAGCTTCTCCAAGTCAATAGAATCGCGATGCGTGGGTTGACCTTTCTTTCGTCGTGCCTCCTGCGCCGTTGAGTTTAGACGATGTTAATATCGAATTCTCTAGCTGTCTTGATGTATAACGTGATCGAGTCGCGTCTGCGGCTTGAAAGACGCGGCTTCCATCCTGCGGTGACCAGCAAGTCCCCCTGCCAGGTGGTTGAAGAATGGCACGAGATGATCAAAGACGCCGCAAGTTTGCCAACCTTTGACAAGTACTGTGGTGAAGTAAGTCCCGCGCGAACGATGTCCGCATATCTTTACTCGACAGTCGCTGTTCGGTTTGGACCATGGAGAGCGATGGCATCCCAGGGCTAATTCGGATCTCAATCAGGGGAGAGATAGCCTCCCGGAGGAGAAGAACAGTGACCGCGCGAGACTGGCTAGCACCTCTCTACTTGTGCTCCAGCACGTCATGGACGAGTCGGTAAGTGGAACAATACTTGAAGGGGATCGTGGGCGCGGCGTTCCTTCTTCATTGACGCGCATGCTGACAATGAATCGCTAGACTATCTTCGACTCTGTGGCAGGTGCCTTCACTCACGGCGGTCCCTCGCGTCTTTTCATCGACGTTGCACCGATGTATACTGTCGAAGATATCTTCGGCAAACGCACTACGTCTTCTGGTGAAACCTGCTGCCCAAGAATCGGACCCCTTGAGCCCAAGGATTGGAAGGGGATGGCGATCAACGCAGAATACGACGTGATGCGTAGATTGATTCACTGCAAGCGCATCTTTGGACGGACATCCTCGCCTTTCTGGCGAAGGCAAGGCGAGAAAGACAACCATCCTCAGCTGGATTCCATTTCAGGAATCTCGAAGAAGACCTTTCTCCACATTCGGGCCCTCAAGAAGGCCCATTCTGGCTACATGCTCGACGAGAATGCTTTGATGGAGCTGACAGGGCACTTACCATACGAGCCCAGCTTGGAATGGAGTTCGCTCAAACTTCGACAAATGCGTAGGTCCCCTTGAGAGACCACTGTCCTTCTCCCGAGTCATTCTTGATCGGCTACTGACCCTCAGCAATAGTCGAGATCATCCATGAGGGGCGTCTCGAAATGAAAAGGCTGGAGTTCCACGGAACGCGCCTCCTGGATCGCAGGATCCTGGCGATCATCCTGCGAGCATGTCCTCAAGTCACGAGCCTTGGCGTCTTTGATTGCCCCCTCATGCATTTTGGGGACATCATTTGCCTTTTGGATCTGATACACGAGATCAACATCGAGCGCACGTCACATGGCAGACTGGGAATCATGTCCCTCGACTTCGGCCCTTACTTCGAAGCGGGAACGCCATTCCAGCATCCACAAGCAGCGACCTATGGGCTCGTCTGGTCAGTCAACGAGGACCACGAGCCGCTCCAGAGGGGCTTCTTTCAGATCATCCTAGAGGCAGTCCTGAAGTCCCGGAATCTTGGGATCGAGCATCTTTTCGAGGAAGGAAAGGCGTTCATGAGCTTTCTCCGCAAGGTTCCAAACACTCCTCTCGCGGTCTACGGGTTCCTGGATGCCATTCACCGCTACCTCGAGCTGGACATCAGGGACCCGGACTATTCCATCAACCAGTTCCCGGTCCTGTTCGACCTGTTCAAGCCAGTTTGCTGCGGCCTGGAAGGTCCTCTCAGGCCCTCTTCTGCCGGGCGGAAACAATCCAGGAAGATGTTTTGCTGTTCATGCGGCTACTCGGTCTGCGCGGTCTTTTTTAGCAAGTCCGAGCGGGAACGCCCTAAGTTTCACAGGCGATGCAGCAAATGCATCATCCGATACTGGATGGACAACCAGGAGAACCTTCTCAAGCGGTCAAAGCGGGATTTCCTGACGCAGCTCTTCCCGACATGGAACGGCCAGGAGTACAACCCCGACGCCCCGCTCGGCGACAAGGGCGACGACCTCATCGAGCTCACAACCACGCTGGAAGCTGACGACACGTCTGTCTCTGGGTCGACACCCGAATCTCAAGTCTACGAAGCCCCGCCGCTGCACAAGTCTCCCTTGCGATACGACAAGTACCACGACGACTCCCTCCAGAATCTCCCAACCCTGTCGCACCTCGTCAGCAGGCATCCGGGCCCAGATTGCTGGGAAACCCCAGAGACGAAGAACTTCATCCTCAATGCCGACCTCGAGCGCGGCGCCATGCATTTATTGCGCAAGGAGTATGACGCCGCCTCTGCCACGCCGGCCGTCCCCGCGTTTGAGACGACTCGGACTGATGGGGCGCTCCCCGGGAATCCCAAGATGGCGCAGCCCGTAACGTACCGGGGCGAGATGAGATATGACTACGAGAGGGCGAAGCGTCTGCACAAGGAGGAGATGTGCATGTTGGAGGAGAGCCGAGGGACGTCCGCTCCTGAAGAGGAGGTCGATCTCTACTCGGCCGACTGATTGTCGACCGCTAAACATGCGTTGCCTCTCTTTGTTGGTTGTTCTTTTGAATGATCTTGTTAATTCATTGTCATATGCTCTCATGTTTTTCCATAGCCTTACTGCCTGCTGCTAGAAGGGCTTCACATCGCTTTACTGTATCCTTCTCTTCTTGGACACTGCGTTGGAAATTTTAGTTTTCACGCAAGAGAAGCCGCGATTCAAAGGCGCTGGGGTGGTCGATATTCTCCTGTTATGCTTTCGACACGTCTTGAAACTAACATACATACTCCGTACAATAGAGATATTGGATAAAATAACAGAAATTCGTCTCGGACAAGATGCTCAAGCCCGGTTCGGAGGGCTAACCCACGCTCATGTTTTTTGGAAGATCCTCCGGCCCCCAGAGTGATGATGTTCCCAGACAATCCGGTCAAACGAGTCTACCTCAAGCTACCATGCTTTCCAACCGTGATGCCTGCCCGCCTTCAATGTTCCTCGTCGCAGACATATTCAAGGTCGCAGTTGTCGTTGCCCCTGAGCCAAAACGCCACAAAGGTTGAGGGCCCCTGACGCGCCGTCCCCTCGTCACGTGACCCCATGCCGCCGGACTTATCGCAACCCTTCATGAGAACTTGTCGGAGCGATCCGACCAAGCGGATTCGGGCCGATCTTCCACCTCGAACTTCATCCAGATTCCTTTCTTCTCGGGGCACAGGCGCATACAATCGCAGCCACGACGACACATCCAGCACGATGATCTCGCTGATACGAACGCTGAGCCACGCGACGAGGCTCCTGTCGGCATGGGCGCCCCGCCTGCAGCGCGGGATTGCGATGGCGGCTGCGCGCCCGGTGGCGGGCCGCCTGGGGGAAGCGGGAAGCGCGGGGAGCGGCGCGATGGCGTGGCTGGGCAGCGTGCGGAGGGTTGCTGCGGCGGGGGAGGTGGTTGCGCAGAGGAGGGGTATGAAGGTGCATAGTGCGGTGAAGAAGAGGTGTGAGCACTGCAAGGTGAGATCTTTCTCTGGGTGGCGGCCGTTGTTGGGATGGGCGGCGCACGGGGAGCACTGGAGGAGAGGGTGGAATGGAGAAGACGGCGGGG
>NIGD01000001.1:6022689-6035171 GCA_003055185.1 Escovopsis sp. TC
GATGAGGAAGAGAGAGCGAGAGCCAGAGCGAGAGGGAGAGAAAAATTGCTAATGCGAGTGTAGATTGTGAGGAGAAAGAAGGGGAAGAGGCATGTGGGGTACTTGTATGTGATCTGCAAGGCGAACCCGAGACACAAGCAGCGGCAGAGCTGAGCGCTCCTTCGATCCTGAACGAATACAACTCGAATGACGACGAAGAAATTTTGGTCACATTCACGAAAGTAAGAGAAGCAGCAACCAGGGGAAATGAGCACAATGCGTGGAGGGTCCGGGAAAGAAAGAGCAGGGAGACTACAACGACTCGGGCACCGGAACCGGGGCAACATGGACGACACGCACGACGAATACACGAGGACGTCGATAAAGGGCGATTCTACGGATACGTGGTCACAAATCGATGGCACGGAACCACTGCAGGAAAGGGGGAGCGGGCGGGATGATCTTGGGCGACGAGTTGGCGAGGTTTGGATCTGCGTTATGGGCCGCTCAGGCCCATTATGTATCTCTCCATGCTGTCCCACTCCGTCTTGCCTGTCGACAGGAGATATCTGATATGAGACTTGGGATTTCCGAGTCAGTGGACGGCAGGCTGGGGGGGGAGGAAAGAGAAGGGGGCGTTGATTGCATGGCGATGCCGAAGGACGAAGAAAACGACTCACAAGATCCTTGACGTTGCGATGGCGCTCGAACTCGTCGCGGGCGTATTTGCGGGACTCGGCTTTGATGACGGGGTCTCTGATGTGTTTCGTGCCGCGGAGGATGGTGCGGTAGAAGGCGAGGACTCTTGCCCTTTGCAAGAACTGCCTTGGTCTCAGCTCACGCTGGAAAAGGGGGGGTGGGGCCCTTGGGGGAAGAGCCTTTTTGGAAGGGGGAGGAGGGGGGTTTTGTTGGATGAAGGGGGGGGAAAAGGAGCATCGGCGTACGTGTTCGAGGCTGAGAGCGTTGAGGCGCGGGCTGGGACGGGTGACGTAGCCACGGCTGAGGCGCGATAAAGGGGCGCTGCGAAGCGTCATTCGGTCAGGGCATTGACTTTCTGGGAGGAAAATCACAAGAAGATTTCAACGAATGCAAAGCTGGCTAGAGTATTGAAGGGACGATGAGGAGAGGGTGAGAGGGGAGGGTGATGGCGCGTGAACGAGGCTTGTGTCGATGTGATGTGACGGTGATGATGAATCCATTGGTGATGGAATTTGCGGCCGGCTGAACTTCGGCGCGCTCACCGAGCCTGACCGGGGCCAGAACATCTCGGTGCACCTGAGTCTCGATACAACATGACACGGGAGACTGCGTAACGACTCGAAGTACGGAGTACTGAGAGTCTGCATAGGAGTATGGAGCTCTCCGTAGAAGTCGGTGCGTCGTCCTTCGAAAGTGAGATAGGAGTAGCCACAGTGGTGGTGGTGTACGGGCCACTTCAGACGCTGGCGGGACTGTGGAAGTTCGCATCATCCTGGACATCGGAGAAAATGTGCCTGGACGCGGGCCAGGGTTGGGGGTGATGACCGCACAGTTCGCATGATGGGGTAGCGCGTCGCGTTCAAAACCGAGGGCACGGCAGCTTCGGCGACAAAGATCGAACGAAGGAGACAGGACCTGATATCGAGAAGCCTTGAGGACGGGAACTTATCCCGCCCAAAGAAGCATGGCAGACGCCGAAGATATCTCGTTGGCTCTCGAGGCAGCGATTCAGGTCTCGGATGAGGGCTTCGTCCAGCGCTACCTCAAGCCGGAGTATGTGGAACCCTTTCCCTATCCTGCTCACTGGCGTCTTGCAATATCCCATTCTCTAGGACTCTGTGCTTTCTACCCATCTTCCGGGATATATATGTCTCCCATCTACATACCTGAGAATCCGTCTTCCCCTACCTGTGCCCGCCCCCCCCCCCAAAAGAATCGCCAAGATCCGCAAGTCTAACAAATCCGACCCCTACCGCCGCAGCCCCTCAACATGGCCAACATGGACCCATCCCCGCCTACACAAGGCCTACTCTCTCGCGCTCATATCATCAGCGGACCTCACGCCAGACGAGCGCCGCGCGTGCTTCGAGCTCGTGCGCTTGACGAGCGAGCAGGACTACCGCCAGTCGTCGATGGGGTGGCACCCGCGGGCGAAGAAGAAGGAGATGCTGGAGCCGGAGCTGCGGTACATTCTGGTACGGGAGGGTTCTGCTGCTACTGGTCCTCCTTCTGCTCCTCCACCTTCTCCTGCTCCTCCACCTCGTGCTGCTCCTCACCCAAACGGCGATTGCGGCGGCGAGAGCGGAGGCCAAGGGGGCGATCGCGAGGGCGGCGCGATCAGGGGGTTTATGTCGATCATGCCGACGATGGAGAATGGCGAGGCGGTGGTGTACTGCTATGAGATCCATCTGGCGCCTATGCTGCAAGGGTGAGTTTATCTGCCTTCCCGAGTTGGGGAAATTGTGATGTTACTGCAAGAGAGGGATTCGATTTGCCGCGGAAAACACAGCTTCGTGCCCCGGGACAGAAAGACCGCACAAATCTTGTCCTTTTGTGTTGAACAGGGGACAGCATCATCACTGATGTGTGAGAAGAGAGGGGGGGTGGTGGGGGTGGATGAGGAGGTTTTATGTGCTCGTCTATGTTTGTGCAGCCCGCTGACGCAAGGAATCATCACGATCTTGAATGGCGAGCAGGTCAGGCCTTGGCAGACAGCTCATGCAGTGGGCCATCGCGGCTGCGGAGAACGTGCCCACGCGCAAGACGATGCTGACGTGCTTCCGGAGCAACGCGCGGGCGATGGACTTCTACGAGAGGCTGGGCTTCCGGGCCGATGAGTTTTCGCCGAGGGCGCGGCGGCTGAGGGGCGGGAGGGTGGTGGAGCCGGATTATGTGATTATGAGTAGGCGGACGGATGTGGTGATGAGTAGGCGGGCGGGTGGTGCGGGGAGGGATTGATGGGCTGGGGGACTGATGAATGGGTGAGAGGGGGCGATGATGGGCTGGTGGATGGTTACTGCGGAGGGCATGGTTGGATGTGGGAGGGAATGATGGGCTGGCGGATGGCTATTGCGGGAAGAAAGGGGAGGGAATTTCGCGGATAGACTTGAGATGCCATCATGAGCGATCAGCGGATGCAGTGCGGCACGGTCTTACATGTAGTGTTTCATTGTTCCTCGACCAGAACTCAAAGGTCTTGTTTCTCATCAAGCGGTCTCATATATCATCCATATATAATCATCCCAAGATTGCTCGCGTCCCGAAACTCCAAGATTAAAAGAAAGAAAAGAAGAAATGCCCCACAATTTTGCCTGCCCATTCCCCATCCTTGTATCTACCAAACGTATTCACCTTCATTCGTCGTATGTTCAAGAGTCGTTCCTCCATCGTGGTCATCTTCTTGCTCCCCGGCGACGACACACATTCACGCGTGTTGGCCTAGTAGCACAACGCCGGTGTTGCCGCCGCCGCCGCCATTGCTGCTGCTGCGTTTACGCAAACAGCTTCTTCTCGTAGGACTCCATGTTGACGTTGCCCTCGAGCTGGGCGCTGGCGGTGCGCAGTTCGAAGCGGAGGGTGCCGTCGGCGGCGCAGCGGTGGAGCTCCTTGAGGCTGCGCATGCCGCAGTCCTGCAAGGAGTGCTTGAGGCCGGCAGCGAGGTAGGGGACGAACTTGGAGATGGAGCTGGATGTGGAGTTAGCACGATGTTTGTGGACATTCAGGAGGGGAGAAAGAGACCGAGGCAGGGAAAAACAAAGGAGAGGAGAAAGGGGTGGAGAGAGTGTGTGATGGAGTAGGAAAATCAGAAGGGCTCAAACATACCCTCGGTGAGCCACGGAGCCGGAGACGCCCTGGGCGACGAGGACGCTGTCGCCCTCGGAGAAGTAGCGGGCAGTGCCGGCGTTGCTCTTCTGGCTCTCCTTGCCGCCGCCGCCAGCCTTCTTGTCCTGCATGGCGTCAATGCTGCCCATGCCACGGTAGGCCTTGACGAGCTTGCCCTCGCGGGAGACAAAGGAGGTACCAGGGGACTCGGTGGTGCCGGCGAGGAGGCCGCCCATCATAATGGTGGAGGCGCCGAGGGCGAGGCCCTTTGCGACATGGCCGACGTTCTGGACGCCGCCGTCGGCGATGCAGGGGACGCCGAAGCGAGCGGCGAAGCTGCTGACGGCGTAGACGGCGGCGGCCTGGGGCCTGCCGACGGCCATGACCTCCTGGGTGATGCAGGCGGAGCCGCTGCCCATGCCGATGCGCAGGCCGTCGGCGCCGGCGGCGATGAGGGTGGCGGCCTGCTCGCGGGTCACGACGTTGCCGCCGATGACTTCGAGGAGCGGGAACTCGCTCTTGATCCAGCGGATCATCTCGACCTGGTACATGCTGTTGCCCTGGGAGGAGTCGAGGATGACGATGTCCAGGCCGGCGTCGACGAGCTTGGCGAGGCGCAGCTTGTCCTCGGGGCGGGTGCCGATAGCGGCGGCGCAGAGGAGCTGCTTGCTGTCGAGGAGCTTGGAGGCAAGAGGGAAGTGCTGGTTCTTGGTGAGGTCGGAGCGGGAGATCATGGAGACGAGGTTGAAGTCCTTGTCGACGATGGGCAGCTTGCCCTTCTTGGACTGGGCGAGGATCTTGTTGGCCTCGGCGAGGGTGACGCCGTCGGGGGCGGTGATGAGGTCCTTGTTCATGACCTGGGTAACGGGGAGGCTGAGGTCGTCCTCAAACTGGATGTCTCGGTTCGTGACGATGCCGAGGAGCTTGGAGCCGATCTTGCCGTCCTCTTTCGTTTCTGCATTAGCGAAACGCAGTCCAAGACAAGCAGCGATTCCAAGGAACAAGAACAGTAGATGGAAATGCAGTCATCGAAACAGTTGCTTCCCCATGACCGTGAGGTCGATTCGGCGGAACGAAAGTTATATAGAAAGGTGTTTTAATCATTCAAAATTGTTGGGGGGAAAAATGCGTGTGAAAAAATCATCACGTACCAGTCACGGGAAACCCGCCAAAGCCCCATCGCTCCTTGAGGACCTTGGCCTCGCCGACGGTGGTCTTGCAGTCGATGACGACGGGGTCGAGGATGAAGCCGTTCTCGTAGCGCTTGACCTTGCGGACCATGTCTGCCTGGGCGTCGGGGGAACAGTTGTGGTGGATGACGCCGAGGCCGCCCTGGAGGGCCATGTGGATGGCCATGTCGTGCTCGGTGACGGTGTCCATGGGGGAAGAGACGAAGGGGGTCTTGAGGGTGATGCGCTTAGTGACGGGGGAGTCGAGGACGACCTCGGAGGCGGGGAAGCCGATGTAGCCCGGCAGGAGGAGGAAGTCGTTGTAGGTCAGGCCGCCGTGCTTGGCCGTGTCCATGAGCCCGTGCCTGTCGAGGCCATCGCGAGTCTCGTACTCGTTGAGGACCTCGAGGGCGGTGGTGTGGTCGAGGACCGCGATGGGGGCACCGTTGACGGCAGACATTTTTTTCTGAGGAGTACAATTTTTTTTCCTTCTTCTCTTCTTTTTCTTGTCGTACTTCTCTGCAAACAGGCAAGCAGGCCAAGGACGGGAGCAGTCAAGTCCAGACGAGGCGAGGAGACCTTTTGAGAACAATCAGACGAGTCTGTTACCGATTCGAATGACGGAGGTTGATGCGACGCTTCTTCCCGTAGGAAGAAGGGGGAAAAGAGAAGAGAAGCCCGAGGAGAGCTCAACGAATTTTTTTCGCGGGGCCTTTTTATTTTCGCGGGCGTCTTGTTTCGGGCAGGGGGGCGGAAGTATTTGCACATACAAGTCTGTATCAGGGGCTACTTGTGCCCACGCTTTTCTACTTCAGGTTGGAGGGGTTCTTCTTCTTCTTCTTTTTTTTTTTTTTTTTTTTTTTTTTTTTTCCCCTCTTAACTGAGTACATTTCCTCTTCCTCTTCCTCGGACTCGCAACATGGAGGGAATCAATGGATGGGACGTCATCATTCCGCATGTCCTCTGCCCACGGAGACCACGATACGGTTTCCATTACCCCGTACTCGTAGTTGTTCGCCATTACGTCGTCGTCTCGGCAAGCCTATTTTTTTCGTGCATTTTCCTCTCTTCTCTTGACATTTTTCCTGCCTCCTCGCAGAGCTATAGATCCTCTTCTCTTCTCTTCCTCTTGGGGCGCTTCAGTCCTCGCAGTCGCCCCGAGTCAGGGACCGGCCCAAGCTTCGGAAAAGCTGCATGGATGCATCGCCAATGAGCTGATCCATGGGATGCCATGACTCGAGCTCATGCGAAGACCCTTCGAGGTGCTATAGAGGTCTCCGAGGTCTTTGAGCCCTGGCATCGGACGAGGACGAGGCGCATTCGCTCTCACCGTCGAGGATGACGTAATCTGTCTACTATCAACAGCCACATCTCAAATCTTCTCCAGCCTCCAGCCTTCAATGTCCTGTCTCCAACAATGGGAAGAAATACCTCAACTTTCGTCGTAAACACCGTGCCTGCACATGTACACATCCCATCTGGATGACTTGCTCCCTTCATCCTCGAGCTTCAGCCTCAACTTCAGCCTCAACTCCAGCCTCCGTCCCAGACGACGACGACGACATCGTCACCTCGCCTCTTCCGGGTGCAGCTCCAGCAGAACGTCCAACGGGCCACGTGCTGCGAGCCAATTGCCGCGGCGCCGTGGCAGCAGAAGCAGCAGAAGCAGCAGAAGCAGCATGCGACACCACGCACAGGCTCGTACTACATCCTGACCTTTGCTCGGCTCCAGCTCGCAGCGATTCCCTCACTTGAGGCGCATCCCCTTGCTCCAGGCTCATGGTCAGAGCGACAACAGCAGCTGCAGCATTGCGCGCATCCCGCAACACGCCACGAGCTTCTGCCGGTCCTTCCAATCCATCCATACAGCTTCCTGTGGGGCCTCCCCCGCCATCGCTGACGATACCACCTCCGGCACCGTACTGCCCACCTTGGACGATGTGATGGAACCGCCAGCGACACCATGTCCGACCTCCAAGACGCTCCGCGCGATGCGGAGCAAGCCATGAGGAACGGGGTCTCGCATCCTCACCCCGATTCCGTCCCGGACTCCTACCCCGGCCCCGATGCTCATCCCGATGGCCATCCCGATGGCCATCCCGATGCTCACCCCAGTTCTCAAACCTACGCTCATCCCCATGCCGACCCCGACGACAAGCAGGCCGAGCTTCAGGCAGACGTCCCCCAGCTCGGCGACGATACATCCGACGGGCAGGCTCAGGATGAGCTGGAGAAGATTCGAGACATCACAGCGGGCGGCGACGCGTCGCCAGACTCTCGCTTGGCCAGGGTCCTCGTTTCCGCCGGCGACACCCTCGAGGCCGAGGAGGCGTCGCCCGATCTCGACTCTATCGACGCGGCGCCATCGAGGGCGGACACCCCGGTGGACCAGACAGCCTCCCCTGCGGCGGATGATTCCCCCTCACTTCCGGTATGTAGGCGGCGGTCGAAGAAAGCCCTCGCCGTCCCATCTCCCAAGTCCCTCCCCTCCATCCTTCTCGACTCCAAGCTTTTTCCCCCTTGCCCCTATCCCACCGAAGCGAGTGCTGGGATCGTTTGCGCCATCGTCTAATCTTGCCCAGGGCTCGCATCTCTCCTCCCCGAGCAGCAGCGTGCTGCCCTCCGTCGCCTCTCGTCAACGTTTGAGCAGCCCCACGCCGTCCTTCCGCCCCTTCGATCGTCGATTCCAGTCACGCATATCCTCCCTCAACAGCCTTGCGAGCCCCCGACCTTCGTCCCCCGCCTTGCCATACGGTCGGAGCCGCGATGACTCCTTCAGCTCCTTCTTTCCCCTCTTGGACCATGCCGATACCGAAACCTCAGCGCCTCCATGGGAGGTCGTGCGGTGGACGCGCCTCAAGAAGCTGAGCGGACAGGTCTTCTCGGAGACTGGGAAGCGCAATTTCGGTTCCCCCACGGCCCTCGCTATCTCGACCTCGATCGTGCTCGGAACCTCCAAGGGATACATCCTTCTCTTCGACTACAACCAGAATCTCAAGACCGTTGTTGGACCAGGAACAAAAGGTGTGTGACTGAAGACGAGAAAAAGAAAAGGCATGCCAGAAGCTGACCCCCCTCAAAAGCTGCCGAGTCTGGGCCCATCACTTCTCTCGCCATATCCGCCGATCACACCACAATCGCCGGAGGACACGCGAACGGGAACATCTTCACGTGGGATATGTCTCGGCCTACCAAGCCGTTCCTTACGATCCCCCGCCTGGAGGAGGTTCAAGATGAGCATCGGACAGCCGGCGGCCACATGCCCGACTTTTCTGTGGTGCATATCGGCTTCCTGGGAACCAGACACACGGCTCTCGTGTCTGCAGACAACCGAGGAATGGCCTTCTCCCACCTGGCAACCAGGGGCACAGGTGCACTGGGCAGGGTGGTCAGGACCACAAGGATCCTCGGTCGCTATCCGAACGCGCCGACCCCGGCCGGCAAGCCCGTCAAACCGAGCACCGTCTTGGCCTTTGCGCCCTTGCCGCTCGGCAACCTGGAGCGCGCCACCGACGCCATGGGCCTCACGGCGATGCTGACCCCTTACCTCCTCGTCATCGTGTCCACCACGCCCGTCGCCCAGACTCAGTACAAGTCGGCCCGTCCCAAGGACGTCGCGGCCCACAGCGCCATGACGGGTTGCCTCGCTTGGTTCCCCGCCGTCAGGCTCAAGACGGCCGACGCCCAGACAGGCTCCCGTGTGTCCAAGGTCAAGCTCGCGTACTGCTGGTCCAACGTGCTCACCGTGCTCGACGTTGATGAGATCCCCGGCGACAGCCAGGACCAGCCCCATTCGCTCAAGTTCCGGGCCCGCAGCCGATGGAAGTGCGAGGAGGCCATCGCGGCCGTGCAGTGGATCAGCCGGTCCGTCCTGACCGTCCTCACCATCTCCCAGAGGCTCATCGTATTGGAGGACAGGAGCATGCGCATGACGGAGGCCTTTGATTTGCTGGACCGATACATCTACCACACCGATTTCTTCTCAACACAGTTACATAATCTCGTAGAGCAGCTGGACGAAAGCGACACTTCTATGCACGGCGTCGTGGCGGATGCGTTTTACATGAGCTTCAAGAGTTACAAGGGAAGGATGTTCCTGCTGGGATTCAACGACGTCTGCATCGGCGCCCTCTCCAATTGGGCAGACCGCCTGATTGCCACCATGGAGCACGGCGACTACATCGCTGCTATTCAGCTGGCAACCTCCTACTACATGGGCGACGCCGACAGGTTGACGGTCGGCCTACCCGACGATGCCGCACTGAGACATAGCATGGTTCGGGACAAGATTCTGGAGATCATGACCGCCTCGCTCAAGTACGCCTTCACCAGGCGGCAAAACCAGCGGCGGCGGCCGTCGCCACGAGAGAGCGACGGCGCCGACGACGACCTCGACGAGCACCTCAAGCAGCTTGCGGAGGCATGCTTCGTCGCGTGCCGGGAGATTGGCAATGAAGATTGGCTATTCGAGGAGCTCTACGACTTCTACCACGACGCCAGCGTCCAGGGCATCTTCCTCGAGACCCTGGAGCCCCATATCCTCGACCAGACCATCACGGTTGTGCCCCCCGCCGTGGTCAAGGACATGATGAACCACTACGCCTCGATAGGGTGGGAGGGCAGGCTGGAGGAGGTCATCTGCCACATGGAGACGGCGACGCTGGACCTCGACCAGGTCACGCTCCTGTGCAAGCAGCACAAGCTCTTCGACGCGCTCATCTACGTCTGGAACCAGGGACTGGGAGACTTCATCACCCCAATGATCGAGCTCCTCCGTCTGCTCATCCCCCTCCTGTCCCCCTCGGGAGAGGTCTTGGGGAACGGTGCCGATGCCGATGACGAGTTCGACAGCGTCAATGTTGTCAGGATATTCCCCTATCTGTCCTACACGCTCACCAGCCGAGTCTACCCAAGCGGGGAGCCGATGGACGAGCAGACGGCGATCAAGGCGAAAGCCGAGGTGTACTGGTTTCTCTTCTCGGGGAAGACCATCTCGTGGCCCAGGGGCTCCTCCGGCAGCGAGTTTTTGACAAGGAGTGATGGCGGCCTAGAGCCGGCCTTCCCTTACCTGAGGATGATACTCAAGTACGATGCCCCGAGCTTCCTGAGCGCCCTCAACGAGGCCTTTGAGGACTCGTTCCTCAACGACTCCCCGGACAAGCACCTCAACGGCAATGCCAACAGGGACAGCACGGAGGAGCAGATCTTCGGATCCACCATCAATCGTCAGTATATCCTGTCGATTCTGCTGGACGTGATGAACCCCCATGACTTCGCGCCGGCCGACACCATCTATCTCGACATGTTTGTCGCCCGTAACCTCCCCAAGTTCCCCCAGTACTTGCTTCTCTCCGGCTCCGCGCTGTCGAAGGTCCTGATGGGGCTCTGCAACCACCCAGGGGTCGAGCTGGCGGAAGACGCGCAACTCAGCACGGAGTACCTCCTCTCCGTCTACCACCCGTCCGACATGCATGCTCTGATACCCTCGTTCAAGGGCGCCGGGTTCTTCCGAATCCTCAAGAGGCTCTACAAGGTGGACAAGAAATATGGGAAGCTCCTTGAGTCCTACTTCGAGGACCCCGAGGACCAGGAGCTGACTTTTGACTGTATTGCGGACTGCCTGCGACCGCAAAGCGGCTTGAACTCCCGCCAGAGAAAGGAAGTTCTGGCCGTTATCGAACAGCACGCCCGCGACCTGCTGGAGCTGAGCCCCGAGCAGTCCGCCGCCACGCTTGCTTCTCAGGGCGTCGAGCTGCACCGGCACATCCTCGAGTCTGCGGAGGACGCCCCTGAGCTGCAGCACGCGTACCTCAAGACGCTCCTGGAGCCGGAGGAGCCGGGTGTCCCGAGCGTGCAAGATCAATTCGACCGGAGCTTGCTCGAGCAGTACGTGCGACTCATGTGCACGTTCGATCCCCAGCACGTCTCTGACTACATGGGCGTGGTCCGCTCCGTCGATCTGAGACTGGACCAGCTGCTCCCGACGATGGAAGAGACGGGCGTGATTGATGCCGCGGTCGTGCTCATGGTCCACGAGGGGCAGGCGAAGCAGGCCATGGAGCGGCTGATCCGGCACCTGGGCACCCTCGAATCGGCCATGCAGGGCCTGCTTAACGCGACCCACAGCGAGGAGGGCCTGCGATCGCTGCAGCCCTCGGCCGAGGCGCTGCTCGAAAGCCTACAGAAGTACGTCCACGTCGGGATCTGGCTGTGTCAGGGCCAGACGACGTCGTCCTGGTCGAAAAGGACCACCGTGGTGTCCAAGAGGCGAGGGTCCCCAGGATCCGGAGAACCAAGCCTCTCTGACGATGAGGCCCTGTGGTTGAGCCTGATCGACGCTTGCGTACAGATCTCGCGGAGGCTCTCCCCCGCCATCCAGACGACGGCGAGCGACTACGCCCTCGAGGAGGCGAAGCTCCTCTCCATCCTCCGCTCCCTCGTTCAGCACACCTTCACATCCCTCCTCGTGACGACGTCGGGCCCGCCCCACCACGGTCACGGCCAGCCGAGCACCACGAAGCTCGCGTCTAGCGCGGGCGCGAACCTCTCCTTCCTGCGTGTCCTCCGAGCGTTCCTCACGCAGGCGGCCGTGTCGCTACCCAACCTCGCCGACCTGCGGGAGGTTCTCGCCTCCATTTTCTCGGCCTATGCGTACGAGGAGTCCATCCTGCGCTTGTCGAGCCGCCTGCTCGAGCGCAGCCTCTTCACGAGCGTCGGCCGCTCGGCGGAGCTGCGGCAGCGCGGCTGGCGCCCCCGCGGATCTACGTGCGAGGCCTGCGGCAGGCGAGTCTGGGGCCCCGGGGTCGCGGGTGGGGGCGCCGTGTTCGAGGCCTGGGAGGACAGACAGCGCATGGAGGACGCCGCGCGGGGGGAGCGCAAGGCCCGGGCGGCGGGGCGGGCGAGGGGCGAAGTGGAGGGGAAGGGCATGGAGGGGAAGGGCAACAAGGGGAAGGACCTGGACACGAGGCCGCCGAGTGCGCTGGCGGACATGCCGGACGAGGGTCGTCAGGGGGATATGGCGGCGGCGGCGTCGGGGTCGGTGGCAGCCGCGAAGGAGCAGCCGCTGGGGGCGCTGGTGGTGCTGGCGTGTCGGCATATATATCATCAGAGCTGCTTGGACTCGTTGCAGGAGAGGCAGGGGGGCGGGCAGGGGAGAGATCGGGAGTACAGGTGCCCGATCGACGGGTGAGGCTGCCTTTGGGAGGGAGGGTGGCATCTGCGTCCACGTACATAAATTTCTCTGCAAAGTAATGTGTTTTGCGTGCTGCAATGGATATATTGTCTTTCGCATACTGTTGCTGTGCCTCAACAGGTACTTTTTGTTCAGTATGTGTGTCTGCTGAGCTTTCGATACCTACCTACACCTTCATGCTATGCAAGGACCTACGAGGCCAGGGGACGTTTTTCAACACACTTGAGGATGCTCCTCAGGATCACAACTGTTCGAACTTCGTCGGCTTTTCCAGGAGCCTGTGAATTGGTGAAGTCGTGAATCGCTCTCTGACAGCGAGCTGCTTCAGGGTGAGGCTCGGT
>NIGD01000001.1:6037051-6072158 GCA_003055185.1 Escovopsis sp. TC
GGCTGGAGGAGGGGGAGCAGGAGGAGGAGGTGGAAGCGGAGGGGCAGGGAGGACGGGGAGGGAGAGAGAGAGAGAGAGGGAGAGGGAGAGGAAGATTAATAGGGATGGGACGGTGAGGTGGAGGGATGTGTGGAACGAGGGAACGGATGCGGTGCTGGATATACCGCTGGCGGGCGTGTGTGAGGTGCTGTATGGGGAGGGGAGGGAGTACGTTGATAGCGAGGGAGAGCAATGACACGGCTTTTCCTTGGAACAGACCTCTCTCAGAGTAAAAGGAACTCAGTAATTCATGCCACTCCATGCATGCATGCATGCATGTCTCTGCGATCGATGGAATCCGCTGCAGAATGTCGAAACGTCCATGTTCGGCTTCATGCGTGATGCGCAGCTTGAGTGGGGCAACCTGCCAAGCGACCAATCAGAGCCGTCCATGGGTCCCCCCGCCATTTTGTCAGCCTCGCAGGATGTGGAGACGAGAAAAGGCGGCGAGGCTGAGGAAAACTTGGGCCTCCAACATCATCGACCTCGAACAACTGCCAGGTGCATCTCCATCGTTGGCGAAAGCGCTGCCCTTTTCGCTCTTTTTGGGGGGGCTTTTTGTTTCTATTTGTTGGATGTGTTTTGTACCCGCCATCTACAGTCATGGACATCCTCAAGGTGCTCTCAAGGGGCACGAAGAAGATGACCAAGAGCGCGCCGCCAGGGTCGAACGCCGCAGCGAAGCTCCCATCAGCGGGCTCAAAGACGAATCCGCAGCTCTTCCACGATGAATTCCGGGGCATGAAGCGCAAGCGCAACCCGGAGGATTCGCCATCCGACTCCCTCGATGACCTCCTCCCCGAAGTCGACTTCTTCGCGCCCAAGGATGCGCCGGCATCGTCCAAGGCAAAGCAGTCGCGGCGGGAGGACAGCCCGGCAGCCAATGGCGCGTCCAAGCAGCAGCAGCAGCAGCAGTTGGACGAGGACGAGTGCCGTCGGTTTCTGCGCTCGCACCGGCTCAAGATCACGCT
This sequence comes from Escovopsis sp. TC, assembly GCA_003055185.1. NCBI lineage: Eukaryota > Fungi > Ascomycota > Sordariomycetes > Hypocreales > Hypocreaceae > Escovopsis > Escovopsis sp. TC. The sequence goes on from NIGD01000001.1 coordinate 6,038,062, forward strand.
GCTGTTGCGGCATGACGACCTGCACAAAGTAACCAAGGCGAAGGGCGACAAGAAGAAGGACAAGAAGGACAAGAAGGATAGGAAGAACAAGAAGGAACGGGAGGAGGAGGAGGAAAAGAAAGATGCGAAGAAGGACGGCAAGCAGCAGCTCTTTCCCCAACCGCTTGAATCGTTCGCGCAACTGCGCGAGACATACGGCATCTCGCGCCGAGTTGCCGAGAACCTCGTGTTCCAGGGATACCGCGTGCCGACAGAGGTCCAGCTGGGGAGCCTGCCGCTGCTGATTCGCCCGGATTTGGCGCTGGCGGCGGGGCAGGAGGAGGGAGGATGTCGGTTTGAGCGGGGTGTGGATTTCTTGGCTGTGGCTCCGACGGGGAGTGGGAAGACGATCAGCTTTTTGATCCCGACGATCAATAACATCATGCGCAGGAGGGCGGGGGCCGGGGCTGGTGCGGGCACGGAGGCAGAGACGGGGAAGCAGGGCGTTCACGAGCTGGAGGCCGTGGTGATTGTGCCGACGAGGGAGCTGGCGCATCAGACGGTGAATGTGGGGAACCAGTTGCTCAAGGGCACGGGGCTGAGGATACAGGCGATGAAGAAGGGGGTTATGCTTGCCGCTGAGCAGCAGAAGGTGGGCGAGGAGGACGACTCGGACGAGGAGGCTGAGCAGTCGGATGAAGAGAACGAGGACGAGGAAGAAGACAAAGACGAGGGCGAAGACGAAGATGAGGAGGACGAGGACGAGGACGAGGACGAGGACGAGGAGGGACATGAGTCACAAGAGAACGGGCAACGCGGCAAGGAGGAGAAAGGCAAAGACAAGAGCAAAAAGCAAAGGGCCACGGCAAAGGTGGACATTCTGGTGACGACGCCGCACCTGCTGCTCAATTTCCTCACGTCTGGACCCGCGAGCACGCAAAGGGTCTTACCGACCGTCCGAAACCTGATCCTCGACGAGGCAGACGTCCTCCTCGACCCCATCTTCCGCGAGCAGACCATGGGCATCTGGACAGCATGCAACAACACAGATCTCCAGCTCTCCTTCTGGTCAGCCACCATGGGCTCCAACATCGAGTCCCTCGTCACGGAGAAGCTTCAGGCCCGAAACGAGTCTCTACCGGGGTCCACGACGCCAAGGCCTCTCGTCCGGCTGGTCGTCGGCCTCAAGGACACCGCGGTGCCCCACATCGTGCACAAGCTGACCTACACGGCGAGCGAGCAAGGCAAGCTCCTCGCGCTGCGGCAGCTCCTCCGACCCACGTCCGGCGCCGACTCCGGCCCGCCGCTGCGCCCCCCCTTCCTCGTCTTCACGCAGACCATCGAGCGCGCGTCGGCGCTGCACGAGGAGCTCAAGTACGACATCCCCCTCGAGGCCGGGGGGCCGAGCCGCATCGCCGCGCTGCACAGCAGCCTCCCCGACGCGGCGCGTGCGGCCATCATGCGCAAGTTCCGCGCGGGCGAGATCTGGGTGCTCATCACGACGGACGTGCTGGCGCGGGGCGTCGACTTCGCGGGCGTCAACGGCGTGGTCAACTACGACGTGCCGGGCTCGGCGGCGGCGTATGTGCACCGCGCGGGGCGGACGGGGCGCGCGGGCCGCGAGGGCGGCGTGGCTGTCACGTTCTACACCAAGGACGACATCCCCTTCGTCAAGACGGTCGCCAATGTGATCGCCGCGAGCGATAAGCAGGCCGGCAGGACGGGCAACGATGCCAGCGGTGATGGCAGTGGCAGTGGCAGTGGCAGCGGCGTCCAGAAGTGGCTGCTCGACGCGCTGCCCAACGTGGGCAAGCAGGACAGGAAGCGGCTTAAGGAGAGGGGCGTGGAGTCGAGGCGCAGCGGGGGCCAGGGTGCGCTGATCACGTCGAGAAGCGGGTATGAGCGGCGCAAGGAGAATAACAGGCGTGGGGCGATTGAGGGGAGCAAGAAGAGGAAGACGGCTATGGCGATCCGGGTCAAGGACGGCGGCGGCGACGAAGACGATGGACGGAATGGGGTGGAATGGGGGGGGATCGACGACTGAGATGGTCGACTCTATGGAGGAGAACCTCTTTCACAGAGCACCGAGTACATGAATAGACAATCAGCACATGCTCAGACAAGCAAGGAAGCCATCACGATGTCATGACCCTGCCCCTGACGTCTTTCGATATGAGTTCGAGTCTTCACACTCCAACACTCGCCGTTTACCTTATGGTCAGGGTTAGGGTTAGGATTACGAGGCAAGACGGTCTTGCTATAACATGAAAGCCGCCATCGTCAACTTCATCTTCTTTCAACTTCATCTTTCTCCCAGCTTACCTATTTTCCTTCAACTTCAACTTCATCTTCGACTCCACTTCAACTTCGACCTCGACGTCAACTTCGAACTCGACTTCAACTTCGAACTCGACTTCAACTTGGACATCGACTGCAATTCGACCTCGACTTCAACTTCGACATGTATGATGCAGCGCCTACGAACCCGGAAAACGTGGGCTTTAGCTCTTCCCGGCTTCGTCATCCTGCATCGGAAGCTACGGGCCCCTCTTCTCACACGAAACGGGATCCGGAGTACACAGTATTATTGGCTACGCGGCCACTCGACATGGCGACCGGGCTTCGACGCTTGCCTTGCCTTTGAGAGGGTTGGCTTCGGGTGACGGGACCAACTTGGGCATATCCGCGCGTCTCCCTCCCGGCCCAGTGGCGTCGGTCATCGAATCTTCAATCTGAAGTTGGCCGAAGCCTCAAAGGCCCTCGCCACGCTTTGCCAACGAGGAACACTCGAGTACGAGAGACTTCATACGAGTACGGCCTTCTTTACTCCGTACAGATGCTTACTCTTCGCGGCATACGGACTACGGAGCACGGAACACAGAGTATTGCGTGCATACTCCCCTCGCTGGCACGTCGAGTCGCACGTTTCAGTCACCCTGATCGTCATTAGATCACGGAGGATACGGGGAGGTACCCGGATGCCTCGAATCGTGGTTGGAGGTTCGCAGCCCTTGTCCCGTTGAGGAGGCAGTCTGACCTTCATGTGCGCTAGAAGACATAGCCGCGTCTGACGATACAGACCATGCCTCCAACATATCGGCGAGGTCCCCGTCGCCGCCGTGAATTTGAGTTTGCCTAAGTGAGGCGTTCCGCAGCTTTCATTGCAGCAATGAAAAGAGCACGACGGTCTTGCGCAGCCAATAGGTTGTGGGGTAACCTCCTTCGCCCACCCGAAGGTTCATCTGTGTGGCGTCTGACCGTTGTTTGAAGTCGAATTCGCATGTCCCAGACCAGATCTGTGGTGTTCTTTCGTTTGGAGGCAACATGACTGTGCTTACGGGGGGTGCGGCAAGGGGCGAGACCTCGCCTGGAAGACGGAGAAACAGAGTCGACCCCTTTTGATCCCCGGATGGAACCGATCTCTTACATACCTACGGAGTACTCCGTACTCCCTACGTACGAGTAGTTCGTCGTCTGCGCGGACCTCTTCTCTTCGGACCTCCACGAACCATCTCCAACCAGCGCCCGCTATTGCTCCCGACGATCGAAGCAGAGCATCGCGAGGCACGTCAGCAACATGAAGTCCTCCGTCGCAGCGCTCGTTACCCTGGCGGGCCTGGCTTCGGCCTTGACCCAAGATTGCACCGGAACAGTGACAGAAGAGAACGGCAACTTCTTCTGCGGAGCGGTTGAGCAGATTCGCTATGAAGGCATCAAGGGAGACGGATCCTACCAGGATGTGACTGGCATGGGCGCCGATGGCACCTGTCAGATGCAGGACAAGCCGTTCAGCGGCTCTCTCGCTCCGTTGGACGAGGACGTGAGCAGCTTCCCCCAGCTTCGAGGACGCAACCTTGGGTGGAATGGTTTCCTGACACTGAGATCTGCATAGCTTGTTCTTGTCTTGCGTGGGCCTCTTGGACTCAAGGAGGTGGCCGTCTACAACCTTGCCCCGGAGAAGATCGCTCGCCGAGACAACCCTGGTGGCATCAGCTGGAACAAGCACGCGATCGACGCTGAGAAGAATGAGAAGGGCGACTCTACTGGCGACGGAAAGCGGGGGCCGAGGCCGCCCATGAGGCTCACCACCCTCCACCGGGCTAAGACCCATAAGAATCAAGAGGGTGATGTGGACAAGAGGGAAGAAACAAGTCTTGAATCCCAAGACAAAGGTCCAGTTGACTGGAAGTCGAGGAGACCTATGAGGCTCAAGACTCTCCACCACATCCCGAGGCTTGATGAGAAGAAAGAGTATGACGAGAAGAGGGAAGAGGCCAGTCTTCCATCTCGCGACCTGATTCCTGGTGCAAGAAAGGCGAGGAACCCTATGAGGCTCAAAACTCTCCACCACGTCTCAACGTCCGGTGAGGAGAGAGAGCATCATGAGAAGAGAGAAGAGCCCAGTCCCATCTCTCGGAATCGGAAGTCTAGGTCTCCCATGAGGATCAGCACTCTCCGTCGCATCCAGAACCACGATGAGAAAAACGCTCATAAGAAGGAGAAGAGGGATGACACATCGAGACCGAAGACCTTGAAGAGCTCCAGACCCTCGGAGGCATCGACAGCACCCGCTCAGAGACCGCTTTCTGAGGAGCAGCGCACAACCGCGACCTCGACAAGTGGCAGCAGCAGCGGCTGGAGCCGTGTCGCGTACTACAATGCCGAGGACCAGGTTGCCGACAATGTGGTGTTCATGGGAAATTACGGAGGCGAGGGCTCGGGGACATTCGATGAGTGCGTCTTCCTCTTCCCACGTCCTGCCCTTCCTCTAATGGGCCCCGGACCCCCCTTCCACACCGTTTCCCCCCCTTGGCCCCTTTTTGGTTGCTTCCAGTCCTCGGTTGCAACATACCATCGAAGCACTCGTCACTACAGTTCCTGACTGACAGCGGCAATATAGCCATTTCGGCAATTCGATCGCATTCCTCAACGCGAGCGGCACTGGCGGCGCAAGCTCGCCCCAGATCCTGGGTGACGTCCTGATCCCATCCGACAAGGAGTTCTCCATCTTCAGCGCGGAGAAGTGCGACGGCGACTGCGGCTACTCCCGCGCCAAGGACGTGGCTTACAGTAAGTCCCTTGCCCTTCCATTCCGAGACAACCCAGATTTTCTGTCTGCATCCCCAACTCCTTCATGCCCGCCATGAACATCATGCCCATGATAGTACACACGCATACCGAGAAGAAAATCGCCATGCTGACGCACGACCAACAGAGGGATTCTCGGGCGGAAATAAGATCTTCCTCCTCGAGTTCTCCATGCCGCTGGACGGCAAGCGAGGCTTCAACGGCGACATGCCCGCCATCTGGGCCCTCAACGGCCGCATCCTCCGCACCTCCCAGTACGGATCCTGCAGCTGCTGGGCCACCGGCTGCGGCGAGGTCGACATCTTCGAGGTCCTCGCCCCCGGCGACGCCAAGTGCAAGAGCACGCTGCACGTCGCCGACGGCGCCGGCAGCTCCGACTACTTCGAGCGTCCGACGGGCGGGCCGATCAAGGCGGCGGTGATCTTCGAGGAGGCCACCGCCAGCATCTCCATCGTCGTGCTGCCTGGCGATGTGGACTTTGCCGAGACGCTGGATGCGCAGACTGTGGAGGCCTGGGCCAGCGGTGACAATGTCAAGTCCAGCAGCCTGTTCCAGCTTTCGTGAACGGATGAATGGGGGAAGAGGGGGTGAGGATTAATGAGGGATTTTGGAAAGACTTTTTGGATGGTCTCTATATTTGCCTGCGTGGCCTGTTTCGTAGATATTTTTCTGTTCTCAGATTGTCACAGAGCGCATCAGAACGATGAGATTCTCGTCCTCTCTGCTTCTTGAAATAAAGATGATTCCAGAAACGCTTGCTCGGCGTGAGCAGAGCCTTTGAAACGTCGTGTCATGTTCAATTGGAGTGCAAAGTGCAGACAAGTTGGTTTGAAAGGTCAAGTACTTAGTAGTTCAACAAGTCGCAACGCGTAACCCCTGGTATTCTTTTGCTCTCTCTCAATCATAGTGGAACGAAAAAAAATGCCAGATCTTTCCTGACTCCATACGCCAGACAGTACTATACTCCCCCCCAATACAAGCCTTTCCGACCTGTCTCTGTTGTTCCTCTCTTCGACAAGGAGACAGAAGAAGGACCCCCCACTATTCCCTTCCCCCTTATTTGCATCGCTTCTCGACAATGCCCGCACCGTTCTCGTCGTACTCCTTTTTGGATATCCACATCTGGTGGAAGGTGCCGAGGCTGGCGAGGATGCTCCCGCCGATCCAGGCAGAGAAACGCCTCTCGCTGGAGAGGCCCGCGGCGTGGATCTTGATCTTGAGGCCCGGGTACATGGTGGTGAGCTCGTTGTTGAGGCGGTCGTTGAAGCCGTTGATGAGGCTCGTGCTGCCCGTGACGACGACGTTGCCGAGCAGGTTCCCGCGGAGGTCGACGTCGACGGCGTTAAGGGCGGCGCGGATCATCTCCGGGAGGGTCCGGGCCTTGGTGAGGCGCTCTGCGTCCGGGAGCGGGTACCCCGCGGTCTCGTCCCACAGGCCCTCGGAGACCTTGAAGCGCTGCTCGCGCCACATCTGGTTGTAGCCGTCGGGCATCTCGAAGACGCGGCCTGGCTGGGACTTGACCCAGTCCTCGTTGCCGAGGGCGGAGTAGCGGCCGGGCCCGCGCCAGATCTCGACGACGGACTCCTTGAACTCGGTGAAGACGCGCTCCTCCTCGAAGGCGCGCAGGGAGGGGTGGACGTCGTAGGGGAACTTGCGCTCGCGGAACTGCGGCGGGGCGAGGGCGTCGACGGGCGTCTTGTTCTCGACCATGAAGTGGGGCGTGAGGGGCACGCGCGGGTCCGACGTCTCCCACATGCTGCGGATCTGGGAGGAGAGCCAGAGGCCGCCGGCGGGGGACTTTTGGATGGAGCGCTTGAGGACCATGCCGTCGTGGATGGCGGTGACGGAGGTGTTGGCGCCGCCGACGTCGATGACGAGCGCGGTGGCCTTGCCCGCGGCGAAGGCGGAGAGCACGGGGGTGCGGCTGAGCCAGAAGGCCGGGGTGCCCCAGCTCTCCATGCTGATCTCGATGGCCCTCTCGCGCGCCTTGGCCGAGTTCCACGGCGCCTCGGTCATGAGCAGGGGGAATTCCTCGAGTGGCTTCTCCTCCTGCGCCTCGAGCTGCTCGAGCTGCTCCTCCTGCTTCTGCTGCTGTCGCTGCTGCTCCTGTTCCTGCTGCTGCTGCTGCTGCTGCTGCTGCTGCTGCTGCTGTTGCTGCCGCTGCCGCTGCCGCTCTGGGTCCGCGTCCGCGTCCGCGTCCTCCATGGCGACGTCGCCCTCGCCGTCCGGGTCCTTGGGGTCGTCGTTGAGCCCGTTCTTGGTCGGGTCCGTCTGTCGCGCGGGCTGCAGCCGGTTGACGAGCATGAACTCCCACATCTTCTCGGCGACGTCCCACTCCTCGACGACGCTGTCCCGGTTCATGTAGTTGCGCACCTCGAACCCTGCGCGCGGGATGATGCACTCCTCGCCAAACAGGTCGCGAGGGATGTCGCCGAGCACGCGGCCGTAGAAGGACGGGAGGATCGACTTGGGCACATCTTCGCCTGCGAAGCCCGCGCGCGTGTAGCAGTACCCGGGGTCGAGGACGAGGGCCGAGACTTCGTCTATGTTCCAACACCGCGGTCAGCCCATCATTGCTTCTTCCCCTCCAGCTGCCACAGCATACGATTACACCACTACCAGGTGATGATCGCCAGTGATCCATTCAGACATGCAGGCAGGCAGGCAGCAGATGTATATCTGAACAAAGCCCATTGATCGCGCTGCAACTCCCGGAGAGAGTGGGAGGGGCTATGATACGAACCTCCGCCATAGATATCTGTCGGCTGCGCCGTCGAGGGCAGGGGCTGCTGCTGAGCCATTGTTGCGGGTGCTTCGGGGTGCTGTGCGGCCTCAATGCCTGCGGACGATCAAGAGAGATGAAGCTGGCTCGATGCGGGACGCCGAGTGAGTGGAGGCCGAAGTCGCGTTTGGAGCAAATCTCAGCCTTGCGTGGCTCCCTTCCGTGGCTGGCGCGTCATCCTCGTCTGATTGGTCAACCCTGTCAGCCTCGCCAGTGGGGTCTAAATGGTGTGCATGAAGCAGACGCTGCAGTGTCAGTGTTTATCCAACCTATCGATAAGGACTGCTTATCTTTGAAATGTTATCGGCTCTGGCGATGAAAATGCCTTCGTTTTCTGGTGAGGCGAGTCTTTTTGCTCTTCTTCTTCTCTGCTTCTCTGCTTCTCTTCCTCCTCCTCTTCTCTGCGCATCCACATCCCTCTTAGCGTCTGCCTCGCAGTCCAGCTTGCGCATCCCATCGCAGCTGTGCGTTTGAGCCGCGATTGCGATGCGCTCAACATGCTGGTGAGTCTCCTATCACATCACCCTCCCTCTCCAACTATATCCAGCACTTGCCCTCGGCCTCTCCATGATGAATTGCATTCTCGCTTCAGAACCGCTGCGATTGACCCGGCTTCGGCCGCGGAGGATAACACCATGCACCTATCTGATCTCTTTTGCCCACCTACACATGTCTCGCTACGTCTCACGCATACCTTGTATGACGGCAGTGGGGCTACCAGTCCGATTCCTGAGTCAGGGACCAAGAGGAAGAGAAAGAGGGGAACATGGACACTGACCCTGTTCATAATACAGAAACGATGAAGCCCGTCAACTGCCTGAGGCTAGCCCGCCAGCCTGTCGTCTCCCTCCACCATGGCGTGAGGCCTGCGAGTCTCGGCGGTCCCTCTGCTCCCTCCCTCGCGCAGGGCTCTCCTTGCGCATCGTTGCGTCAAGGAGCTGCTCTCCGTCGCGGTTCTCCTCCTCCTCATTCTCTTGCTCGCTCGGGATCGAGATGTTGGGGCCGGTGCTTTTCCGCGAAGGCGGGCAATGGAGCGAGGGTGTCGAGGTTCGCTGAGGCCCGCGTGGAGCCGCAGCAGCAGCCGGGAAAGCAGCAGGTGCAGGCGCAGGAGAAGCAGCAGCAGCAGCAGCAGCAAGAGTCCGTCTCGCCGTTCAAGCAGCACCGGCAGGCCGAGCTGCGGCAGGATCAGGAGAGTCCGGACCCTCTGTATCCGGAGGCGTACCCTCGGCTCGAGTTCCCCGCCGAGCGGAAGAGCGTCCCGGAGTTTCTCGAGGATTTCCACAACCGCCTGTCCGAGGACCTCGTCACCCTGACGGGCCGCGTGCGACGGAAGCGCGTGGCCGGGAATTTCCTCCTCTTCGTTGACATCGTAAATGAGTTCCAGAGGGTGCAGGTTATGATCAACAAGAACAAGTGTGTGTTGGAGAAATATAGAAGTACCCCTAAGTTCGGGCTGTTCCGGAGCCTAATACAAGTCGGCGACCACATATGTAGGCCTCCTCCTCATCCACCTCTTCCCCTTACTCCCTCCGTGCCTTGTCCTTCCCAGCTTTGCTCTCTCTTTTTCTATCCCCTCCAAACTTCTCATGCTGTCCTGGTCTGCAGAAGGCTGACGCATTCTCCTCAACAGCCGTCACCGGCGTTCCCGTCCGGACAAGCACGGGCCAGCTCACCCTCGAGGCCCGGCAGCTCCCCGAGCTGCTCGCCCCCTCCATGGAGCAGCTCCCCGAGAAGCTCACCGACCCCAAGACGCGCATGCACGAGCGCCACGTCGACATGCTCGTCAACCAGCAGACCGTCGACGTGCTGCGCCTGCGCGCCGAGATCACGCGCCACATGCGCGAGCACTTCCACTCCAAGCGCTTCCTCGAGGTCCAGACGCCCATCCTGGCCGAGAACGCCGGCGGCGCCGTTGCCCGCCCCTTCACCACCCGCGCGACCGAGATGCGAGGCCGGGACCTCGCCCTGCGCGTCGCCCCCGAGCTTTGGCTCAAGCGCCTCGTCGTCGGCGGCATGGACCGCGTCTTCGAGATCGGCCCGGCCTTCCGCAACGAGGGTGTCGACGCCACCCACAACCCCGAGTTCACCATGTGCGAGTTCTACTCCGCCTACACGCACCTGCGCGACCTCATCCAGCACACCGAGGAGCTCCTCCACAGCCTCGCCGCACACTCGCAGCGCCTCATCGCCGAGCAGCTCACCTCCCTGCCGCCCATCGACCTCGCCCGCTTCCAACGCCCCTTCCGCCAGGTCGAGTTCGTCCCGGGGCTCGAGCACGCCATCGGCATCCGCTTCCCGAAGCTCTCCTCCCCGGACGCCCTGTCCGAGCTGCGCGTCGCGCTGCGCCTCGCCGGCGTCCGCGTCGCCGGCGAGACGCCCTCCTCCTTGCCTAAGCTCCTGGACCGCCTTGCCGCCATCTACCTCGAGCCCCTGTCCCTCACCGAGCCGCTCTTCATCACCAATCACCCGGCCTGCATGTCGCCCCTCGCGAAGAGCTTCCTCTGCCCGCGCACCTACCAGCTCGTCTCTGCCCGCGCGGAGCTCTTCATCGGCGGGCGCGAGCTGGCAAATATGTACGAGGAGGAGAACGACCCCCAGGAGCAGAAGCGCAAGCTCGCCTTCCATAGGTCCCTCGTCAACAAACCCGACGGCAGCGTGGCCTTCGACGACCAATCCTCCGCCGATCCTTCCCTACTGAGCGCCTCCCTCGGAGCCCAAAATGCAACGGATTCCCCTGTTGGCGATGCTGCTGCTTCTGCTGCCACCAAGGCTGCGGGCACGAGAGACAGCCAGGCTCCATACGAGAACGAGAATGAGAACGAGGAGGACGATGAGGACGAAAGCGAGGATGAGGATGAAGAGAGCGAGTGGGAGGCCTCTCCGCTGGACCAGAGCTACGTCAAGGCCTTGGACTATGGACTGCCCCCAACGGGCGGTTGGGGCTGCGGCGTCGAGCGTCTCGTCATGCTCTTCTCGGGGGCGAATCGAATCAGCGATTGTCTGAGTTTCGGAACGCTGAGAAATGTCGTCGGCTTGTCAGTGGACGAGTCTCACGCGGACAAGGAGAAGAACGACGCTTGACTGTAGTCTTCGCGCCCCTTTTGAATACCTCCCTCACGAACCTCCCTTACGAATACCTCCTGTATATACAATCTTCGCACACTTGCAGCGTTGACTTTTTAGAGATCCCAACTTACTGTTCAAAGAATTCCTGCAAAGAGATTTTGACCAACTCACGATTCCACTTGACAGGTATCATTCCCCTCCCACGCAGAATGTTGCGAAGCACCATTGCATTTTCGTAAAGTCCCCGACATGCTTACCCCTTGCTACAACCTGCCCGCACTTATGAGGGACAAATGACCTCCACCTTGCATGTGCCTTTCCAGCCTGGCTCGAGCCCCATCATTCTCCAGGCCTTCTCAACATCCACCTCCAAGACCTTAGGGTCGTTCGGCGACACGGAGACAGTGACCTCCGGTACCATGCGGTCATGCAGCAGCACCTCAATGTGGTCGTGGATCGTCATCGACGGCAGCGCACTGATGTACAGCCCTAGAAGCCACTTAGCGTTCACGCGTCGTCCAAACGACGGCTTAAAAAAGCGCGAATAAAGATAATATTTCAGTGATTCGCGAAAGCATACCGAGGACTCCAAGGGCTTTCAGCTCTGTGATGATGGACATGGTTTTGTTGTCTCGCAGCTCGGTCTTGGTCAACTCGACGGCCGCTCCGCCCGTCATTTTGCGAACGAGGCCTAGGTTCGCGACGCTGACCGGGCTCTTCGCAAAGGAGGTCACGGGAATTGCGGAGAGGATTTCGTATCCGCCGACGCCGATCGAGGCCGCGATTTCGAGTTGCGTTGTGTCATTACTCGGGCTGTCTGTATTGGAACCCCTGAGCATCATTGGGGCGGAGGTCCTGCCAGTAGTATGCGCTCGGATCACGTATGAGTGGCCTTCGATCGCGCCTGGGAAGCATGATAAATGCAGGAGCTCTGTGAGTGGCTGTTGCGAGACGTTGAAGAGAGCAAGGAAGGATGTCCCTGTCCCCCAGTTTCCTAGAGCTCATCCTGAGTTACCACTGGAGACATCAGGGCTCAGGCATTGGAGATCTAGTGGATGAGCCTACCGTGATAGTTGCCAACTTTTAGGAGGATGTTATCACCATAGCCCGTGTAGGAATGAAGCGCCCTGCCGATCCCGTTAGGACGCAGGATGATGGTGCTGCCTTGGACGGTGCGTGCCGTGATCTGGGCGAGGAGGTCCATGTCGTGTTGCCCGGGGGGGTCGGTGATGTAGATCGGCCCTCCAGAGACGCATCTCGCCGCGGCGTGAAAGGCCGAGTAGTCCATCTTGGTCTGGAACATGTCCCAGTCCGGGATGACGTTGAGGTATTGCGACAGAATCGCATTGTGTGCGTTGGTCCATATGTGCCAGGGGTGTGAGGAAGGGACGTGGGGGAAGTAGTCGTCCGAGTTCCGGAGCTGAAAGACCCTCTGGCTTCGAGGCAGGAGAGTGTGAAAGAGGGCCTGAGGGATCATGGACATGCATGAGATGGTCTTAAAGCCAAAGTGTTGCAACGAAGCGGTGCTCCAGGCGTCGAGGTAGGCATTCGTGAGATCGCGGCGGTCGGGCGCATGCCGCAGAATGTCCAGCATGAACTGGGCATCGACCTTGGCGCCGTCGATGCCGCACTCGGAGAGGAATTTATAAAAGTCCTGGTACAGCTTGAGGATATCGTCCTCAGCCACGACCGTGATGCTGTCCCCGAGTGCCATGTCCGAGCTCTCCCTGCGAACGACTGTGGTCGTTTTGTAAGATCGGGAGATGACACCTTGCGAAGAGATGCCGCCCCAGTATCCGATGATGGCATGCCAGACGCTGACGTTTTGAATGCCGGGATGCTTCTCCTTGATCTTGGACACCAGGGACTTGAGTCCGTGTGGGAAGGAGCTCGAGTCGGCCTCGAAGCTCGTCCATCCGTGTTGGAATTGGGTACTGCCCTGGTAGTCGAGAGACTGCCAGTTGTCGTCGATGATGAGATTGGAGATGGAGACGTCTCGTCGCTTCAACTCCTCAAGGGCATTAAGCAGCTTCTGCTCGGTCAATCGCTGGCCGAGTGCGTTCCAGGTGCCTTATAAAGATGATAAGTTTCAGGCGGATGATCAAATCTTTTAGATCTTGGCATGGGGAGGACGAACAATATCCGAGACCATCGTACCAGGGTCCCTCGCCCCCTGGCCGAACAATGTTCGAGAAGGCGTCTGGCATGCCGCTGGAGATATGCTCGACTGCTGCCACATTCTTCTCTCCGAGTCTTCTAGCCTCATACATGACGGCCGCCACAACATTCTCGAAGGAGTTTCCGACAGCGATCAGAACGGTAACAGTTTCTTCTGTCTTCGAGTCATTTTGAACCTGCCAGGAGCACAGTCAGCCTCGGCCTGTCCGCAATTGTCACCACAAGCTCAAGGCCCCTACATGGACAGAAATTCCATGGCCATCCTCCCGATGTCGCAGCACAGGGATGACATTGGTCTGGCAAACGGGGAGGATGGCCATGCTCTGACCCCGGCTGCTCATGAAGGACAGCAGGACAGCGTCTTTGTCAAGGAAGCATTCTGTTCTCCCCTGCCGAGGAGCCAGCCATGACACCGAAGTCCTCACGAGGGCGAACCATCTGCCAGCCCTTAGCTTTCGTTCTCTTCAACTCCCAGCCCGTCGTCCATGGGTGCCCTCTAAGTCCTTCCCATGAACCACCAGCAAGGGTTCTGACCTTGAAAAGGAAGACCATGGTGCTCCGACTGAGACCTGGAAATGCGCAGGCTCGATCCCCTCTGCAGGCGGGGTGGAGGTTGCGAGTGACCAGAGCTGAGTTCCTGGGGATTGGCTGACGCGATCATGGACCTCCCAAGCGGAATGTAAATCTGGCACGACATCTTTGAGGCCCTTGAAGGTCGTAAAGGGGGGCAGAAGTAGGATGTGCCCATTGTCGATGTAGTGCTCGTCACGAATCCACGTCCAGGTGTGCTCAGGCCCGAGGCGAAATTTGAGGGTGAACTGCAGCGAACTGGAGAAACGAAGGCCATTCGTGACGAAGAAAAGGGGCCTTGTGGACTCGGCGTGAGAACTCAGATAATGATGGCTCGAAGCTGACGCCGGTGAGAGGGGCACTTCAGTCCATGGGAGACCATCGGCAGAGAGCCACAGCGAGACCTGGCATTCATCCTGGGAGGTAGCATGAGGGGCCTCGAGGATTGCCGTGAGTGACGAGGGAAGGGTGCTGCAAGTCGTCACTTGGCCAAGGGGGGGCCACGTCTGTGCCACGACTCTGCCCGCGGGCATCGTGAGGAGGGTTGAAGCCACGCACCCAAGGTGGTGGAGCTTGGATTTGATGCAATATTCTAACGGATTATTCCATTCAGAATTGAAGCCAGATTCAAAGAATTCGGGCCTGAGGCGACGAGATTGAGCGAGATCGAAAGATGGAAAGAGCGAGCTCGACGTCGATGGATCGCGCTTTCCCCGCGTGGCTGAAGCGATCTGAGATCAATGCGAGAAGGTACGAACGAGCACGTACGGGGTTGCAGCGTCAGGGTGCCTTCCCCTCGCGATGCATGGCGGCAATGTGCATGTTCCTAGACTCGAACATGGGACACGAGCACCGAATACATGCAGGTAACAATGCATCAAGTTACTTTGCCGCAATGACTCGGGGATCATACAATCTCCTGTCCATCATGGTTCTCCTGAGCTTTTTTTCACGAGGAGTATATTCCCTAGTACTCCGTATGTATGTAAACGCCAGTCTTCCGGAGGACCAGCTCGCAGTGAAAGTGCCCGGTTACGGTACCCGCCGACGGGAGACGTTCAAAGAGGGGCCACTGCCAGGCCCTCTGATTGGCCAATGGCCTTGGATGCTTCCCGCGCAATGTCTTCTGCTGACTCATCCAAGCCCAATCCGGCTTAGGCCTCAAATCAGGTAATCCGTCTCAACTCTGAAGGCTTCAATTCCGTCCAGGCCAAAGCGGCAGCCGTCCAAAGAATTTCATCAAACCGCTCAACCTGGTTCACGGACTCTCCTCCAGCCCGAGACCCTCCAGTCCTCTCCCCGACCCTCCTCCTCCGCCTCCTCCCGCCATCGCCATGGCCTCCCGCAGACTCGCACTCAACCTCTCGCAGGGCCTGCGGTCCCGCGCTGGCCTGGCCGCCGCCGCTCCCTTGCGACGAGGCTTCGCTACGCCCTCCGCCGTCGGCAAAACTCAGACGACCACCCTCAAGAACGGCTTGACAGTGAGCCAAGAGACGCCCATGCCCGCAATGCCCACAGCCCACGGCCCACACCATCCCCGACGCTCTCGATCACCTCCAATGCATCACCGGCCGACCCAATGGCTTGGATCTCCTCGTCTATCCGAGGCCGCTGCTGACTCTCGTCGCCTCTCTAGGTCGCTACCGATTACTCGCCGTGGGCGCAAACCTCCACCGTCGGAATGTGGATCGATGCCGGCTCCCGCGCCGAGACGAACGAGACGAACGGCACCGCCCACTTCCTCGAGCACCTGGCTTTCAAGGTTCGATACGCAACCCCATTGATATGCTGCTTTTCCGCTCCGGGGTTCCCATCACCAGCCTGGGATATCCATTCCCTGCGGGCAAAGGCCCAGGCCCCTCAGCAAGCATAGCAAGATGATTCGATGACACCGGACCTCTTCTGTTGGCTGACACCCGTTCAAAGGGAACCTCCAGGAGGACCCAGCAGCAATTGGAGCTCGAGATCGAGAACATGGGTGGCCACCTCAACGCCTACACGTCGGTTCGTGCTCGAATTCTTCTACCTCGTCTGGTTCACACGCAATTGCTGATCCTGCCCCTCAGCGTGAGAACACCGTCTACTTCGCCAAGGCCTTCAACTCCGATATCCCCCAGAGCGTCGACATCCTCGCCGACATCCTCCAGAACTCTAAGCTCGAGGAGTCTGCTATCGAGCGCGAGCGAGACGTGATCCTGCGCGAGTCCGAGGAGGTCGAGAAGCAGGTCGAGGAGGTCGTCTTCGACCACCTGCACGCCACCGCCTTCCAGCACCAGCCCCTCGGCCGCACCATCCTCGGCCCCCGCCAGAACATCCGCGACATCACCCGCACCGAACTCACGAACTACATCAAGAACAACTACACCGCCGACCGCATGGTCCTCGCCGCCGCTGGCGGCGTCCCCCACGAGAAGCTCGTCGAGCTCGCCGAGAGACACTTCGCCAACCTCCCCGACAAGGGACCCGAGACCGAGGCCTACCTCCTGTCCAAGCAGAAGGCCGACTTCATCGGCTCCGACGTCCGCGTCCGCGACGACACCATGCCCACGGCCAACATCGCCATCGCCGTCGAGGGCGTCAGCTGGAACTCGGAGGACTACTTCACCGCCCTCGTCACCCAGGCCATCGTCGGCAACTACGACAAGGCCATGGGCAACGCGCCCCACCAGGGCAGCAAGCTCAGCGGCTTAGTCCACAAGCACGAGCTCGCCAACAGCTTCATGAGCTTCTCCACCAGCTACAGCGACACCGGGTATGTCAAGTCAGGACCTGTCTTTGCTTGATCTCGCAGTACATAAACACATGAAGACAACGGGAGGAAAGGCGTGACGTGCTAACCTGTGTTGCAACAGTCTCTGGGGCATCTACCTCGTCTCCGAGAACAAGACCCGCCTCGACGACCTCGTCCACTTCACCATCCGCGAATGGATGCGCCTCTGCAACAACGTCGGCGAGGCAGAGGTCGAGCGCGCCAAGGCCCAGCTCAAGGCCTCCATCCTGCTCTCCCTCGACGGCACCACCGCCGTCGCTGAGGACATTGGCCGCCAGCTCATCACGACCGGCCGCCACATGTCCCCCGGCGAGATGGAGCGCCGGATCGACGCCATCGACGCCAAGGCCGTCATGGACTTTGCCAACCGCAAGCTGTGGGACCAGGACATCGCCATCAGCGCCACCGGCCCCATCGACGGTCTCTTCGACTACCAGAGACTCAGGAACACCATGAAGCCCAAGTTCTAGAGTGCGGGAATGATCGTCGTTGTTGAATCCAACCAACCTGTAAAAAAGAAAATTCGAACCACTAAGAGAAGAAGGGAGGAGGTCTTTTCCTTTGTGAATGTATAAAGGAAATGCCAAAAAGAGGGGGTCTGGGGCCGGGAGAGGGATACTACTACTCAGCACGTAGGTAGGGCAGGGAAGGGCAATGACTATAGAGGAGTAGATATATTGCCACAAACTTGTGAGAAATTCAGAGTAACGAGACATGCAGAGACAAGCACGAGTGAAGATCATGATGGACTGTACGAACAATTCGCATGGTCCAGTTTTCTTGGGTATGATTCTATCGAAGCCGGGTGAAATTGTGTATAAGGACTTAGAAGGAGAAAAAGAAAGATTGCCCTAAAAATACAACATAGTGCTACGAGCGCCTTTCTTCTCGATTCGGCTCTTGGCCTATGCTCATTCGGCTCTCGAGAGCCATGACCTGATCCCTATTTTCCACCACGACCGGAGCAGCCGCGCCGGGTTTCCATGCAACTCCTCAAACGCCAGACGGTTGACAAAAGACGGGGTAAAGGTGAAAAAAATAAAAAAATAATAAAAAAAAAAAAAGAGAGAGAGAGAGAAAGGCAAGTATTTTTCAGTGATGGAAAGGGAACGATGATGTGCGTGGGTGGGAGAGATTGTTGAGGACCGTAGACTATCCGTCGTCGGCCATCTCGGCATCGGCATCGTCCCCGAAGACGTCGTCAATGGTCCCACCCTCGACGCCATCGCCACCGATATCTTCCGGCGCAGGACCCTCGATGCCCTCCATGGCGTCGCCGTGCAGCGCGGAGTCCGCCCCGCGCTCCCCGTTGCCGTTGTTGAGATTGCCGTTCTCGTCGCCGTCGTTGTCCTCGTCGTCGTCGGCCTCGTCCCACATATCCTTGAGCCCCCAGCTCGTCCCGCTGAGGACGAAACGCTCGCTCGGCAGCCGGACCCCCCACTCGTTAGGCACGATCTTGGGCAAAGCGACCTTGTTGCGCTCGCGGGCGAGCTCCTGCATGTACTCCTTGCCGATGCCGCCGCCGGAGCTGCCGCCGCGAAACTGGAAGCCGAGGCGTGCGGCGATGGCAAGCTTGACGGCGTTTGCGCTGACGGTGGCGTCGCCGGCCGGGGCGGCGATGGTCCCCGCGGGGGAGCCGGAGGACTTACCGCCGGCTTGGGTGATGTAGGGGTCGCCGGAGAGGTGGAGGGCGTCGCTGAGGATGGCAGAGGTGTGGCGGTAGGCGAAGTCGAGGAGGAGGAGGGGCACGCGCTGCTCGTAGGCGGTGACACCCTGGGAGTTGAGGAGGAGCTCGATGAGGCGGGCGTCGCGGGGGCGGGGCTGCTGCTGGGAGGAGGAGGAGGAGGGGCCGGGCTGCTGCTGTTGTTGTTGTTGCTGTTGGGGTATTTGCTGCTGCTGCTGCTGCTGCTGCTGCTGCTGGGAATGGGGCTGGGGCTGTTGGAAGGACGAGGAGGAGGAAGGGAGCCCGGTTGATGGCGGGGGCTGGGAGGCGGAGAGGGCCGAGGCGGTTGCTTGGATGGTGCTCGGCATGGGCTGGGGGGTGCCGGTGGATGCGGTGGCTTGGATGCCGTTGATCTGGGGCTGGCTGGAGGCCATCTTGGGCGAGGATGTTCGATCGTCGCGCGGTTGTATCTCGCAGCCTTAGAAAGAAAAAGAGAAAGAGAAAGGGAAAGAAGATGGAAGAAAAAAGATGGAAGGTCGAAGAGTTGGAGCAGAGTATCGTGAGCTGTGAGGATGTTGCTTGGTATGAGCTGCTCAGTGGCCTTGTCGCGTGCGCGCGAACGGCTTCTGCTTCGGGATCAAGATGGATCTCATGCAAGGCTCCTGGCGGTCTCTAGAAGCAAATGAGTTGGAGGAATAATCTAGGAGAGAACCATGGCTGAGAGCTGCGTCGTCACATGGAGATGTGAGAAGGTGACCGATGGATGTGAGTGTGAATGGGCAAGTTGAAGCCGAAGCTTTACGAATTCGGAGTGAAGCGTCGCTCGAGAGTCGTCATTGTGAGGTCGGCAATACGTTGATCCGGGCATCGATCCGGACTGAATGATTAATCATGCTCCCCGACTTATGTAATCCTTCTCGCAATGTTTCGTAGACGCGGTCTGAGATCATCTGCATTATGTAATCGCGAGCCCTGGAAAAGGACCAATCGTCTTTGTGCCCTGAATGCGTACCCTAAGAGGTCGATTCGGGTTACGGAGTACACGCACAAATCAATGATGAATTGAAGACATGGAGACGGCAGCGAACGAGGGACGAATATTGGGCTCGGAAAGGGAATGATCAAGGACACCGGGGCTCACCATCGGAAGCCCGGATGGAGGGTCTGTGGAGAGTTCGACGACGCACGCCCTCCGGCAGTGGAGGCATGAGATGGATGCAGGGATGGGGTCCTGGAGGCAGCGACTGGAGGCCAACGAGGGTGGAGGGGGGATGACGAGGGTGAGCACCCTTCGCAGAGACCAGACGGTTACATCACCATGCCCCCCTTGCTTATTGGCTGGCCCTTTGCTGACCAGGATCCTAGCATCGACGCCGCCGATGTTCGGTTCGGGCCCCGCCAAAGACTGAGTCGATGGACTGGATGGACTTGGAGGGGTGTTGGAGGCAGGACTGCCATCCACTCTGAGTCACTCCATCCACGATTACAAGAGGCATCGAGGGCACTGGCAAGACGAGGACAACGAGGGGATCCCAAGAGGACTGGGAGAAGGCCACCCCATACTACATGCACATTGGAGTCACGACACGCACAGAGACTGGAGGACTGAAGACATAGACGCAGACTGCCATCCACCATGGAGACGACGCTCCCTCTGCCCTTCCTCGTCAGCGTGGCCATCCCCCCTGGGCTCGCCAAGCTCGACGGCCTCAACCGCGAGGTCGTCTCCCACCTCGCCATCCCCTTCGTCGAGGCCACCCCCCCGACCCTCGAAAAGCTCGCCCGCTTCCTCCGCCGCCACAACTACGAGTTCCAGGCCCACGTCGACGCCGCCGGCCTCCCCTCCCCCGACCATGTCTTGGGCCTGCTCGACGGCGGCGCCCGCAAGGTCTTCGTCGCGCCCGAGTCGCTCTCGCTCTACGACGCAGAGCTGCTCGCCGCTGGCAGGATCCTGCCCGCCGTCTCGACGCCGGACCTGTCTGCCGCCTCCGAGCACGGCCTGCTGATCCGGGACTTCGACCCTCGGGCCGTCGACGTCGCCGCCTTCGCTGCCGACGCCAAGGCCAGCAAGATCAAGGCGCTCTATCTCAAGCCCGTCGCCGGCGTCGCCCTCGACGACTTCGTCGACCTCGCGCGCGCGAGCCACGCGATCCCCATCCTCCCCTCCACGGGCCTGACCACGGATGCCACGGATGCCGCCAGCAGCGCCAAGCTGCTCCTGTCCAAGGTCATCGCCAAGTTCTGGAAGTCGGACCGGCCCGACGGCCTCATCCCGACCGTCGTCACCGACGAGTCCGGCATCGCCCTCGGCCTCGCCTACTCCAGCGAGGAGAGCGTCCTCGAGGCCCTGCACACCCACGCCGGCGTCTACCAGAGCCGCAAGCGCGGCCTCTGGGTCAAGGGCGCCTCCTCCGGCGACACCCAGGAGCTCGTCCGCATCGCCCTCGACTGCGACGACGACACCCTCAAGTTCGTCGTCCGCCAAAAGGGCCGCTTCTGCCACCTCGAACAGCCGGGTTGCTTCGGCAGCCTCTCCGGCATCCCCGCCCTCGAGCAGACCCTGCGCGCCAGGAAGGAGTCCGCCCCGGCGGGGTCATACACCGCCAGGCTCTTCTCCGACGAGAAGCTGCTCCGGGCCAAGATCATGGAGGAGGCCGAGGAGCTCTGCGACGCCAAGACCCCCGAGGAGATCGCCTTCGAGGCCGCCGACCTCATCTACTTCGCCCTCGCCAGGGCCGTCGGCGCCGGCGTCAGCCTCGCAGACATCTCCGCCAGCCTCGACGCCAAGAGCTTCAAGGTCAAGCGCAGGACGGGCGACGCCAAGGGCAGATGGGCCGAGAAGGAGGGCATTGCCCTGCCTACAACAACAAGTACTACTACTACTAGTAGTGGTACTGCTGTGGGAGCACCTCCGGCCAAGCCTTCTCCCGCTCCTGCTCCTCCCGCAGAGCAAGGCCGCATCGTCATGGAGCGCGTCGACGCCGCCTCCATCACCGAGGCCGAGCTCCTCGAGAAACTCCAGCGCCCCTCCCAGAAATCCTCCGAGACCATCCACAAGATCGTCACGCCCATCATCGACGACGTCAAACTCAACGGCGACCGCGCCCTGCTCGCCTACACCCACAAATTCGAAAAAGCCACCTCCCTCGCCTCCCCCGTCCTCCACGCCCCCTTCCCCCCGGAGCTCATGCAGCTCCCCGCCGAGACCGCCCGCGCCATCGACACCTCCTTCGACAACATCCGCGCCTTCCACGCCGCCCAGCGCGAGGCAGCGCCCCTCCGCGTCGAGACCATGCCCGGCGTCGTCTGCTCCCGCTTCGCCCGCCCCATCGAGCGCGTCGGGCTCTACGTCCCCGGCGGCACCGCCGTCCTCCCCAGCACCGCGCTCATGCTCGGCGTCCCCGCCATGGTCGCCGGCTGCGCCCGCATCGTGCTCGCGTCCCCGCCCCGCGCCGACGGCAGCGTCACCCCCGAGATTGTCTACGTCGCGCACAAGGTCGGCGCCGAGGCTATCGTCCTCGCCGGCGGCGCGCAGGCCGTCGCCGCCATGGCGTACGGCACGCAGTCCGTCCCCAAGGTCGACAAGATCCTCGGCCCCGGGAACCAGTTCGTCACCGCCGCCAAGATGCTCGTCAGCAACGACACCAACGCCGGCGTCGGCATCGACATGCCCGCGGGGCCGTCCGAGGTGCTCGTCGTCGCTGACGCCCACGCCAACCCGGCCTTCGTCGCCTCCGACCTGCTCTCCCAGGCCGAGCACGGCGTCGACAGCCAGGTCATCCTCATCGCCGTGGACCTGTCCGACGCGCAGCTCCGCGCCATCGAGGACGAGGTCCACGCCCAGGCCGTGGCCCTGCCCCGCGTCGACATCGTCCGCGGCTCCATCGCGCACTCCGTGTCCGTCCAGGTCCGCGACATCGACGAGGCCATGCGCATCAGCAACGAGTACGCGCCTGAGCATCTCATCCTCCAGGTAAAGGATGCCGAGAAGCTCGTCGACCAGGTCACCAACGCTGGCAGCGTCTTCATCGGCGAGTGGACCCCCGAAAGTGTCGGCGACTACTCCGCCGGTGTCAACCACTCCTTGCGTAAGAACCCGTCCCCCCCCCTTTTTTCTTTCCCCCCCTTTCCCCTCCTCCCCTCGTCTCGTTCTCAACCGCCCCCGTCCAACTCTCCCCGTCCATTTCCCCGTCAGGTATACTAATAGCTTCCACAGCAACCTACGGCTTCGCCAAGCAATACTCCGGCGTCAACCTCGGCTCCTTCATGAAACACATCACCAGCTCCACCCTCACCGCTGACGGCCTCCGCAACGTCGGCCCCGCCGTCATGCAGCTCGCCAAGGTCGAGGCCTTGGACGCCCACCGCCGCGCCGTCGAGATTCGGCTCGCTCACTTGTCCAAGCAGGCATGAACAGGAGAAATGCATCTCAACTCTTGATTAGCCGTCTCATTTTTCCTCCCGCGCGAAAAAAGAAGAGCAATTGAATATCGTGTGCCCACCTGTCCAGTGAAGAAAGCTGGGGGGGCCTTCTGTCCGGACCAGATCCCCCGAGACCCAACCATGTCACAAAACCGGGAGAGAAACCAGCTTGAGATCCCGCCCGGCCACATACTACTAGTTATTTCCACAATATCTCACCCTTCCCCCCTTTCCCCCTTTTTCCCCTTTGGCGATCTCCAAACATGATCTTTTCCCGGATACAACCAACGTCTCAGCAGATGTTGCTTCAATTCCATGTCCAGCTAGCCTACGGTAGAGAAACATCCGTGTACCCATCTACCCAACGAAATCCACCTAACATCACTTCCAATTCTTACCATCGCAAACCAAGTGTGCACTCGAAACCCCAAATTCTATGACGTCCACATGGAAGAAGGAACCAGGCTTGTGTTGTGATTCATATCGTCATATTGGATGCCTTACTCAAACACTTCTTCCCCGTTCCCCTCTCCATGTTTCTCTCACGCCACGTAGGCTATCTCATCCCAAGACTCTTCTCACCAGTGCTTTCAGCTCAAAGTCCCCATTGTGACTCTTTATATTCAAATATATATTCGCATTGCCCTCTCACTCCCGTCGTACTCGTATACTGAACTCCATTCCCCCCCCCCTCCCCCTCCACTCTTCCTATACCAATCTCCATCCGCGTTTCCCCTCCCAGTCTCCCGATACCAATCCCCAATCCCACTCTCCATCCAGTCTCTCCACATGCTGATCTCCATTCCCATCCCCTGCCAGTCCGTTGATATCCAAATCTCCATCCATCTTCCCCTCCCTTCCTTTCTTCCTCCCCTCCCCTTCCTTCCCAGCAGCTATGATCGCACCCGCACCCGCACCCGCATCCGCATCCGCATCCGCAGGCGCCATGTCGCGTTCTAGAAGACCATATGGAACATTCTATCAAAGACGAGTGGATATGCGCAGGCAAAAAAAAAAGGACAGAGAAAACGGGGAACACAAGAGCAAGAGGAAAATGAAAAGGGGAGCATCTGCAACCGAAAGAAAGCACTTCCGAAGCAATGCCGGCGAATACAGTGATCCGAGCAAAGATGTACCTACAAAGGGGGAGGGTGCCTTCAGTAATTCAAGAACAAGGAAAAAAGAGGCTGGAAGTGAGCAAAAAGCCCGAGAAAGAAAAACGACAGAACACGCAGAATGAGAAGAAGGACTTGGCATAAGGAGAAGAAAAGAGAGGCAGAGAAGAGGCTGAGATGGAACGCGAGAAAAAGCCAACGCCACGCTATGCAATAAAGCAACCATCTTCAACACAGCGACCGCCGCATCGTCCGCTCCCCCACTTTCCACTTTCGCCCTCTATCTCTCCGAAATTGCTGCTTTTCCTTTCTTTTCGGCGTGACCGAAGGAAGTCTATCTCTATAGGGGAGCGTTGCTTGAGAAGATGGCGAAGAAAAGTGGGGTGCCTGAGACGCGGCTCGAGCCTTGGCCTTCTCTCCATCTCTCACTCTCTCGTGGAGAGACGAGACGCAGGGAACGTGGCTGGAACGTTGGGCGAACGGGTGGGCATTTCATGAAAAGGTATCCTCAGGGGGGCGGATCTCCACGGGCACCGCGAGGATCAGGCGGCGATCGATCTCGATGTGGAGCTCGTCGATCTGGAGTCATTTGCTTAGCCTGGGATTCTGTGTGCCTGCCTTCCCTCGTCCGTCTGCCTGTTTGTTCTGGTTTGTCTTGTTTGTTGTTCCTGATTTCTCTTCTGTGTGAATGTGTATACGGCAATGCTGTTGTGTGATGTGAATTCACTTCGCTGTGACGGAGAGGTGACCAACCCCGGTGATGAGCTCGGCGTGGACGTCCTCGATGACGGGGCCGTCCTGCACGAGCGACTTCTCGTCGTCGACCATGTCCTCCTCGGCATCCTGTTCGTCGCCGGCGTCATCGTCGTACTCCTCTTCTTCTTCCTCGTCGTACTCCTCCTCGTCGACGGTGCGGGTGGAGATGTAGCTGTCCGCGAGGGCCTCGTTCATCTCCTCCTCCTCCTCCTCCTCCTCCTCCTCATCAGTGTACACGCTGGCGCGGTCATCCTCGTCCTCGCTTGCCGAGAATTCCTCGACCTGCAGAGGGTCGTCTCTCCAGTACATGAAGTCCGTGTACTCTTCCCGACCGCCGCGGACGAGAGTGTCGATGGGGGGAAAGTAGTGGTCCACGACTTCGTTGATGTTGACGTAGGTCATCTTGAGCTTATTAAGACTTAGGAGATCAAGTGACACTTCCGAGTTGGAGTTGATGGTGAAGATGCGCGTTCGGGGCACGTCGACGGTGCGGTATGAAATCTGGTCCGTGAGTCGGTTGCCGAAGCCGGCGTAGAAGGGGCCGCCGTCGGGACCGTACAGGTTTCGGATGTCGCGCAGGGTGGCCATCTTGAAGACGTGGGGCTTTCGCAGGTACACCTCGCGCCGAAGGGCCGCCATCGTGCGATCGGGAGACAGAATGGTGGGGCCGGGGGGCATCTTGAAGCCCTCCTGGGCGATGTTGTAGAGGTACGCTCTGGTGGTGTCCGCCTGGCCGACGGAACGGCTCGTCAGGTACATGATGTTGTAGCCGTTGAGGGCGATGTCGCTGTAGAGCTTGGCGATGCCCGAGTGTGTCCAGTCGCGGCCGATCATGTTGAGGACGTGGCCGAGCGCGTCCGACTTGGTGATTGTGCCGTCGATGTCGGAGATGACGACGGGCGTGGAGTATTTCCAGAGATAGAGGTTGGCGGTGCACGTCGCGCGATTGACGGTGAAGCTCATCGAGTTTTGGCCCGGCTTGAGCGTGAGCGCCTTCAGCTGCTCGCTAGTCAACCGAAGCGTTTTGGCGTAACTCTTGGCGGCGGTGATGGTGGGGATGCCTCCCAAGGGGGAGAGCGGGGGAGTCTGCAGACCGAGGCCCGCGTCGGACTCGGCGCGCCGGTGGACCGTCCTGAGGGGCGCGGCGGTGACATCGCTGCCGTCGCTCTGGTATCCGGGGTCCGAGACGGCGTCCGCGGCGACGGCCTGGCGGTGCGCCTGCAGGGAGGACTCGATGGTCTTGCTCATAGCAGCCTGCTTGGCGTCCTCGCTGCTGTACACCCAGAGGTTCCCCTCCTCGTCGAAGCCGAAGAGAGCGCCGATGTCGTAGTTGCCGTCCATCTCCTCGGAGAGGATGTTCCTGGCGAGGAGCTCGGCGCGCAGCATGTCCTCCTCGCTGCTCTTGAAGCCCGTCATGTCGAGCATGAGGTCTCCCGTCTCTGTGACGTGGGTCGGGATGTTGACTGCGGAGAGGCCCTTGGAGAGGGCCCTGGCGCGCTCGATCGCTTCTTTGGGCCCGAGGGGGGGCGGGCTCTGGGATCGGACGGAGGCCGGGGGAGATTCGCCGCCGTCTACGAGGGCGGGGTCCTCCTGGCGCGAGGCACGCGCCGACTGCCGCAGGAGATCGTCGCTACGAGGTCTGTTGAGTCGGGCGGCCCATTCGCCGGCGAGGGAACCCTTCGTCGAGGGGTTGGGGGACGACGAGAGCGGGGTGAGCATGCCTGTGCGGGCCGCGTGAGCCAGCCGATCGAACGGTGCGACTGGGAGGTGAGTCCACGTACCATTCTCATCGGTGCGGCTCTGGGCCAGGTTGGTCACCGCGCGGCGCATGGCGGAGGGTTCGCCGTCGAGCTCGAGGGGGTCTGGGTCTTGGAGGCCGTTGGGGGACTCCTCGGGGCCGAGGGGCGGGCTGCTGACGGGGGAGACGAGCGGGGAGGTCTGCATGGACTCTGGGATGTTGTCGGATGTCTCGAAGACGAAGAAGGCCTCTCCGCCCTCGCCGAGCTTCATGGAGTAGTCCTGCTTCTCGCCGTTGACCTTGAACTCGACCTTCTTGTCGGACGGGCGCAGGAGCGAGAACTTTCCGAAGCGGACGTGGAAGGGGGAGCAGGCGAGGGTGCCATCTTCCCGCTCGACGACGATCACGTCGATGGCGCCGCTGAGGGTCGCTGGATTGATCGAGTTCCAGGCTGTCGAGACGGAGTCGCTGAGAGTACGGACGTACTGCATTGTGAAGGCGGGCGGTGCGACCTCGGCCGCCAATCGTATCCGGGTCGAAGTAGTGTTGTGTGTGTGTGTGTGTGTGCGTGTGTAGGTGTCGAAAGAGGAAAAAAAAAAAAAGGAGCGTCGACGGAGGATGAGAAGACGAAGGCGGGCGGGCTATGGCGAGGTCGATGGGATGAGGATGGGACGGATTGGTTGAGGGAGCGAGAGAAGGAAGCTGGAGGTGTCGCGAGGAATGCTTAATACTAACGGGGCGACGGGCGGTTCGTCAACCCCTTCAACGCGAGGGGCGGGTCAGGGGTGAAGAGAGGGTATGTATGCAGAGAAGAGCCGGGGGGTAGGCGGTTCGGTGGAGAGAGAGAGAGAGAGAGAGAGAGAGAGAGAGAGAGAGAGGGAGAGAGAGGGAGAGAGAGAGAGAGAGATGGGGAGGAAGCTGAGGGGAGACAGAAGGGTGATGAGAAGAGGCGAGGGAGAGGTTGATTAAGAGAATGAATGTACTCTGAGATGGGGACGGATGGAGTTGAGGTGCACGTTTGGGAGCTCTTCCAAGTTGTTCGCCTTCTGACGACATCAGAGACCGACTCGAGCCGGCTGCCCTGAAGCTCGAGGAATTCCAAGGCAAAAGCCGCCTCTAGTAGAAATCTTTTTCCCTTTCCAATGTTCGGTCTGGCGGCAGTTCCATGGCAACTGCAGGGGAGGAGACGCTGCGTGGATGTACCCTCGCCAGTCCCGGTACCGCCAGGGAACTTGCGGTAGAGCTTCAAGGTGATGTGCCCCGCCTGCAGAGGGTCCAGCACCCGCAACGGTGGATCCGCCCTGGGCTGCGGGCCCCGAGTCAGCAACATGAGTGGATGGATCAACAATCAATACCTCCAGTACCAGGACCCAGCCCCCCTGGAGCCCTGGAGCTACAGGGGCCGCAGGCCTGGGGTTCTACGGAGTACTGGTACGAGTACTCGCACGAGTACAGGAGCCTCGCGGCTCATCACGAAGAGACCCGACCTCCGGTGAATCTGCCAGTCCTTCTGGACGCTTGCGGCTGGATTGACCGCGCGCTGCTGGCGGCCAGGGCACATTATGCATCCATGTTCATCACCAGAGCAATGTTGCACAATGGGTAGATGGGTCCATTCCATCTAGTATGTGGACAGGAAAGGAATTACCTATCCATAGATCCAGATTCTACACAGAGCACGTCCACCCTGGCAGACCAAGTCCCCTGAACGTACCTCCCTGGCTAGAGTACTCCTTGTACGAGTACTCGAGGGAGTTAGTACAGGTAGTAGTAGGTACGGAGTACGGAGTACGACCACACGAGTACCAACCCGCAGCACCCAAAGCGGTCTAGCGCCACCGCGGCCAAGGCGGCGAACGGAAAGAGCGAGCGAGCGACCTGGCACACAAGAGACAGAAAAGGCGGGAAGGCGCGATCATGTGAAGAAGCGCGAGACCGCGCCAAACCCGGAAGGGCAAGTCGCGCCTCCCCCACGTGCCGTGTCCTGTGCTCCGGCTGGGGAAGGATTGATCGATGGGGCCGACCCGACCTGACAAAGTGACCTGCCATCAATCGAATCCACTTCCTGCCATGGATGGATCGGTCAGATCGGGGGTCTTGGAATGGGCAATGGGCAGCAGCGCGGAGTCGTCCGCAGGTCGAGGAGACCGCGTCTGTTGGCTGTCTCCACGTGGGATGCGAGGTATGCGCTACCGATGGAGTACGAGCGGCGTTCTGGCGATACTACGGAGTACCTCTACCTCACCACTACTACTCCGTACTACCTGGTACTTACCTCATACTTACCTACGAGCCGGGGGCCTCTTTTCTATCAGAATCCGACCGGCTTGTCAGGTACAGATCCATGATTTTTATGGTAAATTGAGTAAAATTGGTCAGAATCCCGACCATTTACCATGAAAATCATGGTTTTAGCCATGATAGAGAAGGTCGAGCCCTGATAAAAAGTAGGCCCCCGCCTCGTAGGTAGTACGAGTACAAGGCGAACGCACGCCTCAACCGAGTCGCTCAACGACTCCGAG
Source organism: Escovopsis sp. TC (assembly GCA_003055185.1). Lineage (NCBI taxonomy): Eukaryota > Fungi > Ascomycota > Sordariomycetes > Hypocreales > Hypocreaceae > Escovopsis > Escovopsis sp. TC. Next base: position 6,066,711 of record NIGD01000001.1, read on the forward strand.
TCAACGCTCGCCTCGACTTCAGGATGCCCCAACATCGTGGGGGGGCCCCCCGGGGTCGGACATCCATTGCCAACGTCTGACGGGGCATGCCGTGTAGTACTCGCATGATGAGAACGGCGGATCGCATTGACCTCAGCAAAACGACGCCGCTCACGGCTCATCACAGTGCATGTACTCCGTACTCCGTACTGCGAGTATATGTCATCGCGCGGCCAGGCATTACTACTGTCTACTCGAACTCAAGCAGGCGTCCCGGAGTGCGATTCGCAGACTGAGACCCGTGTGAGTCGGGCTGCTTTCGTAGGGGCTGCTTTCATACTCGTACAAAGACGGCCTGCTCCCCCGTCCCTCGGTCCGTCAGCCCGCCCCCGCGCACGGGGACGCCATCTGACTCGGTCTCATCATCGCCTTGCGCCACGTCTGACCGAGACAATGGACCTCCTATCATGGATGCATGGCTTCGTTTTTACGAAGCACGGCATGAGGCTCCTGACCATCGAGTCTGCTACTCTACTCCCCAGTACCTACGGAGTACGATCTCATACCACTTCCCAGTCGTACTCGTACTCGAACTCGTACTCGTACTCGTCCGTTCGACGGCGATCCCGTCCTGTGTCGTATCAAAGACAGTGAGAAACAGGCTGACAGGCGCCGCAACCGATCGCGAAAACCTCGACTCCTCATCTGGACGACGCCGGACGGACTAGGTTCAGGTTCAGGCTCAGGTTCAGGTCGGTCTCATGCGGAGTTGTCGCACCCCGTGCTCCGTGTTGTGCTCGCACAAGCACGCATCAGTACATATTCCCAGACGACCGAAACCGCCATCGATCCATGAGTAATGTCTCACGTTGGGGGCAGCACGGCGCCGGTGCCGTCCACAACACGGAGTATGGAGTAGATCTCGCAAGTCCCCGTGAAGCCGGCTGCTCGCGGAATGTCTCGGGTCTCCCCCCTTCTTCCCCTCCATCCCCTCCATCCCTTTTCTTCCCCTATTCTCCCCATTCCCCTGCCCTCCTTTCACTCTCCCAAGATTCCCTCCCTTGCCCCACCCTCTTACTCAGCATTGCCTGAGCAACGTGAAGCATGGATCCGTGGATCCAGGTTCTCGGAAGCCGAGGCATGCACCATTTCATCTTCATTCCGCCGTCATGATCAGTGCAAAGATCGAGCTACCCTGTACTCCGTACGGAGTACTCCAAAATCATCTCCGCTTAGTCCGGAGCACCCGCAGGAGCAGACTGTTGTCGGGACCCTCTCCGCGGATCGGCACGGCTCTCTGTGCAAATCCCCCCTCCTGATCGGCTAATAGCCCCAGCTCAACCCCTCCAGATCCACCGAGAGCGCAGAACTTGATTTCCGTCCGGGGGAGGATATCCTGCCGATCGCTCATGGTTGTGCTTCGCACAGGACGATCGTACCAGTACGAGTACGGAGACCTCCGTACTTTCACGCATCATGGAGGGGCCAGCTAGCTCGAGGCTGTCAAGAAAAGCGGGCGACTGCGCATTCCTCCATCCCTTGATCCTCCTGACGCCTGGCGTGGTCCTCCGCACGGAGTCCTCCGTCATGCTCATGGTTCCACTTGAAGGGGTCCAGTCGAATGACTGCCAGTACGAGGGAACGGCTGACGACGCCCCAACGTCGAACGAGCTGTTTTGCCGGGCGACTCCAGTCAGTGGATGCAGATGTACTCCGTGCTCGTACTCGCATGCAGCACGCACGACCCATATGTACTCCAGAGCTTTCGTAGAGGAAGTGCAATGGCGTACGGGTGCTCTGTACTCCGTACTTGTACAAGATGCAGGCTGGTGCACCGCCCCCCGGATCCACGATGCCGATGACGCCTCGTACGAGTAGTCGCATGGAATCTTCACTCGCCGGTGGTTTCTCATGGGACTCCGTGCCGTACTCCGTACGAGTACCCCGCACTGCTTCCTCGTACTGCAAATACGAGGGGCCACTGTGGACGGCGGACGAAGGAGCGCTGCCGAGACCTTGGGCGTCCAACGGGAGCGGGGCAGACGAGTCCTGGAATTGCTCCGATCCAGCCACGGTCGGGTCATCTTTCGACTCCGCGCCATCATGGTCGTGACCTCAAGCCATGCGCTTTCTTTCTGGGCTTGCATGCCGCTTCATTGCCTTTCGCGAAGCATCGTCCTGCGTTTCGACGGAGCCGAATGGACGGAGGCAAAAGTGCGGAGAGGTGCAACTACCAGTAAACAAGCGCAAAGGCGGAGTACATACGGAGTACGTGTACTGAGCACTCCGTACTCGTACGAGGACCAGACCTGCGGCTGCTTAGCAATACTCCGTACCCCGTAGCGTGATCAACCGAGGAGAATTGAAACCCGACAGGAGGAAAACGCGCAATGGTCTCGAAGCCGCCCGCAATGAAGAACATGGTCTGCGACGTATCCCGTGCTTCTCCGTCCATACTCACCCCGGAAGAGGTATTCCCCGACGCTGTACGGAGTACGGAGTACGGAGTATTCCATGCGATACAAGACCTTTGCTGCAGGAGCATCCATGGCCCTGGAACTGTGCGTCCGATCCGGATAATAGGCATGGCTGACGGAAGCAAGAAACGTCCTGGCTTCCTCATCCCGCTCCCAACCCCTCCGAGCCCGCCGACCCCGTGGCCGATCCAGAGCAGACAAGTGGGCGGGCGTTCAGCGCTGTGCCGGATATGTGCGGACCTTGCTGTTCTTTCCCCTCTTTGAGAAAAGAATGGCGGGAGAAGGATCTGGCACGAAGGCGCTCATCGTCGTGATCCCTGGGCCCGAGGCAGAGGGCCCTGCGGCTCTTGCATATCAGGGATCACGCACTGGAGACATCAGGACGTCGTACGGAGTACTAGTACTCCGTACTCCGTACCCCGTGTTCCAAGTGTGGGGACCAAGTACGGTACCCAGTCTGAGCGGCACGGTAGGACGATGCCGTCATGGCGTCATGCCTCGCCCGAGAAGCACGCCGGATTCCAAATCGCCGGGCATGGTAGGATTGCGGGCCGGAGGGGCCTTGGATGGAAAAGAATCTCGAAGCCGTCCGACCCACTGCCGCCGTGCAAGGGAATTCGAGAGAAGGGTTGTGCTGTCGACCCGGCTGGAGGAATTCAGCACGCAGCACACACTGGCAGACGCCGACCGAAGTGTGTCTGGGCTCCGCATTGTCCGAACGCCGCCGTCCGAACCGCATCCGAGCACCACGCGAAGACGGGGTCAGTCGGTTGGCTTAGTACGGAGTACTCCGTAGTAGCGCCAACGTGCAGGAAGTGTGCGGCCGTGCTGCCCCCCGGGCCTAGAAAGTCGAGCCCCTCACGGTCGGGCTGGTTCAGCTGGCCTGGCTGGCGTGAGCCGCTGCTGAAAGAGGAGCGAGACGCTCGCGTGTCCACACTGTGCCAACGATTAGCCACCGCGACTGCAAAATTTGGGGAAGAAATGCGAGATGGGAACCGAGAGAAAAAAGCACAGTCCTGCCTGCGAATGGCCTACCGCACTTCGTATATGGAATCGATTGGATCGGAGTGATCCGAGGGGCAGGATCTGTCTTCCATGGAGGTTGGCGATGACAGATGCGAGGATGGATGCGATGACAGAGGCCATGGCAGAACCAGTGACGGGTACTCCGTACTGCGCGAGAGCTCGTACTCGTACGAGCACAGACAGACCCCCGATCGATGAGAGGGGATCGTGGGGTCGTGGATGGATCGTGGTTGTTGGCCGCCAGCCTTTCCTTTCCAACGGCGACGTAGCATCGAGGGGAGGGCGTGCTCGATCGGGATGCGGGAAGGGACGGACGCCGCGCACTGCTTGGCACCTGCGCATCTGCACCCCAGACGGACAGGACTGCACCTTCCCTCACTCGCGCGAACTTTCCTACGCACCTTCCATGTTCTGCGGAGCACTCCGTACCGGGGGTTCAACTTGCCTCGGATGTTCTCGTCTTCGGGGTTGATTCATGTTCCTTCCAGAGCCACCTGCTCAGGAGCTCCTGCCCTGGAGTCTCTGACGCACTGCCTGTGATTCATGTTCGGGGCAGGCACATCCCACGGAGCAGGCACTAGCGGTCGAAGGAGGGGGAAGGAGAGGCTGACTCGGTGACTTGGCCGCCGGGGGAAGGACATACTACTAGGTAGTAGCCTCGACTGGTGCGGCAGGAGCTGCCTGACGTTGACAATAGCAAGATGGGACTTGATGGCTGAGGGAGGATGATTCCACACAGGTCGTTCCTTCTCCGGGTGTCGACTGCTCTCCGCACGCACAGTCGCATCACAGTGCGATCAATGGTGCCGGGAGCCGTGCGGCACTTCGTACTCCGTACTCCGTACCAGTAGAAGCCCCCATGATTACTACTACTAGTAGTACTACTGGTATTCCGTAGGTAGTACTCCGTACTCCGTAGTACTCGTACAGTTCAGTCTGGAACCTCTGCATCCATGTTCAGTCCCACTTGATTCCAGGCGGGCGATGCGCTCAGCTGCCCACGGACAGGAACGCCTGCGCCATAATGATTTGATACGATGGATGCAGCAGCACTCTATACTGAAGCACCTCCTCCCCCTTCCTTACCTTCCTTCTCGCCCTCGCATTGACAAAAAGTGCTCGCATCATGCATCCATGGATCCAATCCCTCCAATCCCTCCAGATCCATGGAGGGGATGCGGAGGGTGGACAGTACAAGTACTCATTTGGACTATGTACTACATTGATGTATCCATGTAGCGCTTCCGCATGCATGCACTGTGGGTGGGCCCGGACGGCCACGCTAAAGCGTCAATGGCTAGAGGCTGGATGGAGGAGGTACCTACTCCGTGCTATACTACTAGTACAGGTACTGAAGAGAACTAACCTGTACCCCTACCAGTGCCATCCCGACACAGTGCGCCTCGCTTCTGCTGCCGGTCTGACACCTTTTCATTAAAGCCAACCTGCATCCGTCCTGAACGAACCGGCCGGCCGCCTCCTGCTCGAAAGTCCTGCTCGTGCGTTCAATCGATGATCCAGGCCTCGCACGAAGCGTCTTCTGCTTCTTCTTCTTATTCTCGTGCTTCTTTGTCCTCACTCATCATACCTACTGAGTGCCTCATCCATTGATCTCCTCGGTCACCCATTCCACACTTTCTGCCGCTGCGACTTTCCGCTTTCAGCCTCCTCCCCCCCCCGGATTACATTGACGAACCGGCACCAGCAACCAGCACCAGCAACCAGCACCATCACCAGCACCAGCACCACCACGACCTCTCCCCCCCTCGGGCTCCTCTCTTCCCCCCCTCTCCTCTAGCCTCGACGGCTTCTCATCCTCGCCCTACTCCGCACTACGGGCTGCCATTACGACGGGAGTGCTCTACGGAGTACGGAGTACCTGCCTAGTACTCCATACCCCTCGTGCATATCACACCTGGGACGGACGGTCACGCAACTCGTAAATACCCGCCCCACCCCCGCCGCT
>NIGD01000001.1:6073246-6090927 GCA_003055185.1 Escovopsis sp. TC
CGGGGGGGCGGGGGGGGGGCAAAAGGCCTTGAGGTCCCCCCGACCGCCCTCCAGCCTCAATCATCTTGGGAAAGGGTCGCTCTCTCTGACTGTTGCCCTCACAGGATCATCGTGGGCGTCAAATACTGTTTTCGTTACAACGCTAGAAACAGGACGAGACCAACGAACGCAAATGGCGACCCTATCACCCTCGAGGCGATGCCCCGATTACATCGGCGACGGCGCGAAAAGAAATTGATGACCATGGACGAGGTCAACGAGAAGTTTCCCATGATGAAGTATAAGAGCTGGGTCTCCGAGAGAGCGAGGAACGGGCTGTCCACCGCCGGCGGCGTCGGCGCACCGTCCAGCCGACCGGCCAGTGTCCACGAAGTCGAAAACACCGCTGATGCCGGCTCCACCGCCGCTGCCACCACACTCTCTCGGACATGCAAGGACGCCCCGCACGCCAATGACACCGGCGCCGCACGCCCTGTCACTGCCGGCGACAGGGCGGATCCGGCTGAGCACACGGAAAAGAGAGACTCTCTGGCCAAAGAGGGTGGTGATCACGTCGTGGACATTGACGAGGGGCACGCTCATGACGCTCCGGATGGTGTTCGCGCCCACGACCACGACCACGACCACCACGAGGACGAGGAGGACGAGGACGATCACATCGATGCCGCGCTGCCGCCCGAGCTCTTGAACACCGCGGGAGACACCTGCGCCATCTGCATAGACACCCTCGAGGACGACGACGACGTTCGGGGGCTCACCTGCGGCCACGCATTCCACGCAGTCTGCGTCGATCCCTGGCTGACCATCCGTCGGGCCTGCTGTCCCCTCTGCAAGACGGATTACTACGTGCCGAAGCCTCGACCCAACGCCGAGGCGGAACCCGCCCCAATTCCACCCCCCGAGCCGCGGCCTTCTCGGTTTCCCTTCCCCAGCAGCTTGACCAATGCCCTGCTGAGGAGCCAAACCACTTCGGGGGATCGCGCCGCCGCGGATCGGGCGAGCCGGCGGCGCGAGGCCTCTGCCACCACCACGACCCTGACGCAACCCGCAGAGACGCATCAGGCTGCAGAGGCTCCTCGGAGAGGGCTCTTCTCGACAGTCCGCCAGAGGTTGGGCTTGGCGTCAGATGGCCAGACCTCACCTGCCCAGGAAGCGAATCCGAGCGCTGCCAACATGACTGAGACCGTGACTCCATCTCAATTGGAGGCTGGAACTCGGTCATGAAAGGTTGCGAGGAGTTCCTTTCAGCGTCGTGTCTCGTCTCTTGCCTCGCTTCTGCTTTTCTTCTCTCCTCTTTTTCCGATGACGCAGCATACGAGCTTTTGTTTTTCTTATATCTCCCCCCCACGCACTCTTTCTCATCCCAATCTGCCACTCTCACACGCACACTCCAAAAGCCATATGCTTGAAGCCTCGGGAGGGCACAAAGCGCACTCCACACACGCGGATTGAAGCTCACGAGGCGGCGACCTCTTTACCGCTAGTTGGGGCAAAATCTGCAACCGTTTCAATTTTTTTTCTTCCCTGTTTCGTGAGCAGCCGTCCTCTTCCTCCGAGTGTGATGGAATGGGAATTTGGAAATGTCCGAATCCGAATTCATGCAAAGGGGGGTTTGCGGGCAGGACAGGTGTCTATGCGGCGGCGTGGGATGGGGTCAATGGATAGATATGGCTCGAATGCCACAGAGCCACGGCGTTCAGGAAAGGCAATCGCGCGCATGATCCTTTTTCTTTTTCTTGACAACTTTACGGTAGCCTATGTTTTATTGTATGGCGACAGGCGCAATCTAATTCTGCCTGTTGGCTTGCCTTTTCCTCGATGGCCTTGATACCTGTGAGATGGATGATGAGTACTACATGTACGGAGTTCATCAATGTATGAGGTGGTTGATGATGACTGTCAGATGGACGATGATAAACATACATGTAGGTACAATGAGAACGATATCACTACATGTATGTGATGCACGCCATCTACTACTCCATACTCTGTGTCGAACTTCAATGGAAATTCGCAATGCCCGACGGAAAGGTGAGCAGTCGCGCGAGTGGCGCAGGGCATTTGATGCTCTGGTCTTCGTCTTCCACCACACGCAGCGACTGCGGGTGAAGAGCGATTGAGTCGACGCGAAATTTCGGAGGGAGGAATCCCAAGTCCAAGGATTGTCCGAACGTCCTTGTCCCTCAGGGCAGCAGGGCGCTTCTCCCACTATCTCCTTATAAAAAGGACCCCTTGGAGAACCTGCCCCCGAAGTTGGCCGACTTCTTCACGAGCTCCCTCCTCTGCGCGGCGCCAATCTTCCCTCCGAGCGCCATATCCTTATCCCTGTCAAACGCCCTCTTACTCGGGTCATCCTCCTCCTCGGCCTCCCCTCCCCTCCGCGGACCCGGCGCCTTCCCCCGATATCCGGAGGAGGAGCCGCCGTTAGCACCGCCACCACTCCCGCCATGGCCTTCCCTCGCGGCGGCGCGGTGCTCCTCGTAGAGGCTCTTCCCGCGGCTGGCGTCGATGCGCTCGGCGATATGCCTGTCGCGCAGGTCACGCGCCTTGCGGCGCTCTTGGTCGGCGAGGTCGGCGGGGGCGTGGGGCGCGTTGGGGTCGGCGCGGCCGAGGACGGTGTCTTGCAGGCGGCGGAGTTTTTGCTCGGGGGTTTCTGTCCAGAGGGTGGGTGCGGAGGAGGGGTGGGAGGGGTTCGAGGGGTTCGAGGAGGAAGAGGAGGGTTTGGAGGTGAACTTGCGGGCGCGGATGCGGGTGGGGTCGCGCTCGGAGAAGGTGGTTGAGGAGGGGGGCGGGGCGAGCATCCAGTCGTCGCGGCGGGGGATGGAGGAGGAGTTGGAGGGAGAGGGAGCGGATGGGTGGAGAGCGGGGGGCAGGGGGAGAGCGAGGAGCGGGAGGGGAACGGGTGCGTGGAGGAGGGGCGGGGCCGGTGTCGGAGTCGGAGTCGGAGTCGGAGGAGAGGCCGATTTCGTCGGCGTTGGGGGCGCGGGGGGGGGCTGCTGTTGAGGGAGCGCGAGGGCCGAATCGCACGGAGTCAGAGTCGGAGTCGGCGTCGAGGGCTATTTCGTCGTTGTTGGTGGGAGCATCGCGGCGCGGGTGTTTGGGGGGAGGGGAGGCGCGCGTGGACGCGTGGGCGTGGGGATCGGGGGAGTGTTTTCGTTTGGGGGGTTGGGGCGGGAGCTGGGGGCCGATGGAGGACATGGCTGGCGGCCGGGAGCGTTCCCGGATGAGGTCGTTGAGGGAGGAGGATGGTCGTGGTCCTCGGGTTGGGTGATGGTGATGTGGTTATGGTGATGGTGATGGTGAAGGTGGTGATGGTGATGGGAAGAAGTTGGTGGCGTGGCTGAGGTGAGGTGAGGATGGCGTATGGGGCGTGAGATGCAGCCACAGTGCATGGAAAACGGCCGTGTGGCTCAATGGCAGAGCGTCTGACTACGATTCTTTGAAATCAGGAGGTTGCAGGTTCGACCCCTGCCTCGGTCAATCTTTTTGGTTCTTTGCATGATTTTTTTTTGACTGCTCTTCTTCCCTCTTCTGTCGCCTTTCCACTTCTGATTGCAGGAAATGGGAATGTGCGTTCTTTGTGTGCTTGTTTTGCACAGCTGGATGACATTGTGAAGCAGGCAGACTTCATGTGGGCGGGAGGCGGCATCTACATGGTCGGTCTTTGATCCTGCGAACTCTCCCACTTGCTGTCTTTGTGGTACTTGGGAATTGCTGTTCTGTTCAAACAGGAGTGCCTTGTTTGAAAGACAAGCAGAATGGCCTCGATTCTGAGGAATCAGGTGGAGTGCTAGGTTTGGAGAGACATGGACGGGAAGGACTACCTTCTCGGGGAAAAGGGCGAGATACTCCGTACAGGTCGAGATATTGGACCTTCAGCACCTTCAGCAGGCTTCACTATGGACTTGGGTTCCATCCAGGCAACACAGCAGGCGGTCTCTCACGGGGGTTCCAGACCATTGTCTCGTTTTCAGGTGTCCGGAGTTTAGGGTCGGCATGTTAGCAGCTCGTCAAGAAGACCACGGATTCTTGCGGGCACCGCACTTGTCCCTAACGGGTGCCGAAACCGATAGAGCCTTGCCCTCCATGGGCAAGGGGATAGCCCAGGCGGATGCGGGACGGAGTAGCTTTCTTGAGGTCATGGATTGCCGCGCGGGTGTCCACGCCGTAGTTCGGACTACGGGACTTGGACGCACGTAGGGCCGGGAGAGAACACCTTTGAGGAGATGTCTGGTCGCGATCCTTTTGCTCCTAGATGATTCTTTGCTGTGGACAGAATAGGCAGGGATTTTCTCAATCTGCCACGCAAATCTTGGTAGATTGGCTCGCCCCTTTTGTGCCGACCGACCAGCCCCCGATGTAGTAAACAAACTTCCATGCACGCACCTGCTTCACCTTCACGCATCCCACCGCACTAGCAACCACAACAACGCCCAAGTATTTTATACTCTGGTTCTTACTCGCGATTCTTGCCCTCCCCCTCTCTAAGTTCCCCTCACCTCTGAAATCCATCCACTTTGACTTCATCATCCCGCGCTCGCAGCCGTCACCCGACGCATCGGCGTCGACACTTCCCTCGGCTTGCACGAAACCACACCGGGTACAAAACCCCAGAACAGGAATCGAGCCCACCCCGAGAGACCCAGCGTTCCCCCCTGAGACCCAGGTCATCCGCGTGGGGAGGGTTCACGACACGAGGACGGATCGTTTCGTGACATCCACGCGGGCGCGAGCACAGGATGGTAAGAAGAAGGGGCGGCGGGGCGGCAGGCTCCCGCCGAGCAATCTGTGCTACATGCCCCGAACACATCACAACTCGGGCAACAGAGCCGGGGGCCACGATACGGGGCGGCCGCGGAGCTCGCGCCACTTCGTGCCCTCCCATACGTGGTGAAGAGGATGAGAAGTGTCCCGACGACTTTTCCCGATCTCACTTGGCCCCCAACTTTGTCTCTACGTGAGCACGAGACAGAAGCTTTGGAAAGGCCATTGGACCCCGAACATGGCCCCCTTTCCTCTCGAAAGCATCACAGCCGAATCATCCTCTCGTTTGCATCAACACCGTCCATCTTCTACCAGCAAACGCCCATTCAACATATCTGCCTTGCGTCTCTCCCGCTTTTCCTCTCCATCCACCTCCTTGCCTTGCCCCCCTTTGCAATCAGAATCGCAGAGATCACGGGCGGTGGGGCTGCCCGGGGGAAGACGTGATATCTCTTCGTCGAGTTGGACGTTCGTGAGGATGCGGCTCCGTGTGTTATCCAGGAGGGACGGCTGGGCTTTGTCAACCAATTTGTTCTCACTGGGGTGCAAGACAAAGTCCTCTAGCACGGTGTCTGCGTGTCAAACTTTACGGAGCAGCCGGGGGAGAAGGTAGGGGTCAATGCTGTCTCAGAGATGTCCCGCATGTTCATGCTTCCAATCTCAACACAGTGTATACCTAGACTGTCCCAAGAGTTGGCCCTGAACGCTGCCTCTGCGCCGTGGCAGCCATACTGGCACAAAGACCATCATCTCGTCTTCTCTCAGGTCGATAACTGAACTTCATTGTCGTGGATGAGGGGTGCCGGCATGTCGTGCTCATCTGCTCCCTATGGGGGCGCCACTGCTGAACAGGCTGGTTTGAAAAGGGGCTCAGGGTTAGGGTCAGGGTTATCTCAAGTTGTGACGGTCGCAAGTCACCATATGCGCCAGCCCGGTCCAGCTCAAACCAGGATCGGTTTCTTGGGCATGCAATCGTCCGTGTCTTCCATCGAAAACGGCCGTGTGGCTCAATGGCAGAGCGTCTGACTACGAATCAGGAGGTTGCAGGTTCGACCCCTGCCTCGGTCAGTTTTTTATCTTTTTTCTCTTTACGGAGTAGGTTCTCTTTTTTCCCTATTATGATAGATTCCCTGTGCCTGGGAGGGAACAATGCGGCCTTTTCATTTTTCGCCTCGATCAACCTGACTTGGGACCCTCATCGATGCCCTCCTGCCGGACGTAAGAGCCAAAATGGACCCCTTTACATTACCCCCCCTCCCCCCCAAAAAAAGAAAAAAACTCCTACCTATATACACTACCTTTTCCACGGTCGAGCTCTAGGAAGGCAAAAAGATGACCGAGGCAGGGGTCGAACCTGCAACCTCCTGATTCGTAGTCAGACGCTCTGCCATTGAGCCACACGGCCTTTCTGATCCATTGGATGATCTGAGACTCTGTCGGCGGCATCATCAAGTCGCTCCAGGGCCCGGGCTGGGCCTCGAGTGGCCGGCCAGGCCTGACGGGAAGAAAGGATCTTGGAGCCAGTCGGTCTCGAGCCGGGCCTTGAGTTTGCCACTGCCCTCATTCTGCTGCTGCGGCTGCTCCTCCTCCCGCCTCCTCTGCATCTGCGCGTCCCGCTCGGCCCGCCTCGTCGTCACCCACACCCCGAGCTCAGACCAGATCTGCTGCTTCTCAGCCGGCGACAGCGTCGCCGCGAGCCCACTCGTGCTCGCCGCGACGAAGACCCTCGCGCCGCCCCACTCGCCGGGCACGACGCCCATGTTCTCCCCTTCGTCCTGCCACCCGTAGCGGAACGACCTGCCGACGGGCCCGCCGTGGCGCACGCGCCATATGCTCTCCCAGATGCTCTTGCCGACGACGCACATGCTCTCGGGCCGCCAGCGGCGCGCCTTGTCCTCGAGCGCGGCGACGCCGTCGTCCATCTCCCGCTTGCTCAGCTCCGCGCCGTTGCGCGTCGGCCGCGCGACGATGTTGGTGAAGCCGAGGCGGTACAGCTCGGGGAGCTGGCGGTCCTCTTCGGGCCGGCACGGCCGGGGGGTGACGCCGCTCGAGAAGAGGAGCTTCCAGAAGAGGTTCGAGGGGTGCGCGTACGCGTGGCCCCGGCGGGCCGTCTCGATGCCGGGGTTCAGCCCGACGAAGAAGACGAGCAGGTCGGGTGCCACGGCGTCGGGGAGGAGGGGGAGATGCGCGTACGTTGAGGGCGGGGCGTAGCCGGTGCCGGTCCGGGAGCGCTTCTTGGTGCGCGGGGACGACGGTGAGGATGATGTCGATAGACGGCTGCTCTCAGCCGACCTGGACGCGGGGTTTGAAGACGGGGAGGGGCGGCGCTTGGGCGTCCTTGCCCGGGTCGCGCGTGGTGTCTGCGCCGGGGGCATCGTCGCTGTCGACAAGAACGTCCGCGACATTGCTGCTCCTGCTCCTGCTCCTGCTCCTGCTCCTGCCCCCACTCCTCCCACTGCTGCTGCATGTCGTGTGCTTCGCCTCAGCACATTATGCGACGCCGAGGATCCGGATGCCGGCGCCGATGCAGAGAGATACATGAAGCTCTTGAGCTGCAGGCGCCCCTGGAACGTGGCGGGCTTCATGATGCCGTCATCAGCTTGGTCGCTGCTCGTGACAATCGTACTCGTACTGGTCCTCGTTCTCTTCCTCGTCCAGGTAGAGATAGTACTACTGGTAGTAGTGCTGATACTGGTGCCGTCACCGTCTGGTTCACGACTGTCGCCCATTGAGCTGCCCGAGTTGAACCCTGGCAGAACGGATGTGTGGAAGGCCAATCTCGCGGGAGATGCAACGGTCTAACGGCTTTTCAAGAGGTGTGATGAGGATGAGGGGATAGGCAGGTAGATATCTTCTGTGAGGGCATGGGCGGATGGATGGATTGGGATGGATGTCATCGACGTCAAAGAGGGGGGGGAGGGGAAGGGGAGGAGGGGGGGGGGAAGGCCTGACGTGGCGAAGGAGGAACATATGCATGACTAAGCCGGGATACAGGAACACCTACCCTACATACGGCATCTGAAATGCTTCAATTGAACAGTAGACTGGAACATGGCTGGACATTGAGATCGCATCGATGGACTCGAGGAATGCAACGAAGTGATTGCATTTGATTCCCCCCCCCCCCAAGATAGGATGACTTTGGAGGATTGAGGGTCTCCCGCATTGGCGAGACAACTCGGCCCGCCGACAAGGCGCCCGCGGTCATGATGGGCTGGTGGCATCATCATCCAGGAAGCCTCCTAGGTCATGGCTGCGGCCGGGTCGAGAGAGACTGCAGCCACAGCATTCCGAGATACATGTATTCTCCACCTTCCTCCCCCCCTCTCTTTGGCGTCGATGACATCTATCCCATCCATCCATTCCAACCATCCCGACCATCCCCAGTGAAGCCTTCTCGCAGGGTGATGTGGCATCCGGGTAGGTAAGGGTTAGGGTTAGCACCGAACACTTCCCCCCCCCTCCCCCCCAATCTGAGTCATCTGGAGGCGGTCAATCTGAGAACCTAACTAGCGGAACCTGCTGAGGACCCGCTGCGGCTGGATGCCTCCACGCTGAGTCACGTCACTTCCAGGTCTCGACTGGTGCTGACAGAGCCAGGCTGTCCTGCCAACGTTCAAAGCCGAGTTGAAGCTCCTCGACCTTCAACCTCAACCTCATCAGTCCATGCATCCTCCATCCGGCATCCCATGCCAGCCCGGGCTTCCCCCACGCATCCCCCCATGCATCCCCCCCATGCAGCCCTCCATCCACCCCTCTCCCTCCATGCATGTGCGGAACGGGCACTCCCGCAGCGGCTTCCAAACCTCCACCGACCCGATATCGCCTCGGACGACGCACGCACGCACGCTTCTCTCCCATAGGATCATCTGGTCCGGGGAGCCGGAGTGAAGGCTCCTCCCATCGATCCCCCCAACTGCGCCCCCTTCGCCAGACGGACCCTTCTCCTCTCTCCTTGTCCTTCTCGACGCCCACGTCCTCTCCTTCTTCCCCTCGAACGACATCCGATATCGAGCAACTTCAAGCAAGCAAGAGAGAGAGATACAGTCCACATACACCCACATCCCCGCACACACGCACACTCGCATAGTACCCGCATACCGGTACTCGTACGCACTCGCAAACAACATCCACCGTCCAGCCGGGACCGCAGCTTGCGCCCCTTACCGATCCTCCTCGTGCATTGCCTATCGCCTCCCGCCCTACTGCTCGCCTGCCGGGGGCTTAGCTGATACCCGATCTCCAGCTGTCCACCCACCTTGTCGCAGCAGTTCACAAACGTGCCCCTCAAGGTACGGGGCTCACTCCCACCGCATTTCGCGAGTCCATACGCCGTACATCCGCACCTGGACGAGCTGAACAAGCTTCATCCTCCTTGGCCCACGCGGCGCCCTCCGCGATCTCTACCTTGACCTCGTCTCTTGGCTCATCAGCTGCGACTGCCGCCGCCGACTCGGGGCCAGACACCCGCCCTCCACGTCCGTCTAGCTCGACGAATACCTCGATGTCTCGGCGCGATCTCGAGAACCCCGGCGCTGCCCCCTTTCCACCTCCCACCAACTTCTCCACCATGTCCTCCTCGACAACGGTGGGTATATCTACGAGGGACGGCCAGGACAAGCAGCAGCAGAACAACGACCGACCCCCTCCCCTCTCCACCATCCCTCAACACCCCCATCCTCATCCTCATCCTCATCCTCATCCTCATCCTCATCCTCATCCTCATCCTCATCCTCATCCTCATCCTCATCCCCATCCTCACTTCCCTCTCCAGCAGCAGCAGCAACACCAGACCACCACAGCCGCCCTCTTCATCGTCAACAACCCGGCAAGCAAGCCAGCCCTCGAAACCACCGGCCTCATGCAGCACCAGACCCTCCCCTCCAGCGCCCCCCTCGCCTCGCGCTACGCCAGCGAGGCCTTCACCGCGCGCGCCCCCTGGGCCGACGCCAAGGAGCGCATCGTCCGCGGGCCCTTCGACTACGTCGCCAGCCACCCGGGCAAGGACTTCCGCTCCCAGGTCATCGCCGCCTTCAACACCTGGCTCGCCGTGCCCCCTGCCAGCCTCGACGTCGTCACCCGCGTCGTCGGCATGCTCCACGAGGCCTCCCTCCTCGTCGACGACGTCCAGGACTCCTCCGAGCTGCGCCGCGGCTTCCCCGTCGCCCACAGCATCTTCGGCGTCGCCCAGACCATCAACTCCGCCAACTACGTCTACTTCCTCGCCCTCCACGAGCTCCTCGCCCTCGCCAACCCGCGCGCCGTCGACACCTTCGCCGACGAGCTCAAGAACCTCCACCGAGGCCAGGGCATGGACCTCTTCTGGCGCGACACCCTCACCTGCCCCACCGAGGAGGACTACCTCGAGATGGTCGGCAACAAGACCGGCGGCCTCTTCCGCCTCGGCATCAAGCTCATGCAGGCCGAGTCCGCGTCCTCGATCGACTGCGTGCCCCTCGTCAACCTCGTCGGCCTCATCTTCCAGATCCGCGACGACTACATGAACCTCCACTCCGACGAGTACTCCAACAACAAGGGCATGTGCGAGGACCTCACCGAGGGCAAGTTCTCGTTCCCCGTCATCCACTCCGTCCGCGCGGACCCCTCCAACCTGCAGCTCATCAACGTGCTCAAGCAGAAGACCGCGGACGTGCAGATCAAGCGCTACGCCGTCAAGTACATGGAGTCCACGGGAAGCTTCAAGTACACCCGCGAGGTCATCGCCATTCTTCTGACCAGGGCGCGCGCACTCGTTTCGGAGCTCGAGTCCCAGTACGGCGCCGCCCCGGGCCTGCACAAGATCCTCGACAAGATGGTCATAGCCTGAGGTCCCCAGTTTGCGCCTTTGCCCCTCCTCTTTTCATTCTTGATTGATCCCCAATTTCCCCCTATGAATCTCTTTCCTATCTGAGCCATGGTTCGGTGTTTTCTTCATGCCACGGCAGCGATGATTCATGCCTCACCAGCAACCAGAGTGTGGCGTTTGTGTTTCACTCCAGATTTGTTTTGTGTCCTTGTTGATTTCTGATTTCTGAAAGGAGGCATTCCAGCATTTTCCATACAATTTTGCTATGACATAGAATGGAACTTTGAGATATCGTACACGAAGGAAGGATGCGCGCCCGAGTAATTGCAGTAATCGTGAAGCAGCTGATCTTCGTGAGCATGCGCCGTATCTGCCCGGGATATCCCAACTCCAAATTCAAACCAGCCTTTACCAATACACGAGTAACACACGGAAAGAAGAATAACACCAGTAACGAAAAGAACAAGATCCAAGTTCATGACGCAGCAGGATCCGCCGTCGCCGTCCTCTTCACGAGCCTCACCCACCGCCTCCTCCTCCACTCCCCCCTCCTCCTCGCGCCCGCCGCATCGTCGCCCTCCTCCCAGCTCGCCGTCGGCATGACCGGCGCCCTGATCCTACCAGACCCGTGCTCCCCAGCCCCCGCGTCATGAGACAGATGAAACAGATGCTGCTGCTGCTGCTGCTGCTGCTGCTGCTGCTGATGCGCATGGTCCACCACGCCGGTGCGCTTCTCCCTCTCGTTGTAGATGTCGTAGACCCAGCGCTCGCCCTCGGTCTCGACCTCGACGCCCGTGATGATGCGCTCCTCGACCCAGTCCCTGCTCCAGAGGTCGAGCGCCCACTTCTTCTCGCTCCACCCCCAGCCGTCGGGGGGCATGACGTCCTCGAAGAAGCGGGTGCCGCGGGGCCGCTCGCCGGCGATGCGGGCGTGGGAGAGGGGGTCGTAGGGGGAGGGGCAGAAGACCCAGGGCTCCCATTCGCCGGAGCCAGAGTCGCGCTGGAGCTGGAAGATTTCGACTTCGCGGGTTTCGGGGGCGGAGTCGAGGATGACGTCGTTGGCGATCCAGTTGTCGAGCCAGGATTTGGCTTTGCTGCTGCTGAGGATGGGTGACTCGGTTGGGGGGTTGGCGGTTGATGATGTGAATGACGGGTTTGCTGTCGTGGTTGTTGTCGTTGTTGTTGTTGTTGTTGTTGCTGTTGGTGGGGGTGGTGGGGCTGCTGAGGATGAGGTCGTTGAAGCGGCCGTGTGGTTGTGATGGTCGTGGTTGGAAGAGGCAGTGGCGGCGGCGGCAGGGCTTGTTGATGCTGCATTCCCCGTCGTCGTCGTCGTCGTCGTCGTCGTCGGTGGTGTTGTGGTTGTGGTTGTGGTTGTTGTTGGTGTGTTGGCTGCGAGAAAGCGGGCGACGGCAGGATGACCGGAGCAGATACCGGCCCACCCGCCCCCGAGGAAGATCAACCTCCAGGGCAGCACGTGCGCCGTCAGGATCATCAGGATGCCCCCGACGACGAGGAACAGAAAGACCGCGGAGGACAGCGCCTCGTCGCTGAAGTTGGTGAGCGGCACGAGGAGCGCGACGACCTGGTCGTGCCCCTGGCTGAAATCCTCCATGCAGTTCTGCAGATCGCGCATGTTGCGGAAGAAGTCCTTGCTGAGCTCCTTGACGGGGCGCACGGTGACGGCGGGCGCGAGGGGGGGGCCGCGGGGCGAGTAGCCCATCTGCTCGCTCGAGAGGGTGCCCTTGGGCGGGGCCGGGTGGCGCGCGAGGAAGCCCGGGATGAAGGCGCCGAGGAGGAGGGCGAGGACGGGGAGGACGGAGAGCAGGTAGGGGTCGAGGCAGACGAAGGTGTAGGCGGCGAGGAGGGACATGGTGTGGGAGGGGCGGCGCCAGGAGAGGACGCGGGCCATCTGGGCCTGGAAGTGGAAGACGACGCCGATGCGGGCGTTGAAGCGGCGGAAGTTGTTGGACATGGTGGCGAGGGTGAAGCCGGGGCGCTGGTCGTATGCGGTGGAGGCGGCGGCGTCGTCGGCGGAGGCGGCGTCCGGGTCGTCGAGGGAGTCGTGGGTCATGGGGACGACTTGGGACAGGAGTCTGCGGAAAGGGAGAAAAAGGAGGCACGGTCAGCGGTCGACGGGTTTCCTTCTCGTGTTCTTTTTTCTTGTGCTTCCATCCTGGTGTATGCATGTCCCCTCTCGATCTTCGACTGGGGTCATGATGGATGGACTGACCTCTCCATGAGTCGATCTTGGATATGGGCCTTCTCCCTGAGAGCCGCGAGGCTGCCTCGCAAGCCGCTTCTGGTCGGGGGTGCAGAAACCGTGTTGCTGTCGGGGAGCTCGACGGGCGGTCTTGCGCGGTCACGGCTAGCCGCCGCCGACTCGACGGCGGAGTCTTCCATGGCGGGGGCGTGAGGGACAGACGCCGATGTCTAGTCCCCTGGGTCGCATTACACAATTGGAGGCGAAGGAAAAGAGAAAGTTAGAGAGGGATGGAGAGAGGGAGACCCTCGTGAGGGTTGGACGTGGAGGGACGAGGTTGATGCATCGTGCATGTGACGCGCGACGAGGAACTGATGACTTCACTTGTGGCGGTGCGGGCGCCACATCCATGGGGAGCGCCACATCTAGATCCATCCGTGCGAGGGTCTGCATTTACACAGCGGCAACTCACTTCTCGACTCCACTGCATTCGGTATTCGGTTCTTTAGGGGGAATGGACGAGGGAAGACTGACCGGTAGTCTCTCCATCTACCGGTCATTGTATGCAGATGGAGCTTGGGAGGCGATACACGATGAAAGGTTGGGCTGAGTGCATGAACGTCTCGTTGATCTGTGTCACGGCCATTCAAGGTTTGGATGTGTGAAGATGGGCCTCGAGCATTGACTCTGACTTCGTCTCCTCCGTACTCGTGCTTGCGATGATCCCCTCGGCCGCTTCGTCGAGCAATCAAGGCGCATTCCCTGAGGATGTCACCGCTCGAAAGCCGCCTGCAAAGGTGGCCTGGGGACCCAAGTCCTCCACGGAGCACTCGATACCGACATCCCCCGACACCGACCTGCACGCGAGTGACCCGTGCTACGAGGTCAATGCCTCCCAGCTCTGCCTGCGAGACGACATGAACGAGGACCGCTTGCACCGCGTGACGAGCTCGCACTCGGATTCGCACACCGCATTCGTGCCTGCAGAGGCAGACAGACCCCAGGATCGCGCGGACAGACGAATGCGGCTTGATTGGACAGCGAGCCGGGCGAGAGGCAATGGGGGCTTGCAAGCCGGACTGCATGTTGAGTTCGTTGGGCAGGCAGGATACTGGTATATGTACGAGTGAAACGAGGACAGGTATCGTCGCGAGCAGGAGAGGGGGGATTGCCTTTGTAGAGAGGGCCAGAGAGTGATGGTGTGAGAGTGAGGGGAAGGGGGGAAAAGGGGTAACAACGGCAGCAGCAGCAGCAGCAGCGAGACACGAGTGGCTTCGTCGTGCTTCGCTGTGCTCCCTTGACGAGCGTGCGTGCATGCATGATGAGCTGTGTCGTCGGATGCCACAGCAACGACGGGGGAGCTGTCGAATGGGAGGGGGAGAGGCAGACGCGGGATCGCGGGGATCTGCAAGTGCAGAGGTCGAGGCAGCACCGGTGGGACTTCTCGTCGCCCCGTGGGTGTCCTGGGTGCCCTGTGGATGCGCTGTGGATGTGGATGAGAGTGTCGTCGCCTGGGAGGTTGGCTCTCCTGAGGTGGAGGAAGCATGTGGATGTCCTGGGTCGTTTCGACGTCCCCTCCACTGGCATGCTGTACGAGTACAAGTAGGAGGACTCCGTGCTTCGTACTGCTGCTTATGTCTTTGTGCGAGTCGGAGATCGGCTGAGGGAGATCGAGGAGGAGGAGATCCATGGGAAGACGACTGCTTCTCCCCCTCCTCCTCCTCCTCCACCTCCGCATATGGCTGCCAGAGTTGCGTCTTTGTGCAGATGCAAAGGGGAGGTAATCGTACCGATACCCGTACGAGTGCATGTGGCATTTCCCCTCACAGGTTACGTGGATGTAGGTATTGAGGTAGTAGTAGTACTAATCGGTACTCGTACTCGCACAAATTGCATCAGTTCACGAAAAAGCCTCGAGGCGAGCGACAAAAACGTCATTGTCTGCTCTCCTTCCTTCTTTGACGTTAGCAGATCGAGCCGGGAATGGGGAAGCAGGCAAGAAGGGAAAGCACGTGTCTTGAAAACGACATGGAGCAGGCGCGACGGTGGGGGGCCACTAGCACCTTCAAGCTCCGGGGAGTGGTGGGCCGTGGCTTCCCTTCCCGCGTCTTCCCCGGGCCCATCAAGGGGGCACCGAATACCTTGCAAGAGGGCAGGAAATACTCCGTAGAAGCATCCGCTGTACATAGTACGGAGTAGTACTCGTACCTCTACCTGAGCCGTCGAGGGAGGGAAAAGAGTCACCACTGCAAGGACGAGGGTGAGTAGGTAGTAGTACTTAGTAGTACGGAGTACAGGGTACAGGGTACAGGCACTTCGTATCTTGAGCTTCCTTTGGGATGGAATGGAGTGCTCCGCACCTTCCAGGAAATCGAGAGCTCTTGTGGCCTGGCCTTCCCCATCCTGGATTGATGCTTCCAAGACGGCAAGAGCGGGCGATGCACCGAGCATTCGCTGCAAGAACAGAAGGAGGAGGAGGAGGAGGAGGAGGAGAAGGACAAGAGAGAGGGCAAGAAAGGGAGAAAGAAAGAAATCCCATCATTGATGGATCGATTGCTGACATCCAGAGAGATAGATGGGCATCTGAAAAGGTCAATGAGAGGAAGCATTCCGAGTGGCACAATCCGAGGGCGAGATTGCCACCGGACCCCGTCCCGGCGCATGGATGGGACGGCGGGACGCATGGGCGAATCAAGGCGGGACGACTCGACGGGGCGGCCGTGGATGTCAAATGACAAGGGAATGAAGAAGGGCGATCGTGGCTGCCATGGCGTCCAGATAGACTTTTCCCTTCCAGGGCCGCGGAGCGTTGTCGCGGAGGAAACAGACCGGCAGGGAGATCGCTCCAGCTCACCTCGACGCAACCCGTTGGATCCATGTACTCCGTACTCCGTAGAGGTATCCATTTGGATCTGACCTCTACTTACTCCGTAGTACGAAGTAGTACCCCCTACTCCGTACGAGTACTGCAGACCCAGCCCGTTACAGGACGAGCACGGAGTCGTGAGGGTGAGAGAGAGTGAGGTGAGACGTGGCCGGGCGAGGAGCAGGTTCAGACACGTTTCACCCGCGTGCCCCTGGTTTCCAGTGGCCGCGACGGTCATTTCTTCTGCTGGTCCTTCTACTCGGCAGGGAGGGATGATCTGTGCTCTGTAGAGGTACTACTCCGTACTCCGTAGAGGTAGGAGTTGAGAGCCTCACGGCGGTCACGGTGGTAGATGGACCGCGGTCATTCCATCATGCTCCCGTTCGCATCTTCTCAGGTGCTCTGCCGAAGGACATCATGGTATGCAGCTACATACATCCTCAGCTGGACGTCCTCGTATGGATGTACGAGTACGAGTACGAGTACGAGTACGAGTACGGAGCATCGACGATAGATCACGAACCGAGCTGACACCTGGGCTCGTGGCCGTAGCGCCCATCCGCTGCGCGTCAGCAGGCTCCATGCTCCTCAATCTGGAGCCCCTGCGTCTCCAGATCCCGGCCTTGTCCCGCGGCGGGCGGTTCGGGGTCCTTTGAGCGCTGCCGACCCTATCCGCGAGAGGATGGATGGATCCATGATCACTTCAAGTCCATCGACGAAGCTGGAGCACACTGAAACCGAACCTCCCGCAGGTTTAGTACAGGTAGTACCTCTACCTACTACTACTAGTACTAGGTACAAGGCATACGGTACTCCGTAGAGCTCGTACCCTCTTGAACGTCAAGATGCAGAATGGCATGCAGACCAGCTCATCTTGCGACGGCAGGGCCGTTTGTCGACCTCGGGAGACTGCCCATGACAGCGGCGTGTGGCGTCCATCTGCTCATCTCCCAAGCCATGGATTCCTGGGTGGATGGCTTGGATGCCAGAGCCGGTGGTGTCGAGGCAGAGGCAGAGGCAGAGGCAGAGGCAGAGGCAGAGGCAGAGCTTGAGGCAATTCCAACGTCTTACTACAAGTACTCCTCCGTACTGCTACTATCTGCACAAGGTCACTGCACCTCATCCTGTGCCGAAACCAGGCGTGGCGCACCAGGTCGCGGTACGAACCAAGTGATAGCGAGAGCCACTACTAAGTACTACTACTACCTACTACTACTCCGTAGTACGGAGCACAAACCTTACCTAGAAGGCTGTCAGCCCCTCCCAGTGCGCCGCCATCCACTGCAACACAGCGCGTCGCAAGACCTGAGATCGGGATCGCAGCGGGTTCCTGGACCGCACGGCAAGACGGGCGAGTCCGAGATACATCTCGCCTGTTCCCGCGCCTTGTTCCTGGTACTTCGTAGTACTACCTCCTGTTAGTACCTGTACCTATACGGAGTAGTAGGCACCTCGCTCGACGCTCGCGACTGTCACTGCACTTTCCGCCCAGAGCCTCTCGCAATCCGGGATCCGTCCTCGTCTCCGAACGATCCGCCCCTGCTCAGGTATCTCTTCGCAGCTTCCCCCGCCGAAACGGTACATCGCGCATCGCCCTTCAAGTTCAATGTTGGTCCCGCCAGCGACGGGCGATGCAACGGCAGACCATCACGAACAAGTACTCCTCGTACTCTGAGTACTACTGTAGGTTCCTCTACCTCCACCCGTATCTTCCAACACGTACTCCGTACTCTATACCTAAGTACCTAGTAGTACCTCCTCTCCTCCAGGCCATCACCTCCATCACCTCCGCGATCATTCATCGATTGATCCCTCCAGCTCTATCCATCCATGTCCATCCCAAGGCCAGCCCTGATCCGCACGCAAGCTGCTCCAGAGTCTCTCTCTTTCTCTGACGGACGCCGTGCGCCCTCCAGCTCCTCGTCCTCTCTGTCTTCCACTCCGTCCTTCATTTTCGCCCTCACCCACATCCTTCTCTTTCCATTTCTCCCCATTGGGACCTGCAGAGATCCAACGGCGTGCGGCAGCCTCTCCCCCCCCCCCCC
>NIGD01000001.1:6115458-6127513 GCA_003055185.1 Escovopsis sp. TC
GGGAGGGGGGCGGGGTAGAACAGGGAGTTGGGAGTAGGAGAAGGGATAGGGGGTTAGGAGAGGGAGGAGTATGGCATAGGGAGTATGGAGTAGGCAGAAAGGGGCAGGGGCCTTGGGAGTCAAGAGTGGGAATACTAGAGGGCGTAGGAAGTAGGGGGTAAAGAAGGGAGGGAGTGAGGAGCAAGGAGTAGGAAGCAGGGAGGAGGGAGCCAGGAGTAGGGAGCCATGAGTAGGGAGCCGTGAGTAGGGAGTCAGGAGTAGGGGGTTCGGAATGAGGAACAGGAAGCACGGAGGAAGAGGCAAAATTGGGGGGGCAGGGGATATGGCATGGGAAGGTAGAACTCCGAGTCGTTAGAAGTGAGTCGTTAGAAGTACAGAGCAGAAGCTACAGAGGAAGATTCATGCACAGGCTGGACGGAGAATCATGCGGCGTTAAGAGGGGGCTTTGTCGACGGAATGTCCTGTCAAAGGTGGGCTCTCTTGAACCGGTGCTATTTGGACTGATACGACGTCCATGAGCTGCATGAGGGGGCGTATGGGATGCGCGAGACTTCTCCGGTGTGAGAGGGTGGATATAGAACCGGTTGTTGGAAACGACGCCAAGGCAATCGAAGGCCCGCGTGGAAGCCAGAACTATCGGAGAGCCAGCCTGCTGCAAGGATACGGGGACACACGAAGCACGAAGCAGTCCCTGGCGAACAAGCACGGCTGACGGCTCGTTCTGCTCGGTTCTGCCGGGCTGCATGAACGGCACGAGCACGTTCGCGTGGATGGCTCGCGGTGTGGGATCTGGACTGGGGCGTGCGGATCTTCTCTATCTCGATCGTTGTCGGGGTTGATGGGTGTCGTGACGGATCTACGGAGTACTTGTAGAGGGGAGCGGACAGGGGTGTGATGGGTAGACTAATAGTAGTAGGAGGAGGGGGGGGGGAGGGGAGACTGGGGCGGGATTCTTTCGATAGTCTCGTGGGATTTCGTCCTCCGGATATGGTTCTCCGGATGTGGATTCTCCCAGCTGACGAATTCCTTTCCCGTACTCCGGATGTGGAATCTCCCGGCCGGTCACGGATGGGCACGGCGAGACTCGGCTGACGATGGGAGGCACGGGATTCCACAACATACCACGGGCTTTACGGATGGCGAAACGCCCAAGTCTACATGGTCGGGACGGCTTGGACCTGTGTAGCTATCCAGGGATGTCGGGAGCGAGTGAGTGCTGGGCTGCAGGGGAAGGTGATGTCGGCAGTCAGGGCAGTGCTGTTGTCCGTCATGTCGTACTTGGTGAGGCAGCGCGGGGGGGGTTTGGTGGAGGAGAAGTAGCAGGAAGAGTTAGGCATGTCGAGCAGGGCGGATCGTCTTCCGTCGAGGCGTACTCGGGGCAAGGGGCAGGGCCATTGTTGCGTTGCTGGATTTTCGTCAAAAAAGGGGGTCCCATTTTGTGCTCGGAAGGATGGGTATTGTGATATGCGTAGACTCGAAGGGGTCATGGACTATGGAATCCAGAAGACGTGCCAACGCAAGCAGAGCCCACACCCCCCGCCTCATCCCATCGAGCCCATCCCCATTTCGTACTTGGCACGTGGGATAAAACCACGTGGAGCGGCGGGTGGGGATGCGAAAAGTGCGGGCTCGAGGGCCTGGATGGCATGGATGGGACACGGCGCCGGCAGTTGATCATGCCGTGTGCATCTCGCATTCAGGAGCAAAGTGTGCCCTCCATGCCGCGACGTCCGGCGTGGCCCGGTCGTCCGAGAGGTCCACGAGCATCGGAAATTCCGATGCCACTGTCGCGGTAAAACATCCATGCCTCATTATAGGGACGCACCTTCTGGGCACTGTGGACTGTGAGCCGAGTGGGTGTACGCTGGAGAGGTATGCGGTGTCGGGCTGATCTTCGTGAGGGGGCGAGAGGCAGAGGCTTCTTCCTTTTTTGTGAGGCCTAGAACTGCGAGGGGACTTCACAGATCCCGGTGGAGGGGGGGGGGGGGGGGGGGGGAGGGGCGGGGGGGGGGGAGGAGGGGGGGGGGGGGGGAGAAGAGGCAACGGGGAAGATGAGGGAGCGAGCAAGTCCTACGACGTTGGAATATCTCGGCCTGCTTGAACCCCTCTTCGACCAGGGGCCAGATGATGACTGCAGGGGGCGCTTCGTCCATGGTTCTTGTCATCATGGCCGAGGGCGAGACGTCTACTCCGTACTGCATGAGGAGTAAGCAGTGACGAGAAGGAGAGAGGAGTGACGAGCGAGGAGTGCCAAGTGGGCGTGGGGAGTGGGGAGGAAGGGAGGAAGGGAGATGGAGACTGCGGACCATACATGCAGTCCGCGTGAAACATGAAGTAGGCATGCACGGAACTTGGAGCTCGTCATGGCCCGCCCCGCGAGCCGGTGGCGCCGTGAGTGCTGGCGTCGAGACCGAACAGAGCGCGGGGAACACTGCTTTCGGCCGTGGATCGCGGTTCCGGGCCGGCGAGCAGCCGAGATCGTGCAAGGGCGGGGTGAGATGCCCAGACACTGCAAGTGCCTGGATGGACAGACGCCAGTGTACGTCATGTTCCATGCTCGGGTTTGGAGATGCTTCGTTGTAAGGGGGGGGGTGGTGGCTGGAAGTGGAAGCATGCGGAGGGGGACGACCAAGAGAGCCGAGACAGACACACGCACACGCACGAGTCTATAGATATGCATATGGAGACGTACATACTCCGTACACACAGAGAGAGAGAGCCAGAGAGTGTGAGTGCGAGGTCTGTACTCGTGATGTACGGAGCGATCTGCATGAAGGCTTTGCTTATGGGCTCTGTCCTGCCAGGGGAATGCTCGTACTCGTACGAGTACGTGTGAGGTCGTGGGAGGGGAGCAAGAGTCGGTCAGGCAGATGCCAGGGAGGGCGTGATGGCCGTCAACAAGTCTATGTCTGTGAGGACGGGGGCAGGAAATCCACGAGGTGGTGACACTCGGCGGCGAAGTGACACTTGACAGCCAGGCGGGCTTCAGCTTCGAGGCTGCCTCTGGACTCGGAGGGAGCTCCTTTGACTTGTGCTGTTTTCCAGCCAGTGCTGCATCCCGAGGCAGCTCGCGACTACGAGAGTATGAATGGACTTTGACCCGGTCAGTCACGGTGCGGCATATCCAGTTTCGACGTAGAGGGATTGCGCTACCAGGAGTGCCAGCTGCTTGCCAAGTGTTCCTTCGTGTGGGGGGCGCCGTGGCCTTGGCCGGGAGGGGGGGGGAAGGGATAGTGCTATGATGAGGGCTAATTTGTCGTGAGGGGAGGGAGAAAACGCAGCTGTGCCTAGTGGTCGAGGTGTGCTCCAAGTACGGAGTACTCCGTACAAGTAGATGAACAGAAGGGGTGGTCAGGGTCAGGGTTAGGGTTGATGGACCCAAGCGTTCGGAGTGGGCTCGTGTGTGTTTCCATGTGCGCCGTACCGTCGCAAGGGGCAAAGGGGCAGGCCGTCGTCGGCTCCGGCTGGCCGGCGACGAGCAACGGCGATTTCGGGACCAGTGTCGATGATTTCCCGATCGGCGCCCGGCAGTGATCGTGCTCTGCTCGGTGGCCTCGGTGCGCGCGCAGCGGCCAAGATCGTGCGTGCTGACTCTGGCTGACTCTGGCGGCGAGATCCGCAAAGGCAAGGGGTCCCTTCAGCCTTACCGAGGTGGTGGTGCTACGGAGTACGGAGTACTCGTACAAGGACAAGCACGAGCAGGAGCACGGAGTAGTACGGAGTACGGAGTACAGGTACCGGTAATGTGCTCGGTGAAGTCGACCTAATTACTCCGGAATGTCGCCAACTCTTCTCTAGAAGCTCCAGGCGTCCATGACAATGACAGCAGCTCGCATGGAGTGCGGGAAGTGCTGGTACCTCCGACTCGGAGAAGACTGGACTCTGCCCAGCTGGAGGGATCGGAGTATGGAGTACGGAGTACCTTAGTACTACTCCGTATAGTACTACTCCGTAGTAGTAGTGCCTACGATACATCAATGTACTTGTCGTCGGGCCGCTCCTACCAGGGATATCCTGCCATCAATTGCAAGTACTCCGGCATCTTGATCACTCTTGCCCTTTTCGTGAATAGTACTACTCCGTACTGCTGTCCGAGTGCGGAGAATTCACAATGTCCAATCCCCCCCCCTCTTTCCTCGCCTCCGCGATCCTCTCGCTCGCTCTTTCCATCCTCATCCCCGACCAGGTGGATGGGGGAGGGAGGAAGGAGCGAGCGAGACAACAAGGGAAGGGACGAGCAAGAAACGAGAAGGAACGAGCGAGGACAAGGCAATGAAGCAATGGGAGGAGGGAAAGTCTAACCATGGATGTCATCGAGACAGAAAGAGAGAGAAAGAGAGAGAAAGAGAGAGAAAGAGAGAGAAAGAGAGAGAGAGATGACCGACCCTCAAGAATCAAAACAACGTGGAAGCCCACATGATACTCCGTAGAGGACTCTTACCCGGAGAGGGCTCAGGCAGCACCTGGACATTCCTCTGCTGGGACCCTCTCATCATCCCTCCCATCTCGCCCATCTCGCCCATCTCGCCCATCTCCACCCTCATCTCCCTCTCCATCTGCATCTTCTCCATCTCCCTCGGCCTCATTCGCCCTCGACGCGGAGACAGCTTTCATCAGGCCCATGCAAAGTCTCCTCCTCCTCCTCCTCCTCCTCCTCCTCTTCTTCCTCCAGCTTAGCCTGCTTATCCTGATCATCCTCCACAGCCGCCTCTTCCTCCTCCTCCTCGGCTTTATCCCACATTCTCATCGGCCGACTCCCGAACTCCGCCTGCCCCCACGCAGTCCCTACACCACGACACATCTATCCGTCCGTCTCTCCGGCAATCCGTAGTGCTGCCTGTGGTTTGTGGTTGTCCCTCACTCCATCACCAATGCAAAGTAGTGCTACAGAGTACTCTTACAAGTGCGAGCGCCACTCCTCGCCCCTGAGCCACCGAGTCTTCCGAAGATCTCGCCTCTCGACCGTGTCCCATTACCGCCTTTCTCCGCAGCCTCTCGGCCTCTCATCAGTCGTCAGTCGTCAGTCGTCAGTCGTCAGTCGTCAGCCGTCAGCTGTCAGCAACTGACGCCCTCGGCTGCCCTCGTCAACCCAGCAGAGATCGCCCCTATGCCCTCTTCACCCGGGCCGCCCCCTTGACGGCTGCCATCACAGCTCCGCTCTCCCTCGCGGCATTCGATCCGGCCTTCATCCGCTCTCTCTCCCCTTCGATTGCCCCATTGGGTCTCATCGACATCCCGGATCGTAACAAGCAAGGGATCCGGATCATGGCTGACGACTTTGACCACACACCCACGCCGAGCGGCCGAACCTCTCTGGCCCAGCTCAGGCCCCATCTCGAAGGCCTCGACTCCACGTCCAAGCCTGCCGCCTCACTCGCCTCCCGACACCACCTGCTCAAACCTTCAGCCAGAGGCCACGCCCCGGTGAACAGAGAGGCGCCCGCGCCGCCTGTAGTCAGCCAGCCCTCCTCTCCCACGGATGGCATGACCCCTCCAGTCCTCTCCACCCAACAGGAGCACGAGAACAGAAATTCACCGGGCGCCATCCTCGACCTGGCTGCATCCAGCGCCGCCCTGCCGCTGGCCTCCATCAAGCAAAACCTTGTTCGCAACGCAGACAGACATCCCCTGACGCCCCAGAGCCGGCGTCTCGGACGCCATCATCCCGAGACCACGGCCACGGCTACGGCAACAGCCACGCCTACCGAATCGGCCATGGCTGCTGGAACAGCCACGATGCCAGGCATGGCCGCGGCCGACTCGCGACACGACCCCGGCCGGGACAACGGCTCCCCGAGGACAGCTGTCCACGACTCTCCACTCTCCCCCGAGGGCGAGGGCGAGGTCGAAGACGCCTGGGACACCAGCACCGATGCCAGGGCTCTCTCCCGCCGCAGCGTCTCCTCTGCCACCGTGCCCTCCTCGCGGAGCTCCGACACCTCGACCGTCCTGCACGGCGTCGTGTACCGCGTCCTGGCCGATGGCAATCTCGAGGCGACCAGGGTCAGGGTTCCTGCCCATCCCCACAAGGGTCACAGCATGGCTGTCAAGGTTCGCCCTGCTTTCCAGCACCACCCGATGCACGATCACGCAATCTCGCGCGCGTCGGCCAAGACATTCGACGCAGCGCGAAAGGTCCGCCCCTTCGATCCCGAGTTCGGCGATGCCACCGCCTCGGCCCAAACGCTCAACTTGGGCCATGTCCGCGGGCAGAGTGTCGGAGGTGTGGTAGCAAACGCCAGAAATACCAACCCCGCCGCCGTCACGAAACCCATCAGGCATCAGCAAAACAAGGCGCGGCCCCTCGCGGATGACGCGCGCTCTTAGGCCGAGACGGCCTCCGCGCGAGATGCTGGTCGCGAGCCTTCCTCTCGACAGCCTGGTCCCGTCTTGCACGTCCCGTCATCGCCCTCATCACAGTGCCAAAGCGGCTCCTCTAGCGGCGCAGAGTCGCATCACTGGCATCACCACTTCCCCAGCAAGGCCCACCCGTACACGGACCAGCTCCCTCCCCCTTGCGGCATCCCCCAGTCCCTCAGAGATTGCAACAAATGTAGCACGTTGGCAAAGGAGGAAGCCAGAGCGGAGCACCACCGGCAAGACGTCAGGGACTCCAAGGGTCTGTCGCACGAGCTGCATGGCCTCGACGATCTCCAGCCCCGGCCGGCTCCCGAGCATGAGGGTTTCATCCATTCCCCCATGCCCCTTGCCCAGATTCGTCCTCTCTTCACCGGGCCGGGTTCGGGAAACTCGGAGGACGCCGAGTTCGGCTTGGTCAATCCCAGGGTCTCCTAGCACGGGACGGACTCGGAATCGCTCCTGCAACAAAACCACGGCGGGAACAGGCGGGGAGCTCGCTATCGTCACTCGACTGTCGACGACAACAACGACGACGACGACGTTGATGACGACGATGACGACAACGATGACGGAGTCTCGGACGTCGGATCGCAGGGTCAGACGAGCTCCTTTCGATCCTTCGTGTCGACCCTAGACTACAAGCGCACCTCGCAGTGGTTACGAGAGATCCTGACCAACCCGGAGACGTACACCACCAAGCTCACCGACCTCCCGGAGAACCGCTGGAACAAGAAGGGCTCTCATGGTGACAGGCAGCCGTCAGACTCCCTCACGACCAGCCTTCTCCCCTCTCGCCGTCTCACGGCCTTCTCGGCGCAATCGGGCAAGTCCGAGCCCAGAATCGACGCCGTCGTGTTCAAGCAGGCCGTCAGCGATCTGGAGAAGCTCATGAACGAGGCCTTGTCTCTCGCTGCCGAGGTCGTCGAGGACCCCCAGAGCCTGCACTGCCACGACCATACCCGCCCATCCATCACCCTCCAGCCTCGCTGCGTCGGGCCGCCGGGCCGTTCAGAGAGCCGCGGAGAGCATCATCAGCGCGCCGCGCCCCAGGTGGCTGCGTCTGCCGAAAAGGTTCAGGACGGCGGCCGTGAGTCGTTCTTCGACGTCGACCTCGGCGAAAACAGGCCCCCCCAGAGACCGCCTTGCCATCATGCCGCGACGTTCGCGGGCCCTCCCGAGAGGCCACGCCTGAGTGAAATCGTGCAGCACCGATCCGGCGAAAGGGGCCACTCTACCAGCGGAAGCTTTGGCACGCAGGTCATCCGCGCTCGCGCCGTCCGGGCCTCGAGCGATGGGATAGACGAGACCTATCTGCGCCGGCAAGCTCCTCAGGGCGCGAAGCCCGAGGCCCAGTCGCCGAAGTCCCGGCAGAGGGGCCCTGCGCGAGCGGGGGGCTCGAGCGGCCAGCGCCGCGCCAACAAGATGCACGCCTCGCACGATCAGGGGTCGGGCGAGGATGACGCGGCCGGTCGCGACGCTGCGGGGCAGCAGATGCGTGGCACTCAGAAGATCAGTCTCCGCAAGAGATCGCATGTCAGTCTGCGCGGCGCCCAGGCCTTCAGCCTCGCCAAGTCCCACAAGAGACAGCCAATCGCCAGGGACTGGTCGCCCATGCGCAAGAGGTTCGTCGCGGCGGTTGCCTGCCTCAGCACCGCGCTCGTCGGCGCCCTGCTCGGCATCTTCGCCGGCCTGGTCCCGTCCATCCAGTACTACATCATCGATCAGTCTCACGCGACCGTGCATGGCAACACGGGCTGCTTTCTCGGCCTGGCCCTGCCCACCTTCTTCCTCTGGCCGCTGCCTCTGCTGCACGGGAGGAAACCGTACATCATGTCGAGCCTGGTGTTGGCCATGCCGCTCCTGTTTCCCCAGGCGCTCTCCGTACAGACACAACGGCTGACCAACACGGCCTCGTGGAGGGCCATGCTCCTGGCATCGCGGGCAGCGATGGGCGCCTGTCTCGGGTTCGCCAGCATGAACTTCCACGCCATCTTGATGGACATGTTCGGAGCCTCGCTCATGAGCGCGAATCCCCATCAGGAGGTCGTCGACGACTACGACGCCCGACGGCACGGGGGCGGCATGGGCGTCTGGCTCGGCATCTGGACATGGTGCTGGATCGGTTCGCTTGGCCTCGGCTTCCTCATCGGCGCCTGCGTCATCGACCGCTACCCCCCGACCTGGGGCTTCTACATCAGCATCATGATGATCGCCGTCGTGCTGTTCCTCAACGTGGTCTGTCCCGAAACCCGCCGTTCCGCCTACAGGCGCTCCGTCGCCGAGGTGAGGTCCGGCGGCGACATCTCCCGCAGAGTCGCCCGCGGAGAGGTCATGATGCACAGGGTCAAGACGGGCCCCAAGTGGTGGGGCCAGGAGATGGCGCACGGCGTCCTTTTGTCGCTCGAGATGCTCCGCCAGCCCGGCTTCACCATCCTGGCGGTCTACTCCTCCTGGATCTACGCCCAAGTCGTGCTCATCATCGTGCTACTGGGCTCCTTGGCGTCCAGGTACTACAAGCTGCGGTCTCCCCACGTCGGCCTCCTCGTCGGCAGCGTCGCCCTCGGCGCGTTCCTCGCCATTCCCTTCCAGAAGGCCAGCCTGTTCTCGCGATCCAGGCAAGCGCAGCTCAACACCAACTAGGAGACGATGCAGAAGAAGTTTGCCTGGTCATCCCATTTCTTCCGCCGCACCGTCTTCACGATCTTGCTTCCCCTGACGGGAATCTGCTACGCCTCCGTCTCCTCCGGGCCGCCCATCAGCATTGCCGTTCCGACCGTGTTCGCCTTCGTCGTCGGCTTCCTGTCCTGCCTGGCCGTCGCCGAGTGCCTCGGGCTCGTCATGGAGTCCTTCGACACGTCCGACCTGCTTCCAGGGATGACGGGCCGTCAGCGGGACAAGAGCGGGAACATCGAGAAGAGGACGAACTACTCCTCCTTTCCGAGGGTCAGTGCCGGGTTCGCCATCATCCAGACGCTGGCTTTCGTGTTTGCGGCCGGCGCGAGCGCCCTTGGGGGGACCATCACGAGGACCCTGGGCCAGCAGGTCACGACGGGCGTGGTCGCGGGAATCCTCATGCTCTTCACCCTCATGCTCCTCCTGGCGCTGGTACGATTTACCGATGTCCAGATCATCCCGAGCTCCAAGTTCGAGGAGATGGACCGGCTCATCGAGGCCCGGCGGTCGTCCACTATTCGGAGGGCCTCGATGCCGCACGACATCGGCGCGGTGATCGCGGAGGAGAAGGCATGGCGCCCGGCCATGATGGGCAACCCGATCGGCAAGAAGCGGAGGATGAACATCCTCGAGCTCGGGGGAAAGACGCGCTGGCAGGAGATCCGAAAGAAGAACAAGCTCATCGACGCCAACGCCCATCTCAACCGCGCGGCATGGGACCAGGGCATGGAGGCCTTGGACGATCAGCTGAGCGACATGCAGCGGGACGTGCAGGACTTTCTGGGGGTCGGGAGCGTCAAGAAGCGCGGGTCGCGGCGCCTGCGCCGGTCCGACGGCGCCAGCGATTCGACGCAGGATGTGGAGATGGAGACAATGGGCAACGAGGGGGGGGCCTCGAGGCGCTTCGTGGAGAGGGAGTGTGTCATGAGCCAGACCGTGGCAGAGGGTGAGGAGGATGGTGGCCGGCGCGTGTAAAGGGGAGGCGAACCTGTACCGAAGAATGACGATGAGCAAGACTGGGACTCCTAGAAATCCTCGCCCGTTTGTATTAGCATGAATGATTACTCAGTATGAGTATGTGTCTCTTGGCCAATGTGCTGATCGCCAAGGCCTGTCTTTGTCTCAGCCACAACCTATTTACGGCGCTCGCTGCCGAACAGTATGTGCCGAGTGGCTGTGTCTCCTTTCTTCTGTTGAAGAATTATCGATATGTTTGTAGTACTACTAGTAGTAGTTGTTCAGATTTTGTCTCTGTTCCATCCTTCATTAGGCATTCCCTGATACCATGTGACTGAGGGGGCGCGTCTGTTGTCTTTTCTCTTGCCATATCCCTGGAAACGTGTGTACTCGAACTCGTAGTGGCCATTGGCCCCCTTTTCGTCTCAGGCGTGGAGACCGAGATGCCGAGCAAAGCGCGTTTCTTCTCTTCTTTCTCCAGGGGAGATCGCTCAGAATCCGCGTGCTGCGGAACTCCTCATAAGGCGTGTCCAAGAGTGCATAGGCCGTACTGGCCACATCAATATCAATACCTCGTGTTCACGGAGATTCATTTCTCAGATTCCCCGACGAATTCCTGAAATCTGTGTATCTACTCCTAGACTTGGTCTGAAAGCCTCCCGGGAATGTAGGTACGCCTAAGTAGTGGTACTGAAGTTGCAGTCCGAGATCTTGTGCTCGTCATCCTCGCCGAGATCCGGTCGTCGTCGTTCCATCTCAGCATCGACTTCCTCCTATGGCCTGAGAAATGTTCTGAATGAACGAGTGCTGGGGAGGGGGTCCGCGTCTGCAGGCAGTTCCTGGATTGTGTGTACTTGACGAGGGGACGCATCTCGCCCTATGATGGATCAACTTGTCTATAGGGGCCTTCTTGGACTGCGTGTGCTTGGATATCGGCCGTGTGTCCTGTTTCTGCAGTCAAGCCGGATGTGCTGGTCTTGACTTCCGTCGGTATGGTCGTGGTCGTTCTGGGAAATGCACCTCCTATTTCTGGCGGTTTTCTTGCGCTGGAAATAGGGGCTGGGGTCAAGGTGAGGAATGGGGTCTGTGCCAGGGTCAGGGTTGCGGTCAGGGTTGCAGTCAGGGTTGCGGTCAGCGTTGAAGTCAGCGTTGAAGTCAGGCTGAAGTCAGTTGAAGTCAGGGCTAGGGTTAATGTCAGGGTTAGGATCGGTGTATCTTTTCAAGTCTCGCTTTCGATGGCATCGCCTGTTACCAACCTGAACTTCCTCTCGTTCAAGCCTCGTAGCCGTTCCATGGATGCTCTCCTTTGTCCGATGGCTACCACATCGATTTACTTCATCTTTCTTCACTGGCCTTCTCGCATCCCCAATTTCATCTCCTCTATTGACCTTTTCCCTTTCACACTCTGAGCTTGCTTCCATTGAGTTCGTCTCGTCCTCATCGTGATCCATTCAAGTGATTTCCATTTGCCCCATTCTAATGGTCGTTTGCCCTGTTGAAACAAAATAGTCTTTCATATTCATAAGGTGTTTTCCTGCAAGCCTGTGGATAATCCATCACCCTTTTCATGGTATATTCAGGATATCCTTCTCCAGTACTAGTATCCAGGCCTGAAATAGCAACGCTACTTTTACTCCTTCCTCTGGTAGATGGTCTTCAACCCTGAAGGGTCTTCATAATCTTCACTCTCTTCAATAGTGAGATAGTCTTCAACCCTGAAACGGTCTTCATCATCTTCACTGTCTTCAATCCTTGAAATGGGTCCGATGATCTTCACAGTCTCCAATCCCTTAGACCGTCGACCTGCAACCCTGTGGTCTCTAGTCTTTTCCCCCATCACCACGCCATCACTGCTCCTCTCGACCCTCAGCCTCGAGGCCTTGCCGGCGCCAGTCTGAGTGGGCGGTAGTCAATTGCGACGGATTCGGCAGGGCCATGACGGCGGCGCGGTCGGCGCCGAGGCGTTTCGCGAGGAGGGTGGATGTGGAGGATGACGCAGAGGGAGGAAGGGATACGGCGGTGGAGGAGGAGGAGGAGAATGCGGGGGAGGGGTAGCGGGGAGGTT
>NIGD01000001.1:6131808-6151016 GCA_003055185.1 Escovopsis sp. TC
GGGATTTCATCAAACCCTGGAAATTTTGTCTCCTTCCCCCCCCCCCCCCCCCCTATTCCCCCCCCCCCCCCCCCGGCTAGGGCCCAGCAAAACAGGTCGAGGCCTTCATACAACGATCTGCCGCCGCGTCTCTGCATCTGCGGCCTGGGTTCCAAGATGTCACGGCGCCGCGTCCTTCCGGCCCGGCTGCGGACGTGTCGTCGCTGACGATCGTCAGCCTGCCATCGGTCGCGAGGCCGTGTAATGGCTTGCCGTCCGCGGGGCGCTTCCCTGCATATGCGTACCAAGGCTGTGCGTCCATGTCTGGTACATGCTAGGAAACTACCTCTCGACCGTCAAGGTGCGGAGTACTCGTGCCTATACGGAGTAGTTCATACGAGTACAAGTACGGGTGCGAGTGCTCACACCCAAGACTCAGCACTCGCATGTATGCATGTACTCGCACCTGGGCATTAGCAGTTCGTAGTATTGTTGACAGGGGCAAGCCAGCAGCCTAGACGGCTCAGCAAGGCCCCGTCGCGAGTCGATTGCGCAAGGGGAACGGAAGAGGATCCACGCTCGAAGATGGTTGGGCCGGGCGACTCGAGGGAATGATGCCGAGGGGAGGGAGAGGAGGGAGAGGAGGGTGTGTGTGTATGCATGTGTGGTGGGAGGGGAAGAGAGGGAGAGAGGGAGAGAGAGAGAGGGGGAGAGAGGGAGAGAGGAGGAGAGGAAGAGAGGAGGAGAGGAGGAGAGAGAGAGAGAGCATGGATCGTGAGCGTCGTCGTGCCGTAGCCGCCTGGGCAATAAGCGCGCGCATCTGATTGGTCGAGATGCCGCCGCCACAACGTCATTCGTGCTTCGTGCCTGTGCAGGTTGCTGTACGCACAGCGCCATACATGCTGCCGCATAGTGCGGAGTATCTATACTCCGTACTACTCGCGCCTTCAGCTGCAGAGAAGGAAGGCGCAGGGAGAAGGAGGTACTACTACGGAGTACTTGTACGGAGTAGGAGCTCGGGAGGAAGGGACGACCCGCCCGTCCAGCCGTTGCACGTGACGCTCCTGCCTCCAGCTCCTCACTCGTTGGGATGCGACTACGGAGTACAGGGTAGCAGAGTCGGGCACCTCCAATGTCGTTCCTCTGGCATCCAACATCCATTTACACGTACTCGGTAACCCTTGATCACCATCCGCACGTCCACATGCATCCATCCATCTACTCCGTAAACTCCATGTCCCCTCAGACGGCAATGGATCGCCTCTCCGCATGGCAACATGCCGAGTACGGCGTAGTCCCCCTCCGTGATGAGTGGCCCCTGGCCGATGATTCGACGACGGCCCGGGGCTGATGAAACCGGCGAGTCGTGCTACAATTGGACTTGCGCACACGCACCTGGGCACAGCATCCTGGACGAGCTGGACCGGGAGTCGCCAATACATGCACTTCTTCCCCATCACATTACCCGTACGAGTACGGAGTACGACTCGGGCAACTGCCCCCTCTCTGTGACCCCCGAAGGACATAGCACGGTTCATACTTCATACCAGTACGAGTATGGTTGGGAAGAATGGGATGAGGAGTCATCATACTCAACACTGTGCAAGCAGTGCGTGGAATCTTCTCCGAGGAATAGGTTGAGACGATCGACAACCAACCTCGCGTCGTGTCCACAAACTTCACGCCCTGTTCCGTGACTCGCGCCTCCATTCATCCATGTCCACTGCAAGCAAGAGACGGGCAAGGAAACATGGAGAAAACATCGCAGTACTCGTTGTGTATCTACTAATCTCAAGCATCCAAAGGCACGTAAAGCTCCCGCCCAGATTCCAATCTGCCCATCTCCCATTGCGCCCTCGCTCCGCGTGCTCTCTTCGCCCCTTCCACCTCCTCTCCAGTCCTCTCTCCCCTCTGCGTTCTCTTCTCTCCGCTCTCTTCTATCCCCCCCCCCCTTTTCTCTTCCTTCTCTCCGCTTCCACACCTCCCTCGGGACAACACGCATGTAGCCCGCAAGTGCCCCATGAGATCGCAATGAATCCATCAATACATCTACTACTACTAGGACTTAACTCAAGACGCCAACGCCCAAAACACAGGACAAGGAAAGGAGCCAAAATCAAGAGAAGCATGAGAAGGAAACAAGAAAGGAGAGAAGAGAAGGAAAACGAGGAGGAAAGAAAGAGGGGCGGAAGAAGAAGATCCCAGCCGGCAAAATGCTTGCGCCGTGATCCATGGCTAGTACCTAGTAGTTGCCCTCCTGTCAGAGCGCCCAGGCGATGCGGACCAGCGGTCTACTTCAGCAAGCCTGCAGAATAAACAAAGTCCCCGTGCGAGGAGCTGGGGCCCAAGCAATTTAGCCAAGCTCACATGGCCATCTCGGCCTGCAGTTTCCGGAGCTCGGCCTCCTCGTCGTCCTCTTCGACAACTTGCTTCCTGCTCGTGATCGCTGTGACAAAGAAAGAGACAAAGGTCAGCGCAAGGGAACAGCAACTCGAATGCCGCTAGAAGCCAGTGGTGATGAACGGAGGGGCGCGAGAAGAATTAGAGGACGTACGTTCCGCATTCGCCGGCGACGGCATCTTGTGCACCGCATCCGCCACGGGCACGTTGCCCGTCTTGAGGATCTGCTCGTCCAGCTGCTCCTGCTGCATCTGATCCAACTCGTCCTCCAGCTCCATGTCGTCTATCGGGTCGCCAATCGTGTTGCTCGTGATCGCGTTGACAATGTCCTCGCTGAGCGTGTTTTGTTCCCGCATTTTCTCCCTGTCCGGATGTCAGCCAATGTCGCGGTAATATGCGGGTGTTCTGTCAAGGACCAGGAGGTGCAGAAATGAATGGACGAAGAGACAAATGAAACATTGGGGAAACATGGGGAAGAAAGAACGGGGCAAGGGACGTACATAATGTCGTCGACCTTCTCCGGCGTGAGCTTCCCGTGAATCTGCTTCATCGCCTCGGACGCCTTCTCCATCGCGGCCAGCGTCTCGCGGTTGATGTTGGCCGACTCGATCGCGTTGATCTGCTGCTCCAGCGTCCCGATCTGCGCCACCGTCTGCTCCAGGGAATGCTCGAGGGCCTTTTTGCGCCGGAGCGCGGCCTTGGCAGCTGGAGAGAGGAGGGAACAAGTTAGCCTCGTGCCTGGCTGCATCCCCCGGTTTCCTCGCCATCGACCCTCCCTCCGCATCTCGCTCAATCCGCTTCCCGAGCCAAATGCCCTTCCGATCTTTCTGCCCATCTCCCCTCATCCCGAGGCTGTTCTTATATCTTTCTCTCCCCCAACGGCGCATCCGATCCCTCACTCTTTCTGTCTCCCCAGCCGCTGACACCGCTTCTGCCTCCTCTTTGCTTCCCCACCACTGTGCCCATAACCTCTGCCTCCACTTCGCTCCCCCCCCGCTTACCCACCCATCACTCTTCACTCTTCCTCTTCTCCTCCTTCTGCTCCTCCTTCGTTTCCCCTCAAACCCTCCACCTGGCCCCCCAACAAGACAAGGAAAAGGTCCCAACACACCGTTCTTGTTCGAGCTCACAAACTTGCGAGCAATAGCCTCCTGCTCATCAATCTGCGCCTGCAAATGCTTCTCCCGCTTCTGCAGCATATTAAGCTGCGACCGCAGGCCCAGGATCGCATTCTTCGGAGAATCCTTGCGCTTCTGCGCAGCGCCGCCGCCGAACCAGCTCCACATGGCGATAAAGAAGAAAGAGGGGGCGGGGGCCTCTGCCGCGCCTTCAGATCACAGAAGACTTGAAGTGTGGGGGGGGGAAAA
Organism: Escovopsis sp. TC; assembly: GCA_003055185.1. Taxonomy (NCBI): domain Eukaryota; kingdom Fungi; phylum Ascomycota; class Sordariomycetes; order Hypocreales; family Hypocreaceae; genus Escovopsis; species Escovopsis sp. TC. Next base: position 6,135,555 of record NIGD01000001.1, read on the forward strand.
TGGTCGTCTGACGTCGTCGGTTTTGGTCTCGGTTTCGCGTCCCCGATCGCGGCTCGATGAGGAAAGAGCGTGCGGATGGCGTCGATGCCCGGAAGACGAGGTGGACAAGACGGATGAGATGGATGAAGAGGAGGAGGAGTATGTCGTTCCCGCAGCTGCGTGGCCGCGTCACAGCCTGCCAGGCGTCCTTCAACAAGCAGCTGCTAGTTCTAAGCCCCAGCCTCGCCTGGAAATATGTAAGAGAGGGGGGGATTCGTAGCCCTCGTCTCGATCGTTTCTCGCAGTCGTTCCGCTCGCCCGGTCTTCGTCCTGAGCGGGCAGGAGGCGTCTTCGGTACGGGGGATGATTTGGTCGTTCTCGGGATATAGATCGGGTTTCTCCCAATCCTTTGTCGCTGTTTTGTCTTCCTTGCCTGGCCGGGCGGGTTGTTGGCAAAGACCTATGTAGAACTCGTAGGTCCAGGTGCGGGCGGGCGTTGGCTTCGCGAGCAGTGCTGATGGTGCTGATTGGTGGTGGTGGTGGTGGTGCCGCCTTCATGTTGTGAGTCGGCTTTCTGCGGGATGATGACGGCACCGGGCCACGCCATGATTTGCCGAGGTTCTGCCGCAGTCATGTGTCATCGCCAGTGGCAGGCTCTCCCCTTTTGGGACGGGTCCACTGATCGCAGGTCGTGATCACACTACGCAAAGCGACGGAAGATGGTGTATACTTGCAGTTGCGTATCTTGAACCTAGCACGAGAAAGGTCACTTCTATCAGGGAATGCTGCTGGTCTTGCAGCCACTGTTGTGTCATGCATTTCAAGCTCGGTCAAGACAACGACAACTTCCCACTCTTCATCGAAGGAGGCCACAGTCATGATCATCATCTCTATATGCAGATTTCCCTGGGCATCATGCCGGAAGGATTCTAGTGATTAGCGTCCCAGACGCCCCCGACCAAGTACAGCACCTCCGCTCCAGTATGATTCCTTACCTGTGCGAGGACCCTGCAGGCCCATCCGAGTCGATATAAACCACGACAAACCCCCATTCCCTCCCAACCCACCGTCCCAGCCCAGTCCTCCGAACGTCCATGAACTCCATCGCAAGGCATTCAAATAACCAGAATGTATACATGACAGAGGACCGTCTCCCTCCTGCCCCGGCCCTCAAATCTGCCGATATGATTCAACCGCAATTGCCATTGGCAAGGCAAGAGGCAGGAGGCCAGGTGTGGTGTTTTGTTCGGCGGTATGAGTATGTGATATAGTAGTTAAAAGGGTTTCTGCACAAAGGCTCGATTCGACTGGTCGTCTTTCGCTGATCTCGCTCGGGAACATCGATGAGTCGGTGCTTGAAGGGCCGACCTTCTTGGTCATGTTGACCAAGGCCGATCACTGCACTGGCCTTGAAAGGGTGAGGCTGCGACTCGTAGTGCAGCCGTCCTCTCATCGTTGCATTCCTGTCGTGCCATGATGTTGGCAGCACCTCGAGATTTGCAGCACAGCGCGCCGGCCGAGGACCTCGCGCGTGCCAGAATGTGGCGGGAGCCGAACACTGTAGCTAAGAGTCGCCCAGCTTATGCGTTGCCGCCTTTCTCGTCTGTATCGATGTGCCAGACGACGTAATTCGGAAGGCCAATGACTTGGTAGCCCGCTCGCTTGGCCATCTTGGCGAACCCCTCGGTCTCGGCCTGGTTCTCAAACGCGTAGCATGGGAAGTTGATGCCTGCAGCAGCGTTAGCATGTTGAGCACGGGCAGCATTCCTCTTCTTTCTCTCCCCCCTTCTTCCACCTCCCATTGTTCATCCTTGAGTTGAGCCTCACCTGATCGGTGGACATCCGCCTTGACCAGGATGCTCACGCCACCGATTCCATCCAGCTCGATCTCTTCATCCTTGTTCTCTCGCCAGTCGCCCATCTTCGCCATGTAGGTTCGTCCCGTCTGAAACTCGCTGTATCCTGTGGACCGTGTCAGCGCGGAATACGGCCGGTTGCGCATCGGGATGCCGCGTACCCTCTGCTAGCACCACGTCCTTATCCAAGCCGGCAGCCAGCTTAAGACCCTGCTCGGACTCGACCCACGAGTTGTAATCGACTGCATCACACGTCAGTCCCTCCCTCATCCCGGTATTGCCAGCCATTCTGGGGGAAAGCTTCTCTCTTGAACTCACATCGACCCTCAATGTCGACGCCGTCCTTGTAACGGTGGAACCAAATGTCTGGAGACAAACGTCGTCAGCGCCAATCACCCTCTGTTTTCCCCCAAGTCTCGCGCGGCTCGGCTCCACCACGGCAATTGGCTTACTCGGCACAACGATGTCCTTGTCGTGAGCGATGAAATCCTCCAGGATCCTCGGCGGGCTGTCCACGATATCCACGTCGCGCCAGTACACCCACGAGTGCTCCGGCTTCAGGGCGGCGGACAGGAGATAGTTCCTAGCCCGGCCCATGATCTTGCGGCGAGGGCCCTGGGCCTTGAACGAGTGCCTCTCGTGGACCTCCTGGCTGAGGTGGAACTTGAAGTCCTTCTCGACGACGAGGACGCTGTGGAAGGGCATCTGGTCCGGCCGCCTCTGGATGCGGTCGAGCTCGGCCGCGAGCACGGCGAGGGTGTCGTCCGCGGAGTCAGAGACGAGGAAGGCGAGATCGATCAGGCGGTGCGGGTACGTGAGGTCGGCGAGCAGCTCGAAGTACTTGGACAGATGGGCCGCGGCGTCCTTCAAGGGTGTCAGGATGAGGACCCGCTCTCCGTTGGCGACGGCGCGGTCGGTCGAGGAGACGAGGTTGAGGTCGACGTAGTCGATCGTCTTGGAGTCGACCTTGATCGGCGCATGGTGGTTGAAGAGGACGGGTGTCTGCAGGTGGGCGTTCCATCGGTTGTACTCGTTCGGCGTCATGTCCATGGGCGGCTTGGCAGGGCCCCAGCAGTAGAAGCTATGTATGATGAGATGGATGTCAGCCGCGGGCGCCGAGGCCGCAACAAGGTTTCCATGGCGGGGGAGGGGGGGGAGAGACGGAAGGCCAGGAGAAGGGCGACTGACTTCTGCATGTCGGACGCGGAGCTCGAGGCGCCGCGCCATAGGAGGAAGAAGAGGCCTGTGAGGGCGATGAGGATCACGGATCGCGTCCTGAAGATGCCGCGCGGCACGGGAATCTGGGTGCGCGCCGACTTCCACCCAACACCATCCTTGGGTAGCAGCATGTTGGAAGAGTCTGGAAGTTGGTCTCCTTTCTTTCTTCGTCCTTCTTCTGCTTCACCCCTCGTTTCCCCTCTTCTTCTTCGTCTTCTTCTTCGTCTTCTTCTGCTGTCCCTTCCGGATTCGATGCTCCTCGTGCAAGAGAGGGTGATGCCTTCGCCGGCGATGCCGGATGGGACGCTGCGGCTCGTGGGGATCTGTGGCCGGCCGTGCCAATCGCGACTGGCTGGCCAAAGCGCGGCGGAGGAGGAGCTGGAGACGACAGCCCGCCTCGGCGAGACGACCGGGGGAGGGGGGGGGGAGGGGGGGCGCCGCGAAAGAGAGTGAGAGTGAGAGAGGGACGGCGCTGTCTGGACCCCGTACTCCTGCTACTACCGGCGTCGTCTGCAGGAAGACTGCATGGGCGGCTGGAGGGACGGAGCGGTACGAGGACTCGAACAGGTCGTACTCGTGCGTGTGTATGTTGACCTCAGAGGTGGTGAGGCCGGGAAGGTCTATCGTCTGCAGCAGATTTTGTGGCAGCCGTTCCCGTCGACAGGAGATGTTGCACGGAGTACGGAGTATGGGAACGAGGGATTGATACAAGGAGCAGTGCCCGTCAATGGAGCCAATCGTGGACGAGATTGACTGATCAATTGATAGATCGATCCCCTGATCCCGATGGATTGCTGGGCCGGGCCATTGGATCTCCTGTCTGGCAATGCAATGGATCTTCTGATGGATGTGGATGGAGCATGTAGGTACTATTCAAGCACGGCTCCACCAAAGGCACGGGAACTGCATCGGAGCAGGATGGGACTTTGACTACGGTGGAAACATCTAGATGAAGGTGCTCAGCGCCGTCAGACGTCAGTCAGCCTCCACCTACTCCGTACTCCGTACAAAGAATCTTCTCTGGGAGTCCTCCGGGGCTCGTTGGAGACGCAGGATCTGGAAGCTCTTGGTGCGCGAATCCGGTGTCTCACCCTCGCCCAAGCGACCCCGAGCAGTCGATTTCAGGGGTCACTCGAGCCGCCCCATTTCCTCGTCCCACTCAGGGGCTCTTTTTTTCCGTGCCAGGAACGCAGGCACTAGCACGCCCCGAGTCGAGCTCAGTTCCGCCGTCCATTGATGACTCCAGCACTGGATCATTCCAGAGTCAACATCAATGATGATGTACTCCGTACCAGACATCAACATATTGATGATGAGGGGCTCGCTGGCGATCCACCTACCCTGCAGAATGGGCTAAGCGAGCGGCGTACGAACTTGAACCGCGACAAGCCATCGGGATCCTCGACTCCATGTCCGCACCAGCGCGCCGGGTCTGCCAAGTCTCCATCCATGGCGATCAATGTCCACTGGTGCGTGGCACTTGATGCATGGGGTGTCTGCAAGAGCCTCCGTCCAACTCGACTTCAATCCTTCGCTTCATCGTCATGAATCCCCGTGTTGTGACGGTGGCAGCAGGCCGTCCACATCATGTTGGTGGAGGCTCGACTAGTACTACCTGTACGAAGTACTGGTACGAGTACATGGACACGTGCAAGACCAGTTTCCTCGCACCGTGCAAATCCGCGATCGGATCCTCCCGTGGAGTCGAGCATGCCAGTGAAGCCACTCCCGAGGACTCCACAGAAGCCAAGCGTTCAACCTCCATGCGATCCATGATGGACGGTCGGGATGACACTCCGTACTCCGTAGATGTGGATGGATCCATCCGGGATACACCCCGATCACCCCGCGGCGGTCGGAAAGGCTGCCGATGGAGTCAACCCATGGCGAAGTCGCAGGCGCACTGTGCCAACTGTTGCCTCTCTCAGCACTGTACATGTACCTGTACGAGTACACGTGGTGATGGATGGCAGTCGTCTTGGAGTGATCGACACAGCAGCTTGTAGGTCATGGGTCTGATTCTTAACTAGAGCAAATAAAATCGGTACAATACGATACAACCAGTGCAGAGCAAATCGCTATCTGCGGGGCGCCTACTTAGCCCTAGATTTAGCGTTATACTAGTAGCAAAGTACTAGTTGCTCTTTGCTCTGCTGCGATTTGCTCTGTTACGCTATTTGCACTACCTTTTTAATTAAGCAAATTTGCTCTGCTTAAGCAGAGCAAATCCCTAGGTCGCTATGCCTCTTCTAGGAATTAGAGGGTCTTAATGCAAGTGCTAAGGACCCCTGTAAAAAGGGTACATTAAACACAAAAGTTCTCCTATGCCTTTCCTTTCTAGTATAAATGCTATACTAAAAAAGGGATCGCGTAAAATCCTTATGTCGATTTGCACTACTCGCCTTTGTACCTATTGCATTTGCTCCGGTTACTTTTTCATTTGCTCCGGTTAAGAATCAGGGCCTATGTTGGGCGATCGAAAGGATCCATCTCCATCCCCTTCCTCTGTATGCGTACATGTACTCCGTAGTGTCTGCAAGTTCGAATGGATCTCTCACAGTGGAGGACGTCCATACAGGCGAAGCCCGTCGGGTGGCGTCCCCAAGTGGATTTCTTAGCACTGGAGGGCTCTACTGGTAGCTGGAGGCTTGACGTCGACATCCGCCACTGGGAGTGCCCGCGCACTACTCTGTACCCGAGTACGGAGTAGACAACTCCAGCATCGGACCTCATCCTCGCTTTTCCAAGACTCATACTACCTTCAGGCGCCGGATGAGGCGCGCAGGCTCGCTGGTGTTCACTACAATCCGTCTTGGACAGATTCTGACGGCGACGGGCACGCCGCGGCGGCCATCGACATCCCTGGCACAGGACCTGAGCGTGAAGCGGACAATGGCGGGGCCACGGCGATCTGCACGCATCGGCGGGGGGGCGGGGACGCACGCACTGCCAAACGGCGAGGCGACCGTCTCCGGCACGTCGAGGTCGGCCACGCCATCGGCGGCAAGTGCTCGCCAGCCCGCGCGGGGCAAAAGAAAGCAGCGGACGGCGCAGGAGGACGGGTCCACAGAGCCGAGGACGGGGGCGATGACGACGACGAAGAAGAAGAAGAAGAAGGAGAAGAAGGTGGGAAAGGAGAACGAAGCAGACCACGATAGCCGACCGCCGACCACGCCGCTGCCGAGCTCCGCGAAGCTCATGTTCCTGCCACCCGAAGACGCCAGCGAGGGGCCCGAGGCGAAGAGGAGGAGGAGCACACGGGCGGGGTTTGTCAACCGTCTGGCGGACCCGAGCCTGACCAACGCGACGCTGCTGTCACCAGAGTCGGCGCGGGTGGTTGCCTCGCGCGACGTGGAGTCGGGCGCCCCGCCCTCGTCCTCCGCGGCGTCATCGCCGCCGCCGCAATCTCACCCTCTGAAATCGCAGCCGCCGCTGTCGACGACAACGAAGACGAAGACGAAGACGACGACGACGACGACGACGGAGACCCTCCTCCGGGAAGCCTGCGAGCACCTCATCCGCGTCGATGCGCGCATGAAGCCGCTCATCGACAAGGTCCACTGCCACATCTTCTCGCCCGCGGGCCTCCTCGCCGTCGTGGACCCGTTCGACAGCCTGGCCAGCAGCATCATCTCCCAGCAGGTGTCCGGGGCGGCCGCCAAGTCGATCAAGGCCAAGTTCGTGGCCCTGTTCGACGAGGAGGACCGCGACATCGGAGACGTCAACGGGAATGGCGGCGGCGACGGTGCCCCCCGCACCCGCTCGTTCCCCCCGCCGTCCAAGGTCGCCGCGTGCTCCGTCGAGCGCCTGCGGCTCGCGGGCCTCTCGCAGCGCAAGGCCGAGTACATCCGGGGCCTGGCCGAGATGTTCGCCGCCGGGCAGCTCGGCGCGCGGATGCTGCACGACGCCCCCTACGAGGAGCTCCTGGAGCGGCTCGTGGCCGTGCGGGGGCTTGGCCGGTGGTCGGTCGAGATGTTTGCCGTCTTCGGCCTCAAGCGGATGGACGTCTTCTCCCTCGGCGATCTGGGAGTCCAGCGAGGCTGCGCGGCCTTCGTGGGCCGGGACGTGGCCAAGCTCAAGGCCAAGGGGGGCAAGTGGAAGTACATGTCGGAGCGGGAGATGCTGGAGCTCTCGGCCCCGTTCGCGCCGTATCGCAGCCTGTTCATGTGGTACATGTGGCAGGTCGAGGCGACCGACATCAGCGTCATGGAATGAGTCGATGGATCTGATCTAGGGATGCGATCCATGCGACATGGAGGGGAAGACCTGCAGGTAGACAAGACAGCCCTGGAGACCAGGTAGCACCCAGACTTCCTGCTACTCTGGTACTACTAGTACCTAGTACGAGTACTTGTACGAGTGCTCGCGCTCGTATGCACAGGACATCCTCGTACGAGCACGAGCACGAGCACGAGCACGAGCCGTACCGGCCTCATCATGCCCGCTGGCTGTGTCGTGTCGTGTCGAGGAGTACTCGTACGCGTGCAGCGTGGGAAGGCTCATCAGTGGATTGCCACGCATTGGGCATGATCGCTGCACCCAGGCCACGTCCCACGTCCCCCGTCCCACGTCCCACGTCCGGCGTCCAGACCGCTCGTCGCGATGGTCAGGGGGTGGGAAAGGCGGCGGCTCGGGGTTTCCCACCGCCACGCCATCCGCAGCACTCACCGGGCTGGCTCCATGAAATGAAGAAAGATTGGATTCCCTGTTGCGCGCATCGGCAATCCGCTCGTCGAGTGGCAAAATGGATCCATGGATTTTCTCAAGAGCCTGTGCAGTCAATGGACGAGTACCCACAAAAACGAAGTGTACAATACATTGCCCGTCAGCTCGCTGCAGGCGGTCTTGGAAACGGTTGGAGATCTAGATGATGAAGGGTAGGAGGGTAGGAAAAGCAGAAGACCAAGCTGGATACATGGATGTATGTATTCCATGCTGTGTTCTGCAAAGGATGGAAACGACGACGACGACGACGACGACGACGACGACGAAAACTTTTGCAGCAACAACAACTGACTCTTCCCTCCACGATGTACGAGCATGCCTGGAAAGCTGAGAAGGCCCTTCGGTGGAGTCGGACCTTCGCTGCTCCAACCTAGCCTCCAACCGAATGTCCTCGAACGCCATCGCGATGCGCGAAATGCACGCAGCGCTCCAGAAATTGGATTCATTTGGAAGGAATTGCACCAATGAGGCCGCTGGCGACTTGCATGGGGCCGCGACGCCCTCGTTCAAATGCCCTGATACTCGTACTACTCCGTACTTGTATAATGTGCTGGGACTTCCAGTACTCGTACGACGGTCTGGGGCCCTGCATCCAGCACTGACCTGGACCCCGGATGTCAGCTACTCGTACGGAGTACTACTGGAATGCCGACTTGGAGCCGTGTAGTACGGAGTAGAACTCACAGAAACGAGTGCGGAGATGTACCAGTACGAGTGGAGTGCGGTGCGCGTGCTTGAGTGCCAGTGCCGGTGCCAGTGCCAGTGCCAGTGGAGGGAAGGAGGTGGCTCCATGGATGCCTCGTACCTGCATTATTTTTTCATGCGGGCTCCGCAGCCCAGGGCGCGCCTTCCATGTTAAGGGGCTGCATGGCGGGCACCATCCACGACGCATCCGCACGGAGTGGAATGCACAAGGGAAGGCGCGAGCGATCCTGGATCCAGCCTACCAGCACGAGTACTACTAGGTAGTACTCCGTAGGTACTCCATGATGTGCCTAATCCACACCGGGCCCGTTTCGGGGGCTCAGTGCTCCCTTGAAGGTACACACATTTAGAGTACTACTACTACTCCGTAGTAGGTACCGATACGAGATGAAGACGACATGGACGACTCGAGCTCCATGGCAGGGGCAGTGGAAGGCCAATGTTCCTTGTGCGGTCTCGGGCTGCCTCGACATTTGTCGCAGGGAACAGCTGGAGTGGAGCCGTACTCAATGTACATGGATACTGTACTTGTAGGTTGAAGTCGATCGCGCAAGGCAGCACGGTGCGACTCTGGCGATCGGATCTGGCGAGGGGATCCTCCATGACATCCATTGATGGACAATGGGCCGCCCAACAGTGTCTCTCGATCGGGGAGGAGCCTCATCGGTGCTTCGGGATCCTCGCATAGTCGGGGCCGGCGTGAAGGTCGGCATGGAGGCTCCTGGAGGCTGTTGCATCATGAGACTGTCGTCACGGGTGGAGGCTCTCATGGGATCTTGGCCCAGCAGACTGGGCATCTGGAAGTACTAGGTAGTCGTAGATCAGGCATCGATGGACACGCTCGGCTTTTCGTTCTGTTTCTGCGGTATGGGATCGTCCTTCCCCGAGTCCAGGTGAAACAGAAGGCTCGGAAACGACATAAAGATGCCTCGGTACCATCGATCGCGAACATGCTCTCGAGCTTCGTCCAAGGCACGGAGCTGCAATCGACCAAGCCCTGTACCTTAGTACTCGTACTCGTACTCGTCCTCGTACAGTTACCTACTCTTCTCGTACTACCTCTTCAACCTATCGAGACAGGTACTAGGCAACGCCCCTCCCGTCCAGGCCCCACGGGATGCCAGCGTCAATGACCAGGAAGCCGTGCTGGCAACCCCTCGGCATGTATCCCGTACGGCGCATGGAGTACGGAGTACGGAGTACTGGTACTCGACTTGGCATGTGCCCGCCTCTCCGAAGTGACACCTCTCGTAATCGTAAATCTCCGTATTCCGTAGTAGTACTCCGTAGTAGCGCCTGTTTCCTTACTTGTACCTGTCCTGGCCGAGCCGTATCTCGACCTCATCTACTCCGTACCGAGTGCGAGTGTCAAGGTACCGTCCTCCGTGGCGTTCCGCGTGGAATCCAAGCATCGTGACAAGCCCCGGCTCACAGGAGATGCAGGGGTCCGCCCAGATAGAGGTTCCAGAAACCACTGGCGGGCACAGATGATAAAGCAGATGTGCACGGGAGGCGCGAGGAATGAGACATTGATGGGATGGGCGGATGGGAGTCGGTCGCGACCCTTGCCGGCGCCACGACTTCGTACGAGCGCGAGTACGAGTACGGGATACGAGAGTGCGAGTCCATACGAGGCCTCGGGAGCGCGAGGACGAGTACGAGTACGAGGACGGAGGATCCATATTCGCACCCGCATGATTGCCATTGCGGGCAGCCCGCGATCCGAGACGGTCTCTCGCCTCCAGGCAATGGCCTCCTACTCGAACCTCGGGAAACGGGCTGGCTGTTGACGGTCAGAGAAAGGGAATACTACGGAGTACCGGTGTACGGAGTACATGTCCGGAGTACACAGACATCATCCGCCAACGGTGATCCGAGGGGGTGCCAATGTTGTGGGAATGCGCGTGCCAATTTGCCATTCACGGGCACGTTGCCAAGGCCGCGCATCGGGACCCGACCTCCGAGGCTGGCATTGGCGCGGTGGTTCTACGGGCACGAGAAGTTTCGTACGAGACGAGTCCACGAATGAAGCCGTGCCAGGTCTTGGTCTTCGCCGAGCACGGAGAACGAGCAGTCGTATTGATCTGTTGTACTCGTACTCCGTACTCGTGAAGACGCTGGTTTCTTCTTGAACCCGCTGGAATGGCATCAGACGCGTTTGAGGCGCGGCACGTCTTGATTCGCAAAGGGATTTCCATCTTGATGCACCGCCGCTGGTGAAACAGGGAGAGTCTTCCCTTGACGATCCTGTGTTCCATGAGACGAGCCCGGGTCCTAAGGCACGTCGGCCCGGCACCAGAGGCACCGAGTGCTCCAACCTCGGTGTTTCCGACACCAAGCTCCCGCTGCATCCAATGTATCCAATGTGCTGCTAAGGTTAGTAATCCGTACCAACATACTCCGTACACAGCCCTGTATCGGATGGGCAGTGACACAGAGGCCGGTGCGGCGCGATGGACGAAGTCGATTGAAGCTCGAGTCTCTTGCGTGACCGCAGTCCCATCGTCTCTCCGGCCGTTGCATTATGCTTATACTTGTACTTGCACCCAGCCCGACTGGAATCCCGTGAAGCCACGATGCCACCCATTCCAGCAACATCCGACCATTGCCAGCTCGCCGGCGTCCCAGACTCGGCTAGCGCCAGGCACCCCCCATTGCGCGTGGCGAGCGAGGCACAGATCCATCAGTCCATTCATGAATCCATGATCCAATGGAGGAATCCAGGAATCCAGGATGGGATTGGACGGGCCCACCCTCCATCCTTCATGGATGACCCATCAATCCCTCCATGCCCCTTCCCGTCTCACTCAAGGGCCTACTATCCAAGCGCGGGCCAACCACCACCACCAGCAGCGTGATCTACTACGAGTATCAATATGGAGATGCAGTACTCCGTACGAGTAGTAGGTAGTACTCCGTAGAATGGATCCGTTGTATCTCACGCTCGTGCTACTGCGTGCGAATACTTCCACGAATACCGGTAGATCCATCCACCACGGATTAAATCAATCCTCCGCGACGGCGCCCCCCCTTCACCCTTACCCCTTACCCCTGTTTCCTTGGCTCGAGATGTTTGGTGCGCGAGTAACATTTGATACAGGTCCATGTTGCCAATAATGCATCCAGTCACTGCCAGGGGCTCGCCTGGCCGCGCACGGGGGTGGCCGTCCTCGTTCTTCTGCGACACCCACGGCTCCTAGCTTTTCTCTCCTCCCCTCTGCTCTCTCTCTCTCCCCCCCCCCCCCCTCCCCCTTCTCTCTTTCTCTCTCTCTCTCTCTCTCTCTCTCTCTTCTCTTCCCACCCCCTTCTTTCTCGCCTTCTTGCCGTCGTCGTTTTGCTGTCGCCGCCGCCGTGTCGTCTCGTCGTCCAGCTTCAATTCCAGCCGCTCATTCATCACGTCAATCACTTTATTCTTTTCTCTCTTTCTCGTGGAATTGATCTCTTTTCTTCCCATTCTATTATTTTCTTCCTCTACATCTTCTCCCCCCCCCCCCCTCTCTACCCAGATATCTGCATTCCTCACCCTCTTTTGAACATCAGCATCCGCACAGGCCTCGAGCAGCAGCCTCCGTCATCCAAACCAACCTCCGTTTCAGTCGCTATCCAGTCCGCTGCCGAGGAACAGAGGGCGAGTCTGTCTCGAGATCGCTAGAGAAGAAAGAGAAAAGAAAGAAGAAAAGAAGGTGTGTATCTTCGTCTTACTCCTGCTCATCCCATGATGCAAAACTCTTGCCTCGTCGGTGATTTCTTGTTTCAAGGTTCACGTCACTTCCAGGCAGTGTGGTTCCTTCCTCCCCCCGAGCTTTTCTATTTTCGCCGGCCTTTCCTCCCCCCCTCCCCCCCCCCCCCCTTCCCCAAAACTGTGAAATTACCCATCGGGCCTGCCTTGCCTGTTGGCGACGCGCGCCATTGGCGGCAGGTGGGTGTCTCGCAACTGCTCCTTCAACCTCACCTTTCCTTCCTTCCCTGACTACTACCTAGTAGTACATGTATGGTCTCCCGCTTAGTACAGTACCAGCACGAGTACCAGTACTGCGTGTATCATACTGGAGGTAGTACCTCCATTCCATCCCTCCTGCTGCTCCTGCTGCTTCTGCCGGGTGGTCCTGCCAGGTTCAGAGTCCCTCCCTCCTAGGTACTACTCTACTGCGAAGAGTACCTTGGTACACGTTCCTTTTCTGCCTTGTCCCGCCCAGTCCAATCTCAGTCTCCTCTCTCTCCTCTCTCTTCTCTCTCCCTCTCTTCTCTCTCCCTCTCTTCTCTCTCCCTCTCTTTCCTTCACTCTCTTCACTCTTTTCCCCCTTTCCTTCACTTCTCATCGCTTCTCTTGGTCTTCTGGCCGCCGACATTCTTTATTCCCCATCGCGTCCGACACCTTCGTTTCGTCATCCAGTCTTTATTGTTTTCCACCGTTCTTTCCCTCGCCTCCAAAGACGCGGTACCCCCTCCTCTCCTCCTTCCTCTCCTTCCTCTCCTTCCTCCTTCCCTCCCTCTCATCTCCTCCCTCCTGGACCCCCCTCCCCCCCCTCCCCCTCTGCCTGTCACGTCCCGACCACGAAACCTTCGGGCATCATCCGGGACAAAAGGGGCTTCAGTAAGTCATCTCGTGCCGCGTCTAGCCTTGGGCATCTTGGACGTTCAGCATCCTTTCTGTCTCCAAGAGTTTTGGACCTCGAATCATAGTCTTAGAGAGATCCTGCCAGGAGTTCGCCCGCTCCCTGGCCTGGTCTCTCCTGTTTTTTTCTTCCAGGCTCTCTCTCAACCTCTCTGCTTCTTGGGCAATATTCACGTATCTGCTATGCCTCTTGATTCTGACGCAAGGCAAGCCTTAAGACCGTTCCAAGCTGACTCCTTCTCTCATTCGCTAGTTCACAATGCGTTCCGTCACGATATGCTCGGCCTTCCTGGCCGCCGGAGCCAGCGTTGCCTCTGGTAAGTTTTCAAGGCTGTGCTGGGAGACGACCAACTCGATCATTCTAACAGGTATCGTCCAGCTCTTCAACCCACCTGTACCGGCGACATCGTGGTCCATACATCGACTCCCGTCATCGATTGCGAGATTGTCGATGGAAACATATTAGTCGACCGTTCCGTCTCTGGTGATCTCAGCCTCACCGGTGTCAAGCAGATCTTGGGCGACCTCACAATTGCCAACGCCAGCTCCCTCTACTCCGTCTCCAGTGACTCCATCAACTCCATTAAGGGTCACTTTAGGCTGGAAAACCTCGAGTTCCTCAGCGGAATCACCATGAGGGCGCTGGGAGACCTCAACGACCTCACGATGCAGAGGCTGCCACAGCTCGGCTCGTGCACCTTCAGCCCGGCCGGAATCAACCACGCCAAGGACATTTTGATTACCGATACGTTCCTCGGCAACCTCGACGGCATCAACCTCTTCCAGGTGTCCTCTTTCGTCGTCACCAACAACCGGAAGCTGACCAAGATGAACTCGAACCTCTATAACATCACCAACCTCCTCGCCGTCAACAACAACGGTCCTGCGATGGACATCAACATGGCGAAGCTGCAAGTGGCCGGCGAGATCCAGCTCTCCAATGTCGAGTCCTTCGTCGTCCCCGTCCTGGGCAGGGTCACCGACTCGTTGAAGTTCGACTCCAACCCCGACCTCAAGACCTTCACTGCGGACAACCTCACCGAGATTGGCGAGAGTCTGACCTTCATCAACAACGACGCTCTCACCAACTTCTCCTTCCCCGTTCTGACCAAGGTCGGCGACTTCACTGTTCAGAACAACACTGCTCTTATCGTCATAAAGGGTTGCGGCGAACTCGAGACCATAAAAGGCGGTGTCATCATTGCTGGCAACTTTGAGCAGTAAGTCCAAGGAAAAATTGGCATGTCTGGCAAACGAGGCCCAAAAAAACAGATGCTGACCTTGTCTTCTTTCATAGAATTGAGTTGCCTGCTCTTTCGGACGTCAAGGGTGGTCTCAAGGTCACCTCTACCACCGATATTGCCGGATTCTGCAAGCCTTTCGATGCTCTCAAGCAGCGCGGTGCCATCCAGGGTATCGAGACCTGCACGAGCAACAACACGAAGGCCAACGAGGGCGGTGACGGTGGCAGCTCTGGCCGTGGCTCTTCCGGAAGCAACAGCAGCTCCAACGGCGGCAGCGCCCTTGGCTCCTCTGCAAGCACAATGGTTCTAGTGCTCGGGCTCACCGTTCTCGCCGGTGTCGCCCAGTTGCTGTAAGGCGATAGGAACATGAAATCAATAGCTTGGGTCAGGCGTCGTTATCTGTTCTCCGAGATGTCCCTGTTTTCTATTAGCCAGCAAATGTTGTGGTTGAGCCCTCCCCCATCCCCTCTCACGCCTCGGCAGACCACCGATCTGTGACCGCAACTATACGGGTTGTGGCGCTCATGCTAGAACTTAATAATGGAATGTACTTCAAAAAACGCCGCCATGCTCCCTCTTGTTTCTCCCAAAGATTGCTACGATGGATGTTCAGAATGTGGTGGCGCTATTTTCCCCCTCCTGTTTTATTTACTGTTTACTGTTTATTGTTTATTCTGGTTTCCTGTTTTTCTTTTTCACCTTTTCTCTCTTTTTGTTGAATCATTGGAATCGGTTATGACCTTACTTTCCCCCCACCATTTTATTCCCACTTTTCCCCTTCTTCCCCTCTCCACACCTGCTCAAGCTTTTCTCCGGAAAAGCGACGCCTGTTTATTGTCGGCCTTCTCGCCTCTCTTTCAGTATATTTCTTGCTCATATCCCTCGAGTTGAACCCCATACCCAGCAACGACGCGATGAACAGTGCCTGTTTGCGCCCTCGGGGTGAGAAGAAGAAAAGCCATAGGAGAAACTATTGTCAATAGGAAGGAAGCAAATAGAACAAAGAGAAGAATCTTGAAGACACATACGCACACCGCATATGCACACAGAAAAGTAATAAAAAATGTCGGAGGAGAAGGGCAGCAGGAGTGAGAATGAAGGGAGGAGGATTTTGTGGGGG